>OX461809.1:89382011-89982011 GCA_949802685.1 Dicyrtomina minuta
CAGTTTCTCTCTCCCAACTTTTGTTATATGTATGTACCTACTGCTCATTCGCATAGTTCTATTAAATTAATAACATAATAAAAAAAGATGCTTGTAAAAATTATCCTACAATCAAATTAAATCAAATCATCGTTAAAGAAATAAGTCAAAAAGTCATCTTTACACTTTACTCAGGTATGTGGAAGGGACATCATAAATCAGTTTCCTACATGAGATATTAATGTCAGAGTGGCATTCAATACCCGACGTCCACGTCGACACTCGACTCACACTTCAGCCAAAATAACATTTTTTTCTAAGTAGTACCAACTACCAGCCAACCAACACCTCCAGATTTATGTGTTAAAAGTATTACACCTGAACCCTGTGAAGCGTTTAACAACACATCTCTCTCTCTCTCTGTATTTTAAATTTCGCATAATATTTTTGCCGTACCTCTTTTGTTTTGCTATTATGCCAATCTTGGGTATTCTTATGGTTTAGTCATACCATATACCATATACCAAGCATACCCATGTAATATTATGGAATCGCCACAGTTATTCAAAACGAACCCTCCTGCACTTTGAAAGCTTTTGCTCCATAACTCATGTGAGTTCATTAAAAATGCATTGAATATGTCTTGTACATACTGTGTGAATACGTGTGTGTGTGTGTGACTATATTATAGAATAAGCATCGCATGATATACGGCATACGGTTTATTCACGACCATTCATTCAGCATATATAGCCGTCTTTCTTTATTATTACAAGTTACATTACATGTTGCACTGTAAATAATTATCCATGCATACAATTACATACGGACTACGGACATACAGAAATAATGACAATGACAGACTTTAATAAAAAAACATTTATGTATAAATATAATTATATTCTATAGAGCCGATATAGGTAATAATAATAAAAATTAAATTATTTGTTTCGACTACAATTTACCTATATATACTACACATACATATACACGTCTCATGGATTTATGGAGCGACAGTTTTCATGGGTTTCGGCTTCGGCAATTTGGCATTTGGCTAAAGCTACATATTATGATGTGTCCTCACTCTCCGCTCTCTCTCTCTCTTAGTCAGGGTAAATTCATAAAAAATTCTAAAAAGTTTGTTGTAAATTTGTAAATGCGTGTGTAAGTAGTAAGAGGTCTCCTGCTGCTCAGTCTCCTCTGTTCTATCAAAATTCTATGAATATTTTCACAGGGTGTGTTCTATTATGATTTCTCATTTTCCATTTTCCATCAAAACTTGTAACTTGTCCAACCACACACACAAAAAAAACACAAACAGAGACACCTATATTATGTACACTATATATGTATGACTTGCTAAAACAGACGGAGCACATATTAGTATTACATATAGTATGATACTCCGTCTTCAGTTGAATAATCCAGCACCAACAACAAGAGCTTACTGCCACTGACAGTAAATAAGACTGTAATAATAATAATATTGTTATTATCTCAAATCTGACGATGGGAAAGACTTGTCATTATTTCATTACGTTATTATTATATATTATTACATTGGAGACTGTCCAATTGATTGTGGCTGAGATTCATAGGAGAGACACAATAAGTCTCTACGCGCCATGTCAACAAGTGCAAGAGTCCAGATAAAATAATTCTAGTTAAGCAGGAATTGGAATTCCTATTTTATACTCACCTATATATAGGTAGGTGCATATAATATAGGTATTTAGACAAGGATATATTTATTTGTCATAATACACAATTTTAACATTATTTAAAAAGTCAAATCTCTGACTCTTTGTCGTTGTCGTTCCAGTGTTGGTGTTATAGCCTCTCCATCCATTTCTGACTCTGACTCAGCCAAAGGGTCAGCCTATGTGAAAGACATAATTTGAGTCTTTTTTGAGTTGAAAGTTGGGTAATTGTAAAATGTGAGTGTAATAATGTAAAAATAAAAATAGATAAAATTACACTTTACAGATATCTCACTCATAATTTATTTTTTGAATCCTACTATAGGTATAAGGTCCTACCTTACGATATTTTAGTTTGTCTGCCCCTCTTGTAATATATGTGTATCGCTCTTGAGCAAGCGACCTATGTACTCCTTCATGATGAGGATCATGAGCATGATGATGATGAGGATGATGATGATGTCATAAAAGAGGGAGAGAGGAAATTTAATGACAAAGCTGAAGCTGAGGGAAGTTCCATAAGACTTTTGAGTGTAAACGGACGGCGACGGCGGTGAGGTACTTATGCATAATATGCAGTTTTTGAAGTGGAAGTTGAAATCATTGAATATCTGCGTACTTGTATAGTTGTTGTGTTGATGGTTGTTGAGCAACTCTTTGGAATTAGATTTTAAAAGTTTGTCCACAATTTTATGATCCTGTCCCTGTCATGTCCCTTTGTATGTGGCCGTAGCCGTTGCCGTGGTTGCCGTAGAGCTGGTCTGATTCTGGTTCTGGTTCTGGCTCTGGTTTACTCGTTCTGGCTCTGGTCCGGTATCACTAAAGACTACAGACTTTGCTCAAACCATATACCTATATATTCTATATTATGTTAAGGTCCTACGTTGGGACGTATATGGAGGTAGGTAGGAACTGATAGTTGCGCTTTAAAGTCTTAATTATTTCAATTGCAATCCATCAACCCCATATGGTGTCAACTAGATTTTAATTGTCTACCGAACAACTCCTGCACCTCTCTGTATGTAGATACGTGCCTATAGACCATAGCACTAGTCAACCCAAAACGTGTACGCCTGTGTACTAATTTTAGTTGATTGAGGTGCAAAATAAACTATCTACATTTTTTAACAAAGCTTGCACATATGTAGGTACTGTCATGGTTCCGGTGTTTCGCTGCTGTTATTGAGATGGCGATTGTTATTTATATTATATTATTAATATATTGGAATTATAATTATTCCGACTATGGATTTGGGGATTCAAATCCATAGCCGTCATTCTGAATCTGGTCTTATTCATGGATACTACTTACTACTTCTGCTGAATAAAATACCTACACTATTCTATTCTACATACTATTTATTACTTCTATCTATCGTACTCTAGTGTACTTTAACAAGGTTGCGAAGTCTCGATCTCCTGATTACCAAACGGTGGTAGTGGCGGCGACCACCCTCTCAATTTTGCCAAGCGAGTTTCTCCGTGCTACACCACTCCTCCACCCAAAATTAAGTTTTTTTTAAAAATTAAAATTAGAATATTTTCAAAACTATTATCTATAGTTATTTTAATTTATTTTCAAACTACTACATGCTACATAATACCTATGTTGACCTCTTTGACCGTGACGGTGTCATCCCGTTTGACCCCGTGTCATTGATGTGTCAAAGATTCACGACAAATCGCTGCCTAGTGGCTGGCCACATTGACCGGCGGTTTTTGGCTGACCTCACAGGTCAATTTTGAGGTCATCAGTAGGTCACCACTGCCACTTTGACCTAGAGGGGACCGTTGGTAGCTTCTCCTGGTCCGCTAAGTGTCGCTGTGGTTAGTAAAAGCGCGTTGACGGATTGTCACTTCTGCGCATGTGCGGCGCCGATAGGTGTCGCCACTGATTGCTACTGATACCTACATAATGGGTGGCACTATGTACTGTTACCTTGACGAATTTTGTCATGTTATGACAGTGCATGTCAAAACTATTTAATAAAAACCGATTTTACCCGGATTTTTATTTTTATGTATACCACCTTAACCTTTCCTGTTTTCCTTCCTGTTTTTTTTCTACTATTTACAGAAAATGCGGGACTACTTCTGCAAGAAAGCGCATACTTGAGAAGCGCCAGCGCGCGCTGAAGAAAGGGCGGGAATCAAAAATCCTCTACTGCTTAGCAAATGCTCGCCTGGGGTCGTTGCTTCGTGCCCGGGTGGTGGCGAGTTATTTTCCCACGCTGGTTTTTCTTGCCTCAAAGCAGAGGGTTGAAAATGTCGCGCCGACATTTTACCGAGCGGAGGGCAAAACAACCTCGAAGTCGTCTAACTCTCCTCCTCGCTAATTCTAATGTGACCTCGAGACGAGGTCAAGGAGGACAAGGACATGTCATGGTTCCGGTGTTTCGCTGCTGTTATTGAGATGGCGATTGTTATTTATATTATATTATTAATATATTGGAATTATAATTATTCCGACTATGGATTTGGGGATTCAAATCCACAGCCGTCATTCTGAATCTGGTCTTATTCATGGTTACTACTTACTACTTCTGCTGAATAAAATACCTACACTATTCTATTCTACATACTATTTGTTACTATCATCTACTGTACTCTACTGTACTTTAACAGTACCTAGCTGTTAAGTTCGCACGTTCGATTTTAATAGTTTTGCAGAATGCAGAAACTAATGTGTTTTTACAGTTCAAAAAGTTCTATTTAACATTTTTGTGAAATTATTTACCGTATTAATTACTATGAATTTCAACTTATGAAAGTTTGAACATTTTTCCAAAGCTGAATTGATTAGTTCTACTACATAATATAGATAAGTGTATGATAATTGTTTAATATTGGTAATAAATAGCAGTTTGTATACTTGTAAGTAATATGGCTTTAATCAATTAAGTGTGAATTAAATTCCGTTCGTGTTTTTTTAACATTGAAATGTGTTGTGATTTTTAGAAATTATATACAATTGACTATTGACTTATAGATGTACTACCATGTTTATTACGTGTATATTATTTTATTAGGGGGCATCATATAAAAATTGATTTGCCCTTTGCCCATGAAGTTTTTTCAAAGTCTGACGCTTCTGCTTGTGTAAATTGCTACATACACAGCACGAATATTTGTAAGATTTCTGGTAAAATAGATAATAATACCTATAGTTTATACTGCATGTACTTGACTGACTTCACAAGACCAAAATTTTTGAAAAAACAAATGTACTAAAAATTAATCAAAGAGGATATTATTCAAGTAATTCATACAAATTAATATGTTATTATGAGCTCTGTTGTTAAAGTTTAAAAGTTTTCTTATTAGTTTACAAGTCCGGAAAGTATACAACACTCTGTACTATTGTCATAAAGCTATTAAATGAGAGGCGATAAAATTTAATATTGGTACTTACTCTCAAGTACGACAAGTTTGGATGGTCCCGTCCGCCCGGTCCCTGTCCCTGCTACATTCATTTTAATGTGAATCATTTTCTACAACTAATTCGTTAAATTAATCATAAAGGTTTTGATGACATGAACGTTGTAACGTATTGTGTGTGCTTTTTGCTTTTTCATAAAGTAAAAAATAAAGCTTTAGTGAATTTGTTTAGTTATGTTTCAAGTTAAGCTATTTTTATCCAAATAGTATAGCTTTAGAATTTAAACTGTCAGCTATGAATTAATGACAAATACATATAATGGCAATACTGTAGAATTTTAGCATTTTTCAGATTTATTAAATTAAAACTTAGTTTTATTAAAAACTGAAACATTTTCATTGCTATTGTTATGTAGTACTGGA
Source organism: Dicyrtomina minuta (assembly GCA_949802685.1). Lineage (NCBI taxonomy): Eukaryota > Metazoa > Arthropoda > Collembola > Symphypleona > Dicyrtomidae > Dicyrtomina > Dicyrtomina minuta. Next base: position 89,387,492 of record OX461809.1, read on the forward strand.
CATGGAAATACATTGTTTCAATCCCTTTTTATTATTTTTCATGTTTTACTTTATCCAAATAATAACTGCAGTATAACATAACCAATTAACCACACACAACATAGGCAGTGCTTATGTAGTAGCCAAAAAATGGTTACAGTAACTGTTTTTAATATGCGAGTAGTATGCTACATACATGATGTCATGATGCAAGTAGGTAATAGTAATCGTAATCGTAATCGTAAATGTACACACTGCATAGTCAAGAGTCTTATTATTCAATGCTGTGTACAAAGTGTTCCATTTCATCCCCTCTATTCACCTGACTCCGTCTCCATCTGTCATCAGCTCCCTGTGAATGACATAATATGTACAAGAAAAAAGTTGAACTTGGATTTATTTATGAAGTTGTCGTCGGCGAGTCAAAATTAATTTTTTCCTCCATCTTTCACAACTGCAACAACTTCTACTAGCTTAGCTCCCAAGAAGACAAAAAAAAATGATATCTCTCTGTTCGTGTTCAGTCCTCATGCTGCACATAAGTTTTTCTTGATACGCCATTTTCATTTTTATTTTTCTATAATCTACGTCTATCTTTCTACTTTCTGCCCTTTGCTTCATTTAAACATTCCGATCCCGATTATACAAAATCTATGTACTATGCAGAGTTATTTGAATTTAATTATATTCATATTATTGTATACGGTACACATGCAGTACTATACTATGTACTGTAGAGATATAAATTACCGCATGATAGTGATCAGGAGGATGAGATAAGATTCACAAAAATACAGAAGGAAGGGAAAGGAGGAAAGGAAAGAAGGGAAAGGAGCGAGAGACAACTTTATTTAAAACACTAAATTGTGTGCATTGTTAAAAAATATGGAGTCTCGTAATACTATTAAATTTCATCTATTCTAAGGCTTTTAGCCTGTAGCAGCAAATGTGTGCATTTATTTTTATTCGTTACATTCGGTGGGAGAGAAAAATCCAAACCCTGACATTGGAAATTAGAAATCGGTAATACCAACAAAACAATATGCTCCATCCTTCGACATCACATCAACTGAAAACAACTTGAATGACAATAATCGCAACCTGTGTTTGTAAAGGCACCGACATCCCTATATGATCGTGATGCAATTAAAGAATATTGATTTGTTTTTACATTATTATATTTCTAGCATAATTTTATTTTCATGGCTCTACCGCAACTATAAATGACAAACCTGGTTGTTAAAGTAACTGAGATGTTTGTATGATTAATCATTTTCCAAAAAGAGTTGCCACGTGGACTTCTATTGTTAACAGTCTTTTCATTAAGTAACATTTTATGGTCTAAATTTTTCAATCCGTTTACGTGACGATTTGGATTTACCATAGCGATACCTAGGTACTTGTGTTATTGTATTGTAATATTGCACAATGCATTGTGATACATTAAAGAGGCATCTCATTTGTTTATGAGATGAATTTAAAGCTGTAATAAAAGTAATACTGGGATCCATAGACATAAAACCATTAAATAACATCTGTCACACATTCTGAAAATTTTACTGAAATAACGTTTTCTATCAGTTTCAGTCTCACATAAATTATAAATACTAAATATTTTACCTATGATCTGCCTTGTATGAAATGCACACACCTAATAGGTAGCAAAATTAATTTGCCGCATCTGTTTTATTTAAAACGTTGCAGAATATTGTATCAATCTGTCAATCTGTCCTATCCAATTTGTCCTATTCAGTTGACGGTATACTGGGCACAAAGGAGTTTTTGTTGGCCCTACCAACCAAGAGGTTTGAAATAATAAAATATAGCAGCTATTTAAATATCTACACGGAAAAACACAATAGTTTCAAGAGAACTAGATTTGTTTCAATGACACATTTTAAATTTGTATAGCATATTTTAATACATACTTACAACATTTGAAATTATGATGAAGGACAAAAAAATTCGGTTTGTAAAATTCCGTTTATCTGTAAATTTCTTAGATCATTTTAATCTATAAAGTCCCTGTGTATTCCAATTCTATGCATCGCATGCAAGATTCCTTTCCAATTAATTTTCTCATATTATTATATTAAAATAAAAAATCATATAGAATTAAAAATTTCTGATAAATATAAAGTTGATATTTTGGTAAAGCTTTAAAATTGATTATTGAGAGAAATATACTGATAATAATTCAATGACATGCAATCATGTTCTCCCTGATGAACATAGTAAAATGAATCCATTTTTTGTTTGTACATTAGATATTTAAGTTTGTTACATAATAATCAAATCATTATTGGTTGTAAAATTTAAGAGACATTTAATTTTGTTTCATTTTATTGTATTTGCTGGTACTGGGGTCGTAGATATGGCTGTGGTAAATTTTGTGACTTCCGCAAATTGAATTAGTGCGTCTTAATTCTTAACTTTTAGCTCTTCTTTGAATTATTTGAATATAAAATGTCTTGTGATTGAATTAAGCATAACAATTCCTTATTCTTCATACAAATTAAAAACAATTCTTGGAATAAATATATAAAAACCATTGGTGTTTATTTATGTGTAACTTAAAACATGAGGAATTAAATTGTTAGTGTATTTTAGTACGTTTGTTTATTTTTGTGCTCATTATGTTTTACGCAATTCCCATTTCATTCTGTATACATGTGGTAATGTGCTACTTAAGGGCATTCAATTTCCTTGGTACATGTAGTTTAACAATTATTTCCGGCTCGCTTGGTGCTCCCGGTGATCCCATTTATCTCTAGAAAACTTGAGAAGGCGCAAAATTAACAATCATTCAAGAAATATATTTGCAGGAACAACAAGCAACTGAAAATTCATAAAGGTAATTTTTGTATTTACTTATTGAAATTGTTAATTGAGTAGCTGTACAAACACAATACATTTACATCTCTTACCACAGCCCGAACTCTGTAGTTTAATCATAAATAATTTCTGCTGTACAGCGTTTAATATTGTAAATTAATTGAAAAGAAATTAACTGCTCTGATTTACATATTTGAACGTCAATAGATAACCCATAATTCACAATAATACATATAAACGAAGAAAATGAATGTACGGTTTTGTATTCTGGTGTTCGCCTTTCTGGCTTTGGTGAGAATCGGGAGGGCTGCTCAAGGTGAACCCGAAGTCGGATGGGGTCAACCTTGTAAAACTAATAAACAGTGTAAGTGGCCGAACGATCCATGGGAAGGTTGCTGTTCAGAGGGTGTATGTGAAGAATGTTTTGTATGTCACACGAGCAAGAACTGTGGTGGGTCATAGGCGATGATGAATAATAATCATTGATGATTATTGTGACCAGAAGCTTGAACTACTTCAATAAGTTTTTAAGCTACGTCCTTATTTTGACGTTACTTCTTATATTTGAATAAATCTTTTGAATTCCATCTTAAAAGCTATACCGAACCGAACGTGTATTTTTAATTCTGGGTTTTTAATTTTGCATGCGCATTTTATCTTAATTCGGCACCCTTCACCTACAACATAATAAGAAGCTAAACGACTAGATTTAAAAATTGTATGAAGACTTGATGAAAACACCATAGTCAATCATGCTATGTGTAACTGTTTAACAATCGTATATCTGCCGGTGCATGTTATTAGCCAGCTAAATACAGAGACAGTACATTCATAGCTTGTGTACTGTATAGTATGTTAGGTAGGTACATTATTGTGGGATTTGGATCTTACGAGAAATTTACACTAGGTACCTTATAGCATTTTTCAGTAGAAATTTTTAAAACTCTAATGAGAATAACTCGCAGAGAATTTTTAATTTTCTCTATTGCTTTAAATTTTGAACCTTTTAAAAATAAGTGGTCACACTATACTGTTTTGGATCCCTAAGAAATGATGTTTTATATGTGTAGATAGTATGTTTTGCACTGTTTCCTAATTGGACTGGGACTGGATACATATTTCCACCATGTACTGTATACATAATATGAGCGTTCTGGGCGCGGACAAAGGTTTTAGTTTTAGATAGGGTTTGTAAATCGGGATAATACATTATAAAAATGCTTAAGTACTTGATTAAGCAACCTTGAACAGTCATCAGCAAATTTTTAAAGTTGTCACAGATTTCTTCCTTGGTTTTGAAGAACCTTTATCTCGTCAATTGATTTGTTAGTTACTTCAGTATGTATAGACGTTTTAATTACTTATTACTGAATATTGAGGTATTTTCTGTAATTATTTATTCGTTTATGTACTTTCAAAAGTAAAATGAAAATACATGTGGAGGCGTGTGGGGAATGTATATGGAAAATTGACATTGAAGGGCACTACAGCGACTAGCCACTATTATAGGTAGGTACATAGGTGGGAGCGTGGCCGGTAGGGGTCAGGATACAATACAAAAAAGAGTCAAGTTTTCACAGTATAAAAGCCGGTAGGTACGTTTTTTTAAAGATTGCAACAGAATTTTATTGAAGGTTTCAATGGCACTTTTTTAAAAACTTTTAGTGCCCTTGTGGTTTTTAGTAATTGTAATTATTGTCTGCAGTGTCCCGGTGTTTCCTCCCTTTGTCATACAAAAGGTTCCAAGTTCCAAAATCAAAATTTTCAAATGTATAGCTTTAACTTTTGTATGTACAGTATACAAGTGAGTGTATGAAAGAGCTGGGAAATTTGAGGATTGTTTTGTGATCCAGTCATCCAGTCTTTATCAAAAGTCAAAAGGGAACAAGTTCATACTATCAAAGTAAATGGCGACTAATAAGGCAATGTCATCTCAAGCTGTAGGGCCTGCCTATAGAAGAGCATTGAGGAACCCCAAGAAACTGACAAGACACAATGTACGATGACAGGAGTGCTTTAGAATTGAGACCATTAACGGTCAGATCAGATAGTCCAAAATTGATAGCCAACTCATCACTGATATCCGGGGAATTTCTATCATCATTTTCCGTGTAGTCTGCGTATAAGAAATAAGAATGGAGTTTCCCTCTCTAGAGTGTCTCTAGTCGTACATTTTGGAACCTTTAAAAGATGGGATTCCAAGAAATTGAAAATGATGCGATGCGATGCAAGATGCTACATGGACCTCTGCTCTGACCGGTCCTTTCAAATCTACAATTTCAAATCTACATAGTAGAGATAATAGCTATATGTAAGGAAGCTATACAACACTGTAGTCCGCTATGCTACACATATAATAACTACATACACACATAAGTATGTGCACAGTGCATCGGTATCGATATCGATGTGTTTTGTGTTGTGTGTGTGTAATTCGTGTCTGTCTGGCAGGAGGTGTAAAATACTGACTGTGTAGAGTCCATACCTCAGCTTCGTATTTGGTGGTGGCTCTGATTTCTGATATGGATACAAAAGGCAATTAGTGTCTAGCACGTCTACTATGTATCTATCTATCTATCTGAACGACTACATTATAGTGCAGATAGCTTCTTAGTCAGGATTAAAATTCTGGTCTCAATTTGTTTAATTTAATTGGCATTTGTCAGCCTAGTTCTCATAATAATGATAATCGAATTGAAATTTGTTAAATTATTGCTGAAGGAGATGAGAGGGACGCAGAGCCGCAGCACTGATACGGATTATATTGTCCATAAGCAAGCATCTATTAGTCGAGTAGATTAAGTCTTCGTACTACTGCCGTGTATAATACAGAGCAGTAAAAACGTTGCATATACTAAATCGCATGCATACATTTTAAAGGTGGCAAATTGGCACGTTTAAAACACGTAATATGTATTCATTATACAAGATTATTAGGTATTCAATTATTTGAATAATATTTAACCAAACTTCCCTGTACGCATATGTGTGAGCGTTTTTAACTACGATATGTACAGCTTTTTTGTAGTTATGTAGTTTCTTTTATTCATTTACTATACTATACTGTATTAGTCTTGGCAAAAATTTAAAATTTCTACTGAAATAATAGCGAAGGGGCTTCCAAATTTTCAAAATGACTTTTCTTTTTAAAACTTTACAACAAGACAAAGACTATTTACGAGCAAAATTTGATGATTTCATGCATTATTAATTACGCACATTTTTTGAAATATCAGTGATAAATTAACCTCCATATAAATTCCTGAATTTCTTTGTGGTAGGTGCTATATAAAGGACCCAGTTGAATTACGATGAAAGTCGGACGACGTCGGGTCGGACAGACTCGCTCAGTCAGTTATTTCACCCATAACCCATAATGCTCATAGGAGCGTTATATTAAATTGTGGCGGTCATCATCATCATATTTGAAATGCGTGCGATTCAGACTCAAATTACATATATCTATACTCACACGTGAACGGAACGGAACCAAACCAAACCAGAAACACATGTCAAACATTCCCAGTTTAAAAAAGTAACTTAAAACCTTTTTGACAAAATATTCTTTTTTATTGCGTACTGTACAGGACATTTATTTTATAAATGTGCTGATAAAGTGTCTGCCCTGTATACTTGTGTTTGGCCTCTAGACTCAAGATTCAAGTCACAAAACTAATTATTATGATTTATTACTCTTGAATTGACAGGGAAAGACACGTCGCACTCACGCACCAACAACAACAACAATAACAGCAGCAGCAACGATATAACACCACCAACACCAGTACCATACATACTACCATAGACAAATCCACATAGACACATACTGACTGATATAACCTTACCTTCCTTTTGCTTCCATAATTCACTTGAGCAAATTTAATAAAAATGATTACGTGCAATTCAGTCATAATTCCTAATCCAATTGTAATCGAATATATTAATCTTGTGCAGTGAGGAGGAAAAGGAAAAAAAAATCATTGGAATACAAAAAGGAGAGATGAAATCGCAATTCGCAATATATATTACTGAACTACTAAGAATAATGCATATATACCTATATGACACTTCTACAACTGATATTTGACCCAAAATACTAATCGTATAAGTAACTTTATTGCTTATTGTATATAAAAGTATAATATGTTGTTATGCATGCACATAGTACAACAATCCAGCGGAATATAACCGTCTGACACAGTTAACTTTAACGCAGTGCAGGCAGATCCACGTCAAACCATAGACACTATTTTAACTTATCGTTAGGTAGGTGTATATTTATTCTACACACAAATTAGATTAATGTTTTACACATTTCTGTGAAGTACATTCCACATTGGCAGCCACATGCACAGAAAAAGAGACAAATTGAACAAACTAAAACCACGTTTGACAATTGCATATCTTTTACGTGTGCGTTTCTACTTGGAGTGTTTTACTTATTTTCAAAACCTTTTCCAAAATTTGTCTTTTCTAATGTCATTTTTAAACCAATTTTTATTTTGAAAATCAATATACATTTGATATAAATTCTACAGACGTTAAGGTGGATTTTTTGTTTAAACTTGACTCAAAATTAATTTGACCTGCTTAGCTCTTAAAATGCCCTCGTCACATTTCATTCATACTATCGTCTGTGAGGAACCAAAATGACCCATATCCAATTTAATCTAGAATCAAAATGAGCGAAGTCATAAAAACAAAATGAGAAGTTTGCGTAAAATGTTGATTACGAGTTTTTGAAAGGTGTACAATGTTCCATTTGCATGTTTTTTAAAAGTTCAAAATGTTCTACATATGTACATGTTTTTTAAAAAGTGTAAAATGTTCTATTTATATACTTTTGAAAATAGTTAAATGTTCTATTCACATGTTTTTTATAAAGGTAAATTGTTCTATTTACATGCTTTCAAGGCATATTTCAATATTTTTTTTAGATAGTATTGATGTTGGTTTTAGCTACAAATGGATATGGGTAATTTTGGTTCTTCACAGACGATATGTTTCTTTGTGTTTACATATTTCATTCAAAGCTCAAAAGGGCTGAGATGAATTCTATTTTATACCATGTAGAATAAAATTTCGTAGTATACGCAGTTTGGACTATACTGCGCATATAGGCACACTATACAGTTGACGTTGGCATCTTCTTATTATTGGCAATAATTTGAGATTTGAAATGTATTTTATATGGAGTGTACAGTAGAGCCATAGAGCCAGTCAAAAAGTATATGTTATAGCTGCATCATCGACGTTCAAAGCATGCATGATACGGATACGGTAAAGTACCTTTCTACTTTCTACCTAGTACATTCATATTATGTACAGGCACTATAGACTCTACAATACAAACGTTCGTGTGGAAAACTTGTTGCGAATTTTTAAATGACAGTATCAATAACTCATGTTATTACTTAGGTGCTATGTTACACTACACTCCATGTTACACTGTAATATTATACTTGTTCACATTTTTCACCCCAATTTGACTCTGTACAAAATACGAAAATGAAATACAAGACATACTACTAACACGTACATAAGGCAACACTACCTATTTAATTATACTCTTAGGATTAGGCTCTGACTATATTCTATATCTATACTTAACCCTATATATGTATATACGAGATTTAATTCGCAAGTCATATGTTCCACCACTTACTACCACTACCCATACCATGATTACAGATATCATTATCATTACGAATGGGAAACGTCAACGTCAAGGAGAGAGAGAGAGAGATTTTGCAAACGCAACGCACTCACTCTCAAATAAATGGTAAGCATGCGATAAAGGAATAGGATAGGGGTTTTATGCTGTATATATATTATTATGTTGCAGGGTTATATATGGAGATATAGTTATGTTGTGTTGTGAGCTGATAAGCTCTTTGAGAGATTCAGAGTTGGAAGATGCAAAGTGTAGAAATTATTGTTATATAAATTGATAATTCGTGACATGAACGGGCGTTCCGTTCTCTGAAGAGATTCAAGATTTCAAAGTCTATGTAATTTAATCCCATCCAATACACAATGTGATGTGATGGGATGAACGTACATGGTAACGTGTAGACGTAGACGAGCGCCAAAGTCATGTCATGCACTGCCCTGCCAGGCCAGGCCATGCCATGCCATGCCATGCCATGCCATGCCATGCCATAACTAGTTGAGTGTTGAGTATAAAATAAATCTAAACTGTTTCACTCTTTAAATCGCATTTTAATCCATAAAGTTTTCATGTGTGCCATTGACGTATGCTCTCAGAGCCCCATTTCATTTCGTATAGTTTCGTATGTATACTTTGGTAGTTTCCACCATTAATTATAATTTTCGTCTTCACATTTTCCTATATGTATATCCCTATTTGCTATAATCAATGGCTGCAAGGGTATATAGCGAGACCCATATTACGGATAGACGGAGACGCGGCTAACGATACCGATACCGAGCTGTCAGTCGGCTCGGTAGTGGCGATGGGGGAATGAGTGAGTCAATGAGTCAATGACTAAGTACGGATAAGTTTTGTATTTTCTACTCGTTTTTTTTCCTTCTCTTTTCTTTTTTCTTCGTGAATGCCTTCTTCTTCTTTTTCTTGAGCTTGTTCGCCTTTCTGAAAAGCCGACATGTTGTCAGCAGTGATAATATTTGTAAGATGAATTGTACTTATTAATCACCATCACTTAGCTTTCAGAGGCAGAATTTTTACATTGTAAAAATTCTATAATATCTTGAACATTAGAGAATTTACTATACGACTCCTACTCCTACTTATCCTTTTGGCTCTACTTTGTCTCGCTCTTGTATCTTGTTACGTGGAGATCGTCTGTGGAGAGTTGAGATTTTTTATTATATAATATGGAATATAGGGCTGAGGTAGGCTACATGGACTAACTAGACCACGTCGTGCAGTTGTTTATTGCATCTTGTACTCACGTTAAGAGTATTGTACTTTTCCAAATTGAATTAATTTCGAATTTAAAGAATTCAAAAGCGACGCTTAACTTAATTATTATTATAGAGGTTTATAACATAGGCTTATTTTGGTGGGTTGGGAGGGGGGGGGAGGGAATAATTACATACCCTTGAATTTCAAAGTGTAATATCAAGCAAATCGAATGAGTTTCAATTTCAAAAAAGTAGTATATTTTGAAAGTAAAAGAGATTTAAATTCATGACTCACATGCTATATTTACTATTACCTACATAATATTCTTTAATTTTTTAGTATTTTTAAACGACAAAAACAAAATGGAAACACCTCATATTTCATTGGTATAGGTAGGTTCTAGATAATATTAAATGAACAAGATATACTTGTACAACCAAAATTACCCAAATAGAACCCGGGTGTATGATATACAGTGATATATATATGTATATATATATATAGCCGACCTAATTGTAAGAACAGTATAGTGAATACGCCCATTATGAAAATCGGAAGGAATGAACGACAATTCCAGCCGCATTGTACTCCAACTCCAAAAAATGTCCTATTTTACACAAGTAATTTTACAAATGATCACCCAATTTAATGTAGGTACGTAGGTATTTTGTTTGAAAATTAAACATTTAAAATCTGGAATCCAATCCTTAAAAGATAATTACAATTAATCGTAAGTACTACACAACAGAACGTGTGTAGGCTGCTATACGTAATGCGTTATTTCATGACATGATATCAGTTATAGTTCTCCGTAAGGAAGTAAGGAAGTAATAAGAATGGGAAGCGTGAGTGGGGAAACGTGAGTTCTGCTGATAGCTCATCATCATCATCATCAGCATGCAGTTTATTGCATTGGCTGAGCATTATTTTGATAATAATTAAAAAGAAAATATGTATGTATATAGTATGTACCCAGAATCATAAATATCGTTTTTGGTTTGGAACTGTAGATGTTTATATAGTTGAGTTGTTGTTGTTCTTCTTTTGTGACGGGACTTCTTATGTGCTCACAAACTTTTGGAACCAGGCATCAGCTTTTCCTTTATAACCTCGGTTTTCTTATAGTCATAGTGTTAGCGTTTAAATTTTAAAAGCATTGATTTCGATACTTTTGCACTGTGTAATTTTATTAGGACGAAACTCACAAGAAGCGCTTATGGAAGTAAAAGTTGAGTTATTGCAAAAACGGGAGAAAACATTGCAGCATTGTTCAGAGATTTTTGGCAAAATACTCATAAAATGTACGAAAATTTCACGAAATCTTAGTGTCAAAAGCAAAAACTTTTTTCTGCGGGACTGTAACACTATAGCCTAACGGAACGTTTGTCATTTAACAAAGAAGGATAATAAAACACACAACAATACAACATTATTTCTTGTAGTAGGTAGGTAGATAGGTAGGTAGGTTTTGAGCAGGTTACAAATAACAAGTGCCCCCAGTGAGTAGTGAGTGAGCGTGGAAAAGGTTATCCAGCGAATTACATAGAATAGATTCAATTGAGTCAATGTTAATATGCAATAATAATTTCAATATTTCTTCCAGCTCAGTGTCTCACCAGTACTAGTCAGTCCAAGTCAAGATTCGAATTCGAATTCGAGCGAGGAGAGGGATCTAACTAATGTACCTAGAAGGGTAGGAAGGAGCATTGCTGTACCTTAAAGCCTGGAGACTCAAGAACTCTTGAGGACTGCAATAATATTGGAGCTGTAATATGAGTGGAGTCGGAGTGGAGAGTGAGTGGAGGGCATGAAAAAATCTTGTTACTTTATTTTATTTGATGATTATTGACTTCACCTGCTGGCACATACAAGTTCTTGTCTCTCTCTCTCTCACTCCGTCTGTCTCTCCCTATGAGCATATTTCTCTCAAAAGAACTCAAGACGTTTGCATTTGCAACAATATTTTTATTATTACTACTACTACTACTACCATTACGATTACACTATACTTTTTGACTCGACACATTTTACATGTGAGTAAGGTATCTGCATTACTATAATCTATGCCGGGATACCTGGTGGCTGGTGCTGGTTGCTGGTTGCTGGTATGAACATGAGCAGCGCATATTGTATTCACTATATAATCATCATAGACCTACCTACTAGAATATTATTGTGCTCTAAGAATCTGTGTGTATCGCCAACTTTAAATCCCTTCACAGGTATGTACATTTAGTATGTGTGTAATTACCAATTTGATATCTCTCCATCTCCTTTCATACTTGATGCCTCTCGGTTGTTGGGATGTTTTAAAGGTTTTTACTTTTACTGCACTGCCACCACCACCACCACCACCACCACCACCACCACCACTCCGACTCCGACTCCTTCCATCCAATGCTCACCATCACCATTCCACTCACTCTCGCACACTGGGACTGGACGCATAATAATAATTATTAGTTTTTATAAACTGAGCCGTTTAAATAATAATCCTCATTTCTCAACGTTTCAACGTACCTACTACTTTTTGTATTTCTCCCCTTCCCGCCCATTCGAATTCTCTCGGACGGACTTGGACATTATAATATGAGTACTGAGTACTGGGGCAGAGATACACAGATGCCTATAGATTAATAGATTCTAGTCCAGTGAGTTCATTTATTCATTTCCATTTTTTCCATTGTCTGTAAGTACATCTCTGGATCATCCAAATCACATCCTTTACTCTCATTTAGTATGTCTTCCCTTCCCCTCGCTTAATGTTAATGTGTAGGTAGGTACCTAGGTAGGTAGGCTTTAAGTTTTACGAAGTAAGTATTTCAATGTAATGTTGGCGTTGGGTAGGGCCTCTGCCTGCCTATTATATTATGCTATGCTATGCTGTCACTAGCCTCTCGATGATTCCTCTGGCTCGGCGGCTGACTGAATGATAGGAATTTTAATTCTATGTAACTTCTTACTGTGTGTGTTATGCTAATGTTGAGAGAACTATTGCCATTCCTATATGATGTGATATGCTAATCACATTAATATTATCTGTATTATCATATTAGAGTATTGGTGAACCCAGTCAAGTTGGATCTTGGATCTCGGAGGAGCTGACTAGTCAGTTCCTTTATTCGCTCAAATCAAAAACCGCAGAGTCTTTTATCAAGTCAACATCAATACTATCATCACCCATATAATTAATTAGTGTGTAAATACTATACACTGCACTGCGTACTGTCGACTGTCCACGTCCGCTTGGACTGTCAGCTGTGTAAATCGTAGTCGTAGATTATACAACTTGATTATGATTACATATCATTCACTCGCGAGATAGGTTAAATCTATACACTACAACAGAAGTAGAAGTACAAGTACAAGTCGCTCGGATGAACTTATGACTGGGGAAATTAAGAGTTTAGGAAGGTACGTACCTATGTAGTTGGTAGCTATAGCATTAATAAGTATAACATTGGCATTGGTCTTGAGTTCAATTTTAGTTTTCCAAACCAACTAACAATAAACTAAAAACTCGACGGCTCGACGCCGGCTTATTACCCAAGTAAAAATTCAAAATTATATTTACGACACACTATATCTATAGTAATGTACCTATAGCTGTCTATATGAAGAATGCAGGTAGATATTTATGGATGGTCATTCAGTGCACATAATAATATGTCTCATTATGCTTTATACTTAACTTTCGATTCCAATTAATTGGGATTTGTACAGTGTAGCAGTTACAACGCTGACCACAGAACTAACTAATAAAGCTGTTTTTTCCCAACGTAACAAACAAGAAAGGACATGACAGATATAGTACTCCGCGGTGACAGGCGACGTTGAAGTGTCGCAGGGTCAAGCTCAACTTTTTAAAAGTTGGACATTATACTATACATTCGAAACTATAATATATTATGTAGGTAGTCAAGTTACTAAGTTGTTGATAATGACAATGACACCACGCGTATTTGTGTACATACGTAATATAATTATAGCGCCAGTAGTCGTGATTGTAGAAATATATAATTGTGCCAAGCAAGTATGTAGTGTGCTCACCTTGCCTATAATATAGTAAAATGGGAATGTATTTTGTATTAATTAAATAAATAATGATTTTGAGAAATATTAGAGTTGAATTAAATTGAAATACATGAGCTTTGAAATAGACTATGGGAATGAGCGGTTTCACACAGAGGAAATTGTGTGTAGTGTAATGATAATGAGAGCTAGAGTCTATCCCGACGGCCGACGGACTAAATTAACGATGGGACGATGGACGATGGACATGGACAACTGACATAATGATGTGGAAGGACCAGGACCAGGACCAGGACCAGGACCAGGCACCGCAGCGCAGAGCGACCAAGAATCACAGAATTCCATTCTTAGGTCATCACCCGTATCAATATATTGTAGTGTGCATGTGTTTCCTTTCCAGACCAGAACCAGAACCAGAACCTCACCCCATAATATACCGTAGGAATACAGTCATACAGGGAATGTAGTAAACATTTAATTATATATAACGAGTTACTGTGAAAGCCTCAACTATGAGTCAGGTTATGGAGTTTCTGTTTCTTTATATTTCCCTCCTGCTTGCTACTACTTCTACGTCTACGTCTACTTCTTTCCCCCTTGTGCTCATGATAATTATGAGTTTGGGAGAAGATCTGACGAACCGCGAAGCGGATTCTGAGCACTGCATGATTTCACATTCCCCATGCCCCATCCTCACAAGTATATTTTATGTATTTTATTTACTTGACTCCATTCTAGATAATATCTCACAATAATAATTCGCATCCTCTCCTTACAATATTTGACTTACTGTGCTGTGCTGTGTGGTGACTGCGACTGAGTCTGACTCTGACTCATAATATGTCCCCCCTCCCCCACACTCCCCGATTATATTAGTCAGATTGAATTGGAATTTGGAAGTACCTACCTATGTACGTATAGGTACGGAGGTTAGCTTTGTTGTTGTTGTTTATGAACCGTGAGGTTTGTAGAGCTTGAATTATGATGAGTATTCCTCAAAAGCCTCATTTCCCAGGTGATTACTATTATAACCGAGCGTGTAAAGTTACTAAATGAAAAAGTCTTTATGAACTACTGATGGATGAGGGTGTCGACATTGATGCTGCGATGCCGACATCACCTTCAAGTATGCATATAGGCGATTTTATTTCTACCTATTTAATACTACTACTACTGTGTGTGTATGTATCTTGATATGTAGGTAGTACCAGTACCAGTACCAGTACCAGTACCAGTCCAGACATGAGCCACATTAAATTGAATTTGCAGTATTTACATAGGTATATCCATAATGTAAAGTGCTACTTACTTAAAAGGTGTCCATCAATTACACAGCTTAATTTGAATCACTTAATTAAAATATGTATCGTCTTTAACAATGTCTATAACGATTAATCGGAAATTTTAAAACTCTATGGCGAGCGTTAAATTAAATCACGAAATTAAAAATGTTTTAAAATAGTTACTAGAGTTAATTAGCACGAAATTTCTTGGGTAATAATATGGATTGTGGAGTAGGTGGTAATTAATTGGAAGCCCTTAGACTTCCTTTTGGCATTTTTAACTATATCGTCTGTGAAGAACCAAAAGGACCCAAATCCAATTAAAGCTACAATCAAAATGAGCTATGTCATGAAAACAAAATGAGGAATGAAAAAATGTTAATTAGGAGTTTTTGAAAAACGTACAATGTTCCATTTTCATGTTTTTGAAAAGTTGTAAAATTTTCTAATTCCATGTTCTTGAAAAGGTGCAAAATGTTCTAATTCCCTGTTTTCGAAAAGGTGTAAAATGTTCTAATTCCATGTTTTCAAAAAGGTGTAAAATGTTCTAATTCCATGTTTTTGAAAAGGTGCAAAATGTTCTAATCCCATGTTTTTGAAACGGTGCAAAATGTTCTAATTCCATGTTTTCGAAAAGGTGCAAAATGTTTTAATTCCATGTTTTTGAAAAGGTGCAAAATGTTCTAATTCCATGTTTTCGAAAAGGTAAAAAAGGTTCTAATTCCATGTTTTTGAAAAGGTGCAAAATGTTCTAATTCCATGTTTTCGAAAAGGTGCAAAATGTTCTAATTCCATGTTTTTGAAAAGGTGCAAAATGTTCTAATTCCATGTGTCGGAAAAGTGGAAAATGTTGTATTTAAATGCTCTCAAGACATATTTGAATATTTTTGTTGATAGTTGATATTGCTTTTAGCTAAAAGTGGATGTATGGGTCATTTTGGTTCTTCACAGACGATATGTATTTCAAAAATGGAAATCCAAAAGCAGGCACCTGCTGCATCCAGCATCCAACTGTAGATATGTAGATATGTAGATATGTCCTTTTGATCTTAGAAAATGCATAGTAGGATATGACATGACTAATCTAAAATACGTAGAAGCAATGATAACTAATTTAATACTTAATAATATATCTGTAACTCTTGAACCTGCCGGGTATGTCCTGTAATAAACAGGTAGTTCGCATAGTCATTTACTGTCTCAGCTTCTGCACAATATACAAACAAAGCAGGAACAAAATAAAAGACAGACAGGAGAATGGACTGAGTTTTGCTTTTGGAGCGACGGCATAAATGCTCTTGACTAATTTCAATGTCTGTTCCTTTTGATGATGTGTGTAAGCGAAGGCGAAGGCGAAGGAGGGTGAGGCAGAGAGGCGAGAGGCGAGCATAGACTTTGATATTTGATATTGACAGTTTAGTCATCTCCATCCTTCCTCGTCTCTCCATGCGTCTTTGATTGTGTTGTAGTGTGGAACTGTGGAGTGTGGAGTGGATGAAATAATATGATCGGGCTTGTCGATTGTGGATCTGACGATGAGAGAAGAAAGCGATAAACATGAGTAAAGTAAGAGAGAAGGTGAGTGCAAGGATAGAATTCATAATAATATCTATAATTCTCCGTATGTTCTGCCTTTAACTGAATTTGATTGTACAGCGCATACAGTGTAGTAGTTACCAGAACCAGAACCAGCACCAGAACCAGGTAAGTAAGTAGTGAGTGAGTGAGTGAGTGAGTCTCATCGTCAGAAGAAAATGAATAAAAAAAAACAAGCTGCGAAGAGCCTCTTTTCTATGTAAAACTTGACGACTGCTCACAATGAACTGGGACGACTGGAACTGGAAGGGACGCATTAACTTGTTTTATTGAAAAAAAAAATTGTTTGGGTGGAAAAAGAAGTAAGAAGAAGACGAAGAAGAAAAAAAACTTAACCAGTGCCATTATTATTATTACTACAAATATACATGCTACTCACTATATACACTCTGTATAATCTATATGGATTTTCTTCTCGTATTATTTGCTCAAATATTCACAGCAGCAACAACTCACTCATTCCTTTTAATTTTACTCGCACCCTCTCTTCTTAAATTATCACTCCAGTCATTTTCCCTTCCATCATCCCTGGCTCTCTCTCTCTCTCTCTCTCTCTCTCTCTCGCCATTTTTTTCACTACTTGTTGTTGGTTTTTTATTTTACTTCTTGGATCGTCTTGGTCGTTTGTCTTGAGTGTCAATTGGAAGGTACACACAAAGCGTCTGCGTGCTCAATAACAAGACATTAAAGAACGTTTTAAACTGTGAGCTAATTGTATAAGCTTCTCTCTAATTTTGTAATAATTGTCTGATGAGCCTATTCATTATTCAATCAAAGCGTAAATTTTTCATTTTCCATTATTACCTATAGTCCCGCAGTCAAAGCCCGCAGTCAATTAAAATTGACAGGAAAAGAGGGTCAAAAGGAAGAAATTGCGGGAGAAATTAGTCATTATTTCAGACATTTTACAAAACGGCGCGCCTGTTTGTATTAATTGGCATAATGCGCAGTGCAATGTGCAATGGTTGTTCATATTAACAAAGTAGCCTGTCACAGTACTTTGTAAACTCATTACATAGTAATTAATTTTGTTATGTGCTAAACACGCAGTGCAATCTTTCATATTGTGTACTAAATTTGACCTACATTATAGAAACACTGTACACAATGTAGCGAAAATCCTTGGTTAAATAATTTTAAAAAAATTTAATTTTCCGAAAAGGTACATCACATTACAAAAAAGTTTGTATCCTTCTCCTTTAAAAAAAAGTGTATGAATCTGATTTTTTTAAAAATATTGCAGAAATAAAATGTTAAGATTAATGTTCCGCTTCATATAAAAGTTTAAACATATATATGTAAAATAAATATTAAAATATCTTCAAACGTAAAAAAAAGGTAAAAAGTGCGGAGACTAATGCATAAATAATTTATCTGTAAGTAGATTCCTCTTAAGGTGGAACTCATATCATATATCGTCGGTGAAGAGTCATTCTGTCGTAAGTCCAGTGCACAGCTAAAATCATTCTGTCGCAAGTCCATACGATTCTTAAAGTCATTCTGTCGCAAGTCCATTCACTTAGTAACCACTGTCAAGATCGCTTCCGCGTTGTCCTATGCATTAGGGGAGGGGGGGGGGGGGTGGTATATTACTGACTGTGTTGTGATCATGATGTACACTTAGGGGTCGTCCACAAAAGACGTAATACAAATTCCAGGGGTCGTCCACAAAAGACGTAATAAAAATTCCATTTTGCTTTTTTGAGAAACAAGTAAATAGAACATTTTGCACTTTCAAAAAACATGTAAATAGGACATTTTGCACTTTTAAAAAACATGTAAATAGAACATTTTGCACTTTCAAAAAACATGTAAATAGAACATTTTGCACTTTCAAAAAACATGTAAATAGAACATTTTACACTTCTGAGAAACATGTAAATGAACTTTTTGCACTTTCAAAAAACATGTAAATAGGACATTTTGCACTTTTAAAAAACATGTAAATAGAACATTTTGCACTTTCAAAAAACATGTAAATAGAACATTTTGCACTTTCAAAAAACATGTAAATAGGACATTTTGCACTTTTAAAAAACATGTAAATAGAACATTTTGCACTTTCAAAAAACATGTAAATAGAACATTTTGCAGTTTTTGGAAATGGAATTTTTATTAAGTCTTTTGTGGACGACCCCTAAATGTACGTCATAAGTACAACACAGTCAGTAACATTACGTCTTCTGTGGACGACCCCTAATTGTACATCATGATCACAACACAGTTAGTAATATACCACCCCCCCCCCCCTCCCCTAATGCATAGGACATCTCGACAGTAGCTACCAATTGAATGGACTTGCGACAGAATGACTTTAAGAATCGTATGGACTTGCGACAGAATGATTTTAGCTGTGCACTGGACTTACGACAGAATGACTCTTCACCGACGATATATATATGTATATACAATACTGAGTCTGACTTTGAATTTTGATGTTGTTACTAATACATACAGAGCATAATACTACGGTATATAGTCTTTATATGCCTCTACAATCTACAGTAAAATATCTGTACAGATTTATCATCTGTCTTTTTGGTACTTGGCTGGGAAAGTAAAGTTAGTTTTAAGTACAGGAAAAATATTCTCCGTTGAGTAGTAATATGTGTAATGTAGCTTTTAGCTTTTAAGTCGTTTCAGAATTGAGTTTAGAGATTTTTTTTTACTGTGTCATTGGCACTTGAATTTGGCTTATTGGCTTGACATTTTTTTTGCTATGTATACATACACACATGTAAGGAATTCTACTAGTACATGTCTATAGTAATAATAACGTGTACAAGAATTACATATATGAACTGCGAGTGAGTCTTAAAAGTACCAAGAAGTACTACGACTGCGAGAAGGAGACGTTACAATATTCTCTCCATATAAGTAAGAGTTTTATTTGCTTTTTACCTTTTTCTTTATCTTTCTGTTTACTCACACTTTTTACAGATATGACAGACAAATAGCTCCAAGTTGGAGGACTGACTGAGAGAGAGATGAGAACAAGTTCATGAGTATTTACATTTGTCAACTTCCAGACTCAACGAGCTGTGCATATTTCATTTTGTGTATCATTATCAGAAGCATAAGCCTACGTAAATCATCTATGCATAGTAATTATGATTACTATATGTACCCAGTTTACTTCCAGAGACTCTCACAGTAGAGTTGACGAACGCTCCGCACAATGTATATTTCTTTTACACAGATTAGATAAAGTGCAGAGAGTCAGTGCATGGAGTCGTGTCTACTGTCTACGTGTATCAGTCCCTCTTTTGTCCCATCTTTCAGCAGATCCAATACCCACCTAGGTACCTATACCCACTGCTTATACACTACCATTACATATACTGATATCTTCATAATAATGCGCAAATGTTTTTGTAACCGTCAGCCCTGTCAATGTCAACTCGTCAATGTAGTAGGTAGTCTCACACACACACACACAGAGCACATTGAAAAATTGAAAATTGAAATAAAGTTCAGCAGAGCGACGACTAAATGGAAGCGAACATAAAAAAAAAAGAAGGAGACCACAAGCCACAGAAACTGTCCCAACCCCGACCCACGACCACTCACTCATCAGAAGACACAAATATCCGCGCACTGAAATTGCATATAGAAATATATTATTTCATATCATAATAATTTATTATAATAATAACAGTATGTCATTGTAATGAAGTAGTGGTTAAAAACTTGATTTTGAATTTTAAAAAAAAATATTTGTAAATTAATTCTCTACTAACTCCCCACTTACCCACCTTTATTTCAGTCAACATACGCTTTATATTATACTTATAGGCCAGAAATTTAAATCAAAATTCAGATAAAAAATTCAAATTTAAAATCAACATACCAAAATCGGCAAGGGACTTTTTTTCTGCGTATTTTTTTTTCAGAGCTTGTAGAAGAGCATCCATCATAATTCATAAGAAGACTGGAATATAGATAGCATAAGAAAGCAATACGAACCAAGGGTAAAAGGCAGGTAAAGTACCTACCTACCTACCTACTTACCTACAGTGTACAGATGATATGAGGGCATTGCTTTGCCTATCTATCTAAAGTATTGCGTTGGTTGGATTTTGGGTTTTGGATTTGGCTATGTAATTTGATCAAGTGCTTTTTCCAAGAGATAGCTCAAATTTTTTTTTGTTATACGTTTTTCTTACACGTTGAATTCACTAACATGAATTCCAGGAAATCCTCCTGTTTCCTTCGTTTCTCCTCGTTGCGTGTGTGTATATGCATTTTTTTTATCATCCTACAATCTAATTTCAAATATCATCTTTCAACATGATCTATGACATCGTCAGAATAGAATTGAGAGGGGATTTATTTCCTCCTCCGATATGATACGAGAGGTGAAGCTTCAATATGTATTTGTCTATGTTGAGGAGAGAGATACAGAGAGAGACGTGTTGAAATGTGAGAAATGTAAAAATCATATTTAGCTATGTATATAATATATATGTGTACAGAATTTTGGAGTAGGACAAAAATTTATCAAAAAAAAAGAATAAAGTCATTTCAATTTCAAAATATCTATGTATAGTCCTTTGGATTGATTTCCTGTTTAACTTTTTTTTGCTGGAATTTCCTGAAATTAGCTTCCTTTTTTTTGTGAACTTATTTGTGATTTACAAAAGTTTAAAAATTTTGATTTCTTACGAAGAGACGAAGGTGGCGCTGGATTTTCTGACGTTGAAACCTGAAGCGCATATAAGCAGGAAAGTTGGAGGCTTAAAAAAGAAGAAGGATGTGGCGTTGCGTACGCATTAAATAATGCAAACGTCAAAAAATGTGAGTTCAAATCCAAAATCCAAAGTATGTTTAATGTACTTAGAGTGTCAGTATGTGTGCTCCCATAATATGTCGCCTTGCCCATATATTACCAAAGCGAGTACGAGAATCAGAATCACAACTCTAGTCTCTTGCCATAGTTTCATGTAAAATACTACATTTCTACATACTACTACTACTAATACTGCACTACGTGTGGTGTGGTTTTTTGATGTTCTGCACAGAAACAATAGACAGTAGACGAGGAGACAAATACACACACACACACAAAATAATAATATGATCTGAACTTGTGAAGTCAGAAGGGAATTTTTGCAGGAGCGACTCTTTGAATTTGACCAAACAGAGAAATGTCTACCTGTCTTCCCTGGCTCTGAATTTTTTGACTTTAGTATCTGGTCATGATGTTATTATGATGATGATGCTGTGGATGATAAGTATCTCGAAGATGTGGATATCGTTGTACACACTTGACACTTGGGAGACGTGCTGGCTAGTAGGTTACAATATTATAGGAGGCTGGGACGGGGAAGGAGAGATAGCAATTCGGCTATAGGCAAGACAAGTTCCTCAGAAGAAAACTGAACGTCAAATTCAGAAATCAAAAAGTTTCCTGTGTGTGTGTAACTTTTGAGTAATAGACTCTGTTCTCCTCTGGCTCTGATTTGAATTTTGAATAATTATACTATACAGAATTAAAATGGATTAAGAAGAATGATCTGTAGCAATAAACTGCATAGGAGTTTTAAAACATTATTTTCTTACACAGAGCTGTTGATCTCAACTTGTATGAAGGTATGTATATTAGTTACAGAGATCTAGATACTTATGGATATATAGCATAGCCAGCTGCCTTTTACAACACTAAACACATTTTAAACTATGTACATTAATTCTAGGGAATAATAAAAATTCCCAGCTGATTGCTGATTGTACAGCAAATCTTGATTAATTGGCACGCTAATTTAAAATTTCCCTTTGCATTTTTATATTTTGTCGAAATCTCCTTCTAATCAGTGCCTGGAGGTCGGAGGTTGATCCGCAGAGAACTCTTTTTTTTTTATTTATTTATTTTTTTTTATTTTATTTTATTAATTAAATAAAATTGTAAAAGTTATTTCCTGTATACGGAATTCTGACGTCTGCTTTGATATTGGTTGGTCAGTATCCCATATTTGGGTAGGTACATGATCGCAGATGGGGAAAATTCCGAATTATTTGCGACCAAACCCGGCGTTTATTTATTTAGTGAGCATGCCTATATGATATATGACCTGTGGTTTCGTCTTCGTCCCGCTTAATCTATAAATATCAGAGGATATATTATGATCACTATGCAAAGTCGTATTTTAATCTCCTCGTCAGATCCAATGAAAGAGAAAGAAGAGACGGACAAACACACATTATGCTTTGAGCTTTGACTGCAGAAGCACTGATTAGAACCCCTACAGATGGATGATATGTGGACACATTACACAGTAGTAGGCTTGGATAAGTAGATAGTACAGATGCCTACCTATATTTTGACTATATTGTACCAGAACAGTCAGTGCGTATGTGCATGACTTGAATATATCCCCGTAAATGCCAAGTTGATGAAAGATGTAATATGTAGATACAATTTTAATTGTTTTAGTTAACTGGTTTTTAATTATGAACCGGTGTAATTTCCCTTGTTTTTTCTGAAAGAAAACGTCAAAACTTCTCTGTCTTCATTGAGATAAAGCAAGACTAAAAACTAATGTGAGTACAATTGGAAGATCAAGGATTTTTTATCCGTCTCCCAACCTTCCAACCCCATACCATCTTTTAAAGGAGGATATTATACTCATAAATTTCTTGACTTTTTCGACTCGCCACTGCCACTGTACTGGTCTCTGTCTTCTTTCGCTTGAGTTTTTTTTTGAATTTATGTAGGTATATGTATATAATAAAATTATTAAGAGGAAAAAATTGGGAATGAGTGTATATACATTAATACTTTGCATAATAGTAATGGTCTGGTTGGGCAAGAATAAAAAGCCACACATTTGTACATTATTTATAAGGCTGGAAGCATTTCACATAATATGATACACTCGTTCATAAATCTATATGTAGATGTATCTATCTCAATCTCATTTAAGAACTCGACTTTTACCCTATATTTATATAGATTTCTCTAATATAAAACATACATTTTACACTTTCAATATTCAATGCTAACAGAAATTTGACCTTTTTAAAGTGTAAACAATATCCATCAATATTATTGTAGTTTAGTCATAGGCATGTAAACATAGCAATCAAATTAAATTTTACCATACGGGGCACCACGAGATTTGGCGCTAGTATTTAAATGGAAATATTTAAACACAAAAAGGATGAAAACTGGAAACTAGGAACTGGGCAAATCATTATAGACATAGTTAACAGTAGAAAGACTGGAGTCTGGAAACTGAAAAGATTGTGAGGAAAAGGAAAAGGTAAAAAAGAGGAAGATTCACCTGACTCATCACAAAAGCTTCAGAAATGTTTCAAATCAAATCACATTTTTAATATGATACGGATAACACCCAAGTCTGTCTTATCTCCTGTCCATTTGCTCACACGATAATAATATGTATTATACACTCACCCAATAAAGCATTTAATATGTAATGCTTCTACATCTACAGGTAGGTATTATACATATGGTTCATTCTAAAATACGCTGCGTATTATATTTACATAATATACATTTACATAACATGTAAACATCATATCATTGTAGACTTTGACTTGAATCTTGAGTTTTGAACACTTGAGCTGTCTTCCGCTTATTATCTCCAGGTTTTTGGGATTGTCTTCAAAATCTCACATTTTTTTGTCCCTTAAATTCTTCCCCCCTCTATGTCCTATCCTTCTCCTTATTATTGCTTCTACAAGAGCAAAAGAGTCTATCTCCAACCTATAGTTATTCACACGCTTTATTCTGACAAACGGTGATATCTACTTAACATACCACCTTTCGGTTATTTTTGATTTGAACTTGTGTTTTTACGATAAGTTTTGAACGTTTGTTTTTAAAAACGTAAACAAGCTTTTTAAGAAACTTGATTTCATTTTTTTATAGTTTTAAAACGCGCAGATACAATAATTCTTTTCCATGTCACTGAGGAATTATACAGAATTTCGCCTCAAAGGTGTTGGAAAGTTTGAAGGAAAACTTATAAAACGAGAATGAGAATGAAAGTAGCGTTAACGTTGTGGCTGCTAAAACAGAGCGTTGAATTGACATGACAAAGAACTAGTTTCTGATTACACATCCGACATCCATGTAACGTCATCCAGGATTCATGATAAATACTGATACTGATAATAATATGATATAATTTAATCAGAACAATAACACAGGTGTTCGTGAGTTATAATATAAGCAGCCATACACTGTACTACGTAGGTAACCCATCGTCTTCCTCATTTCTGTGTACTGGTCTGGTTGTGTCGAGTCATAAGTTTATAGGTTATGGTTATGATAGTGATTATGATGATGATGCGATGGGCCATGCCATATACGTGGCGAAGAATTCCTTGTCTTCTCGTCACCGACACCGAAACCCCGACCAGACCAGAACCAGACCACGTCACCCAGCAGCAGCAGCAGCAGTATCAGCGTACCAGCACCTCAAATCAAATGTCAATCTCAAATTCAAATCCAAATCTCACTCTGACTTGTGAAGCAGTACAAATGTTGAGCATATCTTCTTCTTTTTTTTTTGACATGACATGGGATGGCAAAGTGAAGGGAAGTCAAGTCAAAAATCAAACCACAAGGACGGACGGTGACGACACATGAGAGCATCGGTTAAGTCAATCCAACGTCAGCTAAAACAACAATACAAAATCAGTAGTCACTCCGGCAGTATGCAAGACCATGTACATATACTTACATATATGGATACCTTTGTTTAAAAAGGACGATGGCAATCCTAATATTCTGTCTTAAATGTACGCGTCCATCCACCCCTCTTCTTTCCTATCAAATCAGCTGTAGTCTGTAGGTGGAAAAATTAAATGTGTCTTACGATTAGAATTTACATACGTAGGATGTACTGGTAGGGCTCTATTTGCCTATAATATTCCTATTAAAATGCATCGTGCGTATTTTCCGGAATAGTGTCCACGGTACATTTCACGTATTTACGCAGTGTGCTGTACTGTACATAATAAAGACTTGGGTGCATCCTGCGAAAAAAAACGAAAAATTACTGAGTGAGCGGGGCAATATTTTTATAAGGGGAAAATACGGTAGGCGGTAGGTGAATATTTTAGATATTTTTGCCTTGCTAATAATGGGTAAGGTGCACGTCAGAATATTTATTTGTTAGACACTTTTTTCTTTGCAACTCAAATGAAAACATTATGCTTCCACGCCCCCCCGCCCCCACACAGCTCAAAAATACCTAATATAGACTACCTCTCCTGCATTTGAAAACCTTTCGAGGTGCTGTGCTGTTCCTACTGTAAACTGAGCAATCAGGAAACACTTTTAACATTTTTGATTATTTGGGTTAAGCCTGTAATATTATAATTATTGGAAGTTATTAAACTTTCAAAAATATGCAATAGGAAACTATAGTATAGCGCTTTGTATTGAATGTAATTAATTGTGATTAGAAGGTGTTAAAGTTGTTCAGCGATATTATAGTAAGAAGGTTTTGCACATTTAGAAAACATGCAATTAGAAGGTTTTGCACATTTAGAAAACATGCAATTAGAAGGTTTTGCACATTTAGAAAACATGCAATTAGAAGGTTTTGTACATTTTTAAAACATGCAATAAGAAGGTTTTGCACATTTAGAAAACATGCAATTAGAAGGTTTTGTGCTTTTTCAAAACATGCAATTAGATGGTTTTGTACATTTTTAAAACTCGAATTTAAAGGGTTTGTAAATTTTTAAAACATGCAATTAGAAGGTTTTGTACATTAAAAAAAATGCAATTAGAAGGTTTTATACATTTTCATAAAATGCAATGAGAAAGTTTAGCACATTTGGAATACATGAAATTTGATGATATTGCGCTTTCAGAAAATACAAAATTAGAAGGTTTAGAATTTTCAAAAAAGCATAAAATTAGAAGGTTTAGAATTTTCAAAAAAGCATAAAATTAGAAGGTTTAGAATTTTCAAAAAAGCATAAAATTAGAAGGTTTAGAATTTTCAAAAAAGCATAAAATTAGAAGATTTTGCACAGTATGTAGCTTTACTAAATTTTTGCCTCGTCGTCAGCGGGATCGTAACCGTACATAAATGTAGGTCCCACACTGCAGGACTTGTACTACGTTATGTATATACACGGGACGTGGCCGGTGCTTATGAAAATACATTTCCACTTGCCACAGCCCACATCCACATGTACGGATATGTATGGACCCACAAGCCCACAATTACTTAAAAACACTTGAAAATGGAGTGTATTTATCTTGACTATACAGAAGATCTGCTGAAATATTTCCATGAAACATTTATGATGTGGGGAATGAGAATGTGTGTAAAAATCCTGCCTTCAAAATACCGTCAGAAAATGTCAAATACCTACAAACCTCAACCACCTCTTTGAACCTCGTCTATTTAGCATGTAAGCACATACTCACTCATGGTTTAGCATGTGTCTGTACACACAAATCATACAGCAAATAGTTGTGGGTCTACAATGCACTCGCGGGATCCACGTAATAATGGCAATTCCAAAGCCAAAAAGCCAAAGCAAAGAAGACGAGGAAAGAGAGAGAGAGCAAATAATGCTGATGTTGATGTTCCGCTGTGCAAGCTTGTCTTGTCTTGTCATGTCGAGTCTCTGCTCTTTCTTTCTTCCCCTGTGTGTGTCTATCTTAAAGATGTTCTTCGTATTCCTCATCATAATAACCATAACGTGTTCCTTCATAAATAATTATGCGCAACTCGTTCCTCTTGTTTAACTTGGAGTTTGAGACAAACGAGACGGTTCAAGTGTGGATTTTGATTTTGGACTTTAGCACTCATTTAACCAATGGATGGGAGTACGTCGGTCTTGTACATTCTACAATAATTATTATTCTATATAATATTATGTGGTCTATATGCTATTTAAGAATTAAAGTCGAGAACATGGAAATACATAAGTTGTATAGATTATGCTCAACCTTTTCCAACAATAAAGCCTATACATTTTAATTGCGTATAAATAAAAATCTGCAATCTACGTGACACAAAAATAAGGTCAAAATTAAAATTAATACAGTGGGAACAACTACTCACTCATTTTTTCTGTTATTGGGCATAGAAATGTTTTTTTTCACTTGTGTTTCCCGGATTAAATCAAATTACTTTTAAAAAAAGATTTTTTTATACTTATTTCTGTCTATCGTTTCCCTAGGGGAGCACCTATCTACATTATTTTAGGTAGGGCTGGATAATGTGTCCAGCGCAGGCAGCCCCCGCTGCCTGAATTTTCTCAAAATATGTACATAAATGGAACATTTTGCAGTTTTCAAAAATATGTAAAAAGAATATTTTGACATTTCAAAAACATGCAAATACATTTATTTTGTACATTTCAAAAACATGCAAATACATTTATTTTGTACATTTCAAAAACATGGAAATAAAAAATTTAACGCTTTTCTCAACACATGTAAATAGAATATTTTGCAACTTTCTGAATCAAGTAAATATAATATTTTTCACTTTTTTAAAACATATAAATGCAACATTATGCTTTACTCAAGAAAACCACCATTAAAATCAAAATAGTGGTTTTTGTATGGAAACAAATTGATGCCTAAAAGCAATTCCTTCGTCCGGCCCTGATTTTAGGGTAAAAGTTGTATTTTTTAGCCACTGCCACTACCGTATGTCTTCTACGTGGATTTGATGGGTCTCTGTCTCTACGATGACGTCCGGCTTTGTATGGTCTTGACAATGCTGAGACACAGAGACTGATAAGTGCGAAGTGATTTTTAGTAGCCTGTCGTTGTATTCAAATTCGAATTCGAATTCGGACTGCCGTTTTCAATTGCATGCATTATTATGCTATGCTGTCTTGACTTGGCGGCATTCGGATATTATTATTGTTGTTGTAATTGTGATGTGTGACTGTGAGTATACCTATACCTTACATAATATGAAATGAACCGACCATAAAGATTGGCTGGTTTTGAAAGTACCTACGTAAAAACCACCTTTGGTGGTTTTACATGTAATAATCCAAGTTTAATATTTGCATAATATGCAATTCCTCAAGTGATAGAATGTAAATTTGAAATAATCTTGACATTTTGGCAGATCTCCCTCAAAAATGTAAAAATTCAAAATATCAGTCTTTTGAATCTTTTGGAGCTTATCTTACATTATTTTATTACACTCTTCATGTTCATCTCTCCTTCATGGCTATCAAAGTGGAGTGTCGAGGCCGTCAGATGATGAGGAGAGAGTAGCTGTTGTAGTAGTCGTCGTCGTCGTCCTGGTCGCCTTTATCTGGTAGACAGGAGACACGTAGTTGTTTTAGTTTTAGTAGCACTATGCGTACAAGACTATACAACGAACGAAACGACAACCAAGGCTACATTTTCCTCTTGCTTTTTGAATCGGTTCAGTATTAGTGTGTCCGAAAGACGACGAAGACGAAGAAGAAGAAGCAAGACTTGAATTTCAATAACTAAATAAAATATATGTATAAAGTATGTATTTTTTTTACAATGTCCAACTCTTTATAGTACTTTGGGACTTTGGTACTGGTACTGGTCTTACTGGTATTTCGCATCCGAGTAACATGGTTCAAGAATAGTCAAACATTATTATTGTTTTAAAAGTTTTACATTTTTTTAAAGATGGCTAACTGATAATAATTATTATTATTCACAATTATAAAGATTCACTTTATCCATTTACATATTCTACAATATTCCATTAAGATTAGGATCGACGACGGCGAAGGCGCATAAAATTGCATAGTATTATGGTTCCGCATTAAAAAATACATGACAACCATAAAGTCAAAGTCAACCATTTAAAAAATATTACATAGACACATATAGCGTGTTATTTTTGTAATACATGAAATGTTTCAAACGTGAACTTTGTCGTTTTTTAAGAATTTTTTAAAAGGATACAACAACAAAATAAAAATGCTGAACCATTTTAATAAGACATTTTCCTTCAAGATATATTAGGTAACTCGTATTACGTATTACCTATTAAATGCACTCATCTTAAATATGTGAATAAAAATAAAGACGCTGAAATTTTCTTTCATGCAGCACAAGATCACAAGGAAAGGATCTCAAAGAAATATATAGTTCATAAATAAAGCCAATTGTACCTTGTCCAAAAAGTCCAAGTCGAAGTTTCAATGAATCTGCAAATACTTGAATACTTATTGGCAATTTTTAAACATATTAATTGCAAGTCAAGAAATTCATGTATAATTTAAAAGGAATAGCAGTGTGCCCTAGCCAATTAAATTGCCGCCTGCATGCTTTAACTTTACATAATATAAAGAGACGCCCTTGTACTGCATACTTACAATGAGATCGCTCAATCATCGCAATTATCATCATCAACAGCAGCAGCAACAGCAACAACAACAACAACATAAGCATCATATTGCACAATTTGTTAAATTCCATCAACACTTAACTCCCAATAATAGTCACATTATTTATTGAAATAGATTCAAAATTAAATAAATGAGTTCTATGTCAGTGCCAGAGGAGATACGGCTAATACTGTAGTAGAAACGTAAATAATATCGTGAGGGATGACTCAAAATCACCCATTCGTCCATTTCTAGCTGAAAATAAAAGGGGCTATCAACAAAAAATAAAAATAAAATATGACCCTATAAAAGCATGTTGACATGTTGACATTCTGCACATTTCTAAAACATGTAAATGAAACATTTTGCACTTTTCAAAAACATGTAAATGAAGCATTTTGCACTTTTCAAAAATGTGTTACATAAAAAATTTTGCACTTTTCAAAAAACAAATAAATAGAAGATTTTGCACTTTTCAAAAATGTGTTACATAAAAAATTTTGCACTTTTCAAAAAACAAATAAATAGAAGATTTTGCACTTTTCAAAAAACAAGTAAATAAAACATTTTGCACTTTTCAAAAACATGCAAATAAAACATTTTGCACTTTTCAAAAACATGTAAATGGAACATTTTGCACTTTTCAAAAAACAAGTAAATATAACATTTTCGACTTTTCAAAAAACATGTATATAAAACATTTTGCACTTTAAAAAAAATCTAAATAAAACATTTTGCACATTTAAAAAAATCTAAATAATACATTTTGCACTTTTTAAAAACTTCATAATAATTAAAATTCTTCGTCTCTAAATATCTCATTTAATGTTTCATTTGAAATATCTCATTTAAATTGTAACTTAAACTGGATACGGACCGTTTTGACTCTTCACTGACTGTAGGATCTCCTTGTGATGTATGTACGTGGCTGACAGATGTACAGAGTATTTCGTAAGTTACAGTTTGTTTTAGTTGTTGAAAAAACTAAGGCGAGAGCGAGAATTACAAGGAAAATGAGAACGCTGATAGTAATAATTGCTACAAAGAGAAATTGAATGGGGATGTACATCATCATGTTATACATACATATTACATAGCGCTTGGTTTGGTGGATGTTTCGTTTTCGTTGTCGTTGCCGTTGTTACAGGCAATAAGGACTCTGGGTTGTCTGTCTGTCTGTTGTCTGTTTGGTTTTGGTTTGGGCAATTGACGCTACTTTAGTAGACTTTAAAGAGACTCTCCTCTTCCCAACGAATCCTTCTGGGCTCTGGCACCCTGTCGACTTTTTTATGCTCAACACTTATGATTAGTTAAAGTCAGAGTCGAGTCCTTTATACATTCCACCAAGTGTGTCGGATTCCATTTCCAATTTAGCCCGCCGTATCGAAATGACTCTTCTCTTTCACGCTTTATGTAGTAGTAGTAGGTCCTCTCTACTCTCTACTACTACAGCCACAGCCCCACCGCACCATCATATTGTGTGTAAAGTACCTACTCCATGCTTTAGTCATAGTCAACATATAGGTTCAGTATAATACGGATATACCGGCTGTCAGAAGTCACAGCAGACAGAGACACAGTCCTCGTTTGTAATTGTATGAATGAGCTGAAGGGTTTTTTTCCCCCAATTTTAAATAACAGGGAATATAATAAAGGTAATAGTGTGAAGTATATGTAGGGGGTTGTAGGACATTTTCCCTCACGGGTAAAGTCCCCCCAAACATTTCCCCCCAAACTCGTATTTAAAATACTTGTAGAATTTTCAATCCAAGCTGGGGAGGAAAGGGGTGCAATTTTACAGATTGGGGAAAATATGTCTGTGGGGAAAATGTCCTTATAGCACATTATGATTACATAGGAATAGAGATAGCCAGCTGAGCTATAGAGCTGACAGTCTCTTGAATAAATACTAAATACTGCCGACTATACTGCACCAACAACTAACTACATGTGTCATAATTATACTATTACATGCTTTTATTACTATATAACATTTTACTATACATTTACACTTAGTTTTTATTTCCATTAAATTATTAATAATAACTAACTAGGTGGGTACATTAAATTATACGAATACGTTTTAGCAATTAGTATTATTTTTGCGTGATGTTTTGTGTGTAAAAAACGGCTACTTGAAAATGTAAAAAGCTTCTATACAGTATACAAATATATTTGCAAAACACGTCATATATGTATATTCAGCCCTGTCAGTTTCAGTACACATCACGTAGGTATGTAGGCAATATTCCCTACCCAACCCTATATATCCAGTGCCACAGTACTCAAATCAAAATCAAATTGCAATAATTTAAATGTATAATAATAAAATACATCTAAGAAAAGACATAAAAATAAAAACTTCAAAGTACATCCTGTCGAGGCTCAAGACTCAAAAGAGACAAGGGCTGGAACTATAGTATGGCATGGCGTATCACAATCAGTCTCACAGAGTCAAAGTCAATTTAAAAATATAAAAAAACCACACATTATATATTATGTATCTGTACACAGCCGACAATGTAACTTACGCGTAACACAACAGCAACATCCTATCTGTATGCAGTATTCTATTGTATCGAATTTGATTTGATTTTTTTTAATGGAAGGAAAAACTTTTCCATCCGTCCGTCTTGAGTCTTGTGGTCACTTCACTGGTATTGGTACAGGCACTGGCAGTATGTGATGTATAGTTGTAATAATGGAAATGGAACTGATGGGATAGGTTGGCTTTGGCTATATGGCTATTCACTTATAGGCAGAGGGATTCTACAGGGAACAGATTGGATTTGGATTGAATTTCTTGTTGTTCCAAAATGAAATTGATCAAGCAAGATGGTCAAGCTCAGATAGTTGATACGTTGATGTTGATACATGAGTATTGGATTTGGATTTGGATTTGGCGATAGAGGTGTACAGATGTACAGAAAGTTCAGAGACAGGTATAATTACATATAGCATAGTGTATACAGCTATATAGCCCAAGTCCTGTTGGATTTAATAAGTGTTATATAGAGAATGATTAAAATAGCTTCAAAATCCCATTACGTCTCAACAGGGGTTATTCTTAATAACTCGATCCACATCCACACTCATCATTTGATCCAGTCTATTTTATTTTTACGATGGTGATTGTGATTACATTACGATTACAATTTACAACTTTTCCATCATCACACACTGCACTACTACATACTATAAACTATAAGACGTCTACTACTACCAAACCACAGAACACATCACACTCTCCAAACTTGACATCAGAGCAGCCGAGCTCATAAACATAGCACCAAGCACCAACACATCAGAGATGAGAATCAAACCGTCAGACGACAAACCAACAACAACAACAACAACAACAACAACAACAACAAACCCGTCAACTCCACACTGAACACGTGTAAACATGCATGAGAAACACGGAGCAACCACCACAACTATGTATAGGAGTCCAACACCATCCGTCCATCACCATCAATCTCCAGAACCACACACTATATAACTACTAAATCAAATCCAACTAATAACAATCCCGTATCACTTCCATATACACGAAATTTGAATATCTTTGATTTACATTTAGACGAAGGGGATCATCGCAATCCGGGTGCCGGTCCGGGCCACTGTCACAGTCACAGTCACAGGTAGGTACTCATGAATTCCAGAATTATTTTACTTGGTACATACTTAATGAAACAAAATGATGTGAATCTTTCCACGTCATTTAAATAAATTATCTCTCTCTCCCTATAGTACCAGTTCTTTGTTGGGTTGTGGTGTAATCTAAAAAACACATCGTCTCACTTTAGAGGGTGAGTCACAGCCCCAATACTTTTTTACATGTAGCATGGAGCAATTATCGTGTAAATCTGTAAAAGGCATGTCTTCTAATAAATGCACAGCTATTGAGGAGTATTGTCAGCTGACATTAGTTTTATTATCGTCATAACATCATTCCTACAAGAGCAACAAAAAAGATGACAATATCTCGAATTCAATTTCGATTTCAATTCACTTTAATTTTTAATGGTCATTGAGTAATGGTAGTCAATTTAAATAAATTGTAATTTGAACTGTATAGTGTGTACTACTGTGCACATGAGTATTCATGCAGTAGTTGTATATGTATATTGCATATGAAAATGTATTTCGGCAACGCATCGGGAGCGGACTTTTGAATCGTGGTCGTGGTAGCATAATAATATGTAGTCATAAAACAGTCCCTAGTACCTACCAACATATTATGTACAGAGCCAGTAGTTTTGTTTATTCATCAATTTTTATACTTGGTGTTCCGCTCCAATGAAGGAAAAGGACACGACGTCCAGAAGGGTCATAATATGGTAGGATATTATATAGGATATATAGGAGAGCGAACCGGTATTGGTATTGGTATTGGACATTAGTATGGTTCTCGTTCCTTTGATTGTTGTGTTAAAAAATTTATGTGCAATAAAATTTATTAGCTTCTCAAATAATGATCTCTGTGCATTGAGTAGTATCAATCGAACGAGAAGCCATGAGCCAAACCCAATTCATCACGCTTATTGTTCTGATCATGTTGTGGTGCTAATACGTTCATCACATAGTAGCAGAAAGCATACATAGTATATAGGTGGTACCTACATGGCCATGGTAGGGAACTCTTGTGATTAATCGTAAACTAATCCAGGAAATTTTCCGCTTTCTATTTATTTCTCCACTCGTTTATTTTCAGAGGCCCAGGAGAAGCATTAATTTTAATCCGTCAATATCTTCCCAAGACCCAGACCCTTTTTGCTCTCGGTGCCCTCATCACTCAAACTTTGCAATGTTCTATCTAACCTTAGCACTACATACATAATAAATGGGACAAGTTATATGCTTATCGTTAGATTACACTTTCAATAAAATTCAAGGCGCTTTCAAAGCATGCACATTCTTAAAACAGAAAAAACATTCAAAAGAAATACGCACACAGGTAAATGTCAATATCAGCGGTAAAGATCATGGAACCTTTTCGTTACACGCAGCGACGAAACCAACAAAGCGACGTTTTAAACTTGATCAGCAAGCACAAAATAATGTATGTGTGTGTTTCTGTAATTAAGACATTTTACATTTTCTCAAAAAAGGAATGTGTAGAGATAAAAGGAGGATTTTGTAAACGGTTATAGTTAAAGTCCCTTCACACGAGAGGCACATAGAATATACAGCTCCACAAACAAGCAATCATCAATTGTAGAAACCGGAAAGAGCGGAGCGAACGTGAGCGTGACCTGCACTGCTGGCGGAGATGAACCAGAGGAACGAGGGACAGAGAAAGAGACATTAGGCTGATTTAGCTGCATAAGTTAAGTGCCATGACCAGAGCATACCCTTTCGCTTCCCTGATAGTTCCGTCTCCGTCGAGACTCGGAGACAATGACAATGACACGGAGTAATTAGGTGGGTACATGCAACATTAACATAACATGGAAGCGTGGATGGAGGTACCTACTTGTATTGTGAGGTCGAGCATTAGCATTAACATTAGGTAGGTTACCACATTACATTTATAGTGGACGGAGAGGAGCTAAAAAAGAAACCGTCTTCGTCTTCCTCCTCAGTCCACTTCGTATCCGAGTCCAGTGCCAGTGCCAGTGCCAGCGCCAGGTCCCGTGTATCTTTCTAAATGATACTGCTCCGTAAAAGTGGGCATTACCTACCTACCTAAACTCAAAACACGTATGTAGGTAGGAAGGTAGGTGAATGGACATGGGAGGCACATGATAGTTGCTTAAGGAGACTCGCTACTTCTGCCCTGAGCCTGAGTCTACTCACTGTATCAGATTGGACCACGACCACGGATCTCTCTGGTTTGGTTTTGGGGTCTGGCTCTGACTGAGTGAGTATTATTATGTGAACTGCACTGCATTCAATGCATGGTCACGGAGCAGATGCTTCCGAAGCATGAATGTAGCAATGTCTGTCTGTCTGTCTCTGGATGCTTCGCTAAGCCTTGGGAAGGTTGAGTATGTAGCAAGTCTCTCCGTGTATGGAGTATGGTGTATGGTGTATGGTGTATGGGAAGGACTCTTTATTTACTATTT
The DNA here is from genome assembly GCA_949802685.1 of Dicyrtomina minuta. NCBI lineage: Eukaryota > Metazoa > Arthropoda > Collembola > Symphypleona > Dicyrtomidae > Dicyrtomina > Dicyrtomina minuta. The sequence goes on from OX461809.1 coordinate 89,423,512, forward strand.
TAAAAGGGATCCAATCCATCGGATCCAGTGCGAGTGCCGGAGCCAGAACGAGACTGCATTCACTATTTACAGATATATTTTGGACAATGCATCCAGGACACAAAAGAGTCGACTACACAATGTTGAATGTATAGAGTATAGTATGTGCTGAAGAAGAGGGGCTACGCTGAACGGTCTGTACGGTTGACGGTGGGAATCTATACACACATAGGAGCATTGGGCATTGGACGGGACTACGGGGAAGATACAGGTAGAGGCAAAATTAGTAGATGATGAAGATTGTGTTGTGGGGATGGAGGAGATGATATTGATGAGGGTCGGGCCGGAAGAGCTCAGTCTCTTCTCTCTCTCTCTCTCTCCCTCCCAGTCAGTCTTCACAATTCTCTACGCTTCCCAAGATGCCGATGCGGAGTGTACTTGTTGGTTTTTTAAGCTTCGTTTTTCTTCTCCTTCCCCATCCCCACGATGTGCAACTATGTACTTATAGGCATAGGGAGCTATGCACATAAATAGTATTGTGTGTGTGTGTGTACAGCTCCGTACTATTTTCCCTTTAATGCTTTGTTATTTCTATTCCTTCTCTCTACTTTCTTGCATCTCCTTCCCCCACAAAAATATATCTCCATTCGCTTATAGCTCTGCTTTATGCATCTCCGTATTCGTATTATTTTCCTTGGTTCGTATTTTCTATGTGGTTCTGGTTCTGCTCCTGTAGATTTGGAACCAGAAAGGCTCCGGTCGCTCGCTCCTAACAAAACCAAATCCAACTCGTACTTGTACAGAGACTCGGAGTCATTTCGAGCTCAGTCTTATTCTACGAGACTACTATGTACTTACGCTGCTGCTGCACTCCAATGCAATGCACTGTCTCTCTATTTCATGCTTTACTACTACACACAAACACACGCTACTACTTCCTACCATGATGATATTATTATTCCCTGGTTTAATTCTCTCTCTACATTGCATGGCTCATGGCATTGGATGTGGATGTGGTGGGAGACTAGGACTGGGCTATATCTGAATCGCTCCTGCTCCTGCTGCTGCTGGAAGTTAGATGTTTGAGTCTGTGAATCTGAATTTGGATGGGTTGACTGTAGCTGGAAGCTCAGTGAGTGAGAGGAAAAAGGAGCAGGAGTGTAGAGGACGAGCGAGAGAATTGGGGAACGCAAGCGCCCTGCCTTACGACTCAGGATTTTGATAGAATTTTTGGGTGAATTGCTTGGTTGAGGGGAGGTTAGCAACCACCGCCAGCTCCTCCGGGCTTCCATTCTTTCCATCGGCTCCCTTGGATCAACTTCAAAATCCCTACTTCCTCACACAGCCCCACACTTTCTCACTCTTGACAAACTTGAAACGAAAAGACAGTCAGTCCAGAGTTGTAGTAGACAGACACAAAAACAGACAGAGATCTCTCTCACAGAAGCACACCATTCTCTCTCTCAAAAGTTTCAGTGTGGAGAAGAAGGAAGGGAAACCCAAACAAAACTACTTCGACACACACACGTTTCCGGCAAACTGCAACTGAGGGCAGAAGATATTATTTATTAGTATTCAGCTCTCATGTATTTTTAGCCCTTTCTCCAAGTCACCTACAAATTATCAAATTATAAAGCAGAGTGAGAACACTTTTTGTAAAATACAACCAAAACAATAACAAGAACACGAACAGCAACATCTACCCCTGACACTTGAACAGGGTGGATGCGGAGAGTCGTCAAATAGATATTTTAATTTGCAAATCCACACACAACAATATTCAAAAGAGTGAATTACAACGGCAAATGTCAAAAGTCACAATTCACGTGAAAGGAAGAGAAGACGTGTGGTGCGTTACCGCGACTCACTCGTTAGCTCAAAGGTGGATGTGGATTGTGGATTGTTGCTAAACGTGTCTTGGAGATTTTTGTTTAGACAGTCAATTGTGATTGTGTGTCTCTGTGTGCGAGTGAGTGGAGGGAGCTGTACTATACAAAAAGGATAGTGATAGTAAAGGAGCAGAAAGTTGATGTTGATATCAGAGTGAGATAACATTCACACCAACACCAACACCATCATCATCAAAAGTCACCCAAGTCTATACACAAGAGACAGACACAAGAACAAGTCAAGACGTTACTTACAAACAATACCGTACCTATCTATCTCTCCGGCTCCATAATACACATTACAGTTTTGAGCTCACCAGTACCAGCCCAGCTGATGCTCAATTTAAAACATTTGTGTCGTCTCTCGTCCTCGTCCTTTTCTTGTTTTGATTTTTTCTACGACAACTTCTGGGAACTTGAATACTTTTGAATTTGACTGTACAACGTGAGAGTATCAATTTCAATTTCATTCCTTCAATTGTCGATCCAGCGTATAGGACGTCCTCATTCAGGAAAATCGTCACGTGTCTTTGTTTTATTTAATTCCTACACTAATTCAACTGATATTATTTAATCCTCTACACTACAGTACAGTCTTCGCTTTTAAGGCGCTCAGTGTTTTTAATTTCGGATTTTCATACAGAAAAAAAGGTACCGGCCATTTGTTGGTGACACTTAGAAACGTGTAAAGATTCAAACTTGCTTAGTTCCAAAATTTATCCAAATTCGTCTACAAGAAATTTTGAAAATAGGGAATTTCGAAATTGACCAGTTGACAGTAGTTCTGCGGATTTGGATTTTTTCTGTTTTGAAAGACACTGGGTTTTACTGTGGAAAAAAACAAAAATACATTTTCAGCATTAAAAATTATAATAAAAGCCATCATCAAAGAAATTTCTGAAACTTAATAAAATAAACCGCATCAGAAAAAAACTCTCACTCTCTCAGAAACTCAGGGCGGCGGAAATATTTGAAATATTGACGCAATTTTCCTCTTGTGTGGAATTTGAGGTCAATCTGTTTAAATCCGAATCCGAATCGGAATTTCTTTGAAAACCCCAAATGAAATGAAAGGCTGGTTTCCCATATTATGATACTGTCGCTTTGATTGGAGTTCATTGTGCTAGTGGTGTGCGGTGGTGATACTGATATTCCCATTCTGAGACTGTAACGCGGACGAAAACGACGATCGCCTATATACATATATATGTGGTACGTACAAAAAAAGTGAGTGAGTGTGTCTATGTGTGTGCGATTCTTGATTTCTTTCTTGGGTGCGTGGTGACATGATTTGTCCTGCTCCATAGCTACATGACCGAGAAGACCGACCATTGATCCTGTCTTTCTTTCTTTCTTTCGTATTTTTTTTCGCATTTCACATTTCTTCGGTCTTTCTTGTGTGATCGTGACCGTTCTCGTTCTCGTTTTCCGTGTTTGCTCTCATTTCCATCCGTAATCCGTGCGTATTGCGAAATCATCTATACCTACCTATGCTATATGGATAGCGGGAGAGAACCTTGTCGTTAGACTGGGATACACAAAAAATACGTAGTATATATAGTGTGTATGCGGCGGGAAATAAGGAAAGAAGACAAGAAAGGAGGAAGGAGTGATGATGTAAAATCAATGAATGGTTCAATGGTTTGATTCTGATTTTGACCAGAGTTAAGTGAAGTAAAGTAACGGAACCGTTTACATGATATTCACTGGGAAACGACTAGAGACGAGGATCAGAGTGTACTGAGAAGAAAGAGAGAACGGAAAAAATACAGAGAGAAGAAGAAGACCAAGAATGCAATGTCCCTCTCTCTTCTTCCTTTTGCTCCGAATCTAATCGTAAGAAGAATATAAAATAAGAGAGAGAGAGAGAGAGAGGAGGGGAGGGTTTTTAGATAGAAATTGAGAGTGAGATTGAGTTAGAAAATACCCGGGATTCTTTTCCCTGATCCGTTTCATATCATACCATCCTATCGTCACATCATCATCCCTACCCTATGTCCTCCCTGTCATACCTATATATATAATTATATATATAATTATATATATAATTATATATATAGGTATAGATAGATATGGGGACATGAGAGGGAGAGAGAGAGCCGTCATATCATTATAGGAAGCTTTAAAGGATAAATCTCACTCGGTCTGATAATACGATGACGAAAACGTAAATGACCGACTACCGACTACCGACTCTCCCAACGTCCCGACTATGAATACATAGAACTCGCTTCGCTAGACAGAGTCTCGATCCAGGAACATGTTTGAAGGTCCAAAAGTGTGTAGACAGGATATGCACGTGTCATCATCCTCATTTTTGAAGATTTAATACCACCAACTCCTAAACATGTAAATAGTGCTTAAATTTGACAAATGGTCATTTCCCACTTTTTATTTACGAATAGTTAGACGATTTTCACAATCCACAAAACAAATAGCCTGAGGTGGTTTTCCTTTGTTGTTGGAGGTGTTTGTTGTACCGGGTGTTTCTTTTAGGCGGGCTAAGAATTATTATTCTATGGGCATTTTAAAAGGTGTGAAATATTTTATTTCCATGTTTTTGAAAAGTGCAAAATGTTTTATTTACATGTTTTTGAAAAGTGCAAAATGTTTTATTTGCATGTTTTTAAAACGTGCGAAATATTTTATTTAAATGCTCTTGAAAAAAATATAAAACTTTATTTTGAGTTTTAAAAACGTACGTGCACTTTTAGTACTACGCACAGTATGTAAATTTTCTATTATTTTACGACATGGGTTAAGAACCATCTTTTAAAAAATTGCACCACGCGATATAGTTACTTGTTCATTAAACAGTGCCTTGTCAAATAACTTTTAAAAAAATGTGGACGTTACAAAACTGCACAAGGACTAAAAATACTTTGCATTTTTGAATTCAAATCCCGGTATGTAAATGCAGCCTTTTCCCCAGTATTCCATACAGATAGACTTGTTTGCAACTTTTGACCCGAAAGTAAAAAAAACTGCACTGTCCTGGTGTTGCCTCTTCAGCTGACATAGGCACCTACCTACGAAGGAGTGAGTAGCACCTACATTGGAGGTTATTGGATGTGTCGATCCAATTCCATTATACGTGCATAATAAGTTCGTCTCGCTGTACTAACTAGGTAATGACAGTAATAGTGTAAAGGGAGCGGGAGGCTCAGCTCTGCTCTCTCCTTTAATAGGTATATCCGTCCGTGCATTGTTCAGGTCTGACCTTATATTATATAATTATATATTGGTAGTGGTATCATCATCATCTTCTCATTCTTCGACTTGGTCTTCGTCTCGGTCTCGAGAAAGATTGGAGAGTTAGGGAGCCGCGTGGAGCACGGCCAGGACAGGGAAGGAAAACTAAGTTAAGTGTAGTGTGTAGTAAAAGTGTAGTAGTGATACAAATACAAAGTGTCATAGCTCCATAATACAGATATTGATATTATTATGTGATGCTCTAAAAGCCTGCTAACTTTCTAGCAAAAAAAAAGCAAAGAAGACGAAGACGAAGGCTGAAGAGGCCCAAAGACTGTTCTGCTCTGTTGTAGTATCGCCATGCCGTCCTCGTCCCTATACTATACCAATCTCAATGTCCCAATCGCATCGTTATCTTTTTTCCCGTGAACTATTCTTCGAGGAACCTCTCCGCGTCTACTTATTATCCATGTTACTCCATATGCACTGTAACTATATTATATATAGTACCTTACTTACCTAACTAAACCCAACTCCAAATGCACCGGGAACGGGAAGTACACTGACTACTAACTTTGCTTCTCGTGCAGTGTACGATCCACCAAAAGAGAGATTCCTCGTCGAGCTCTCCGAATCGGTTAATGACGACGAAAATGAAAAGGAAAAATGAAAACGACCAAGATACGAATACGATGCGATGCGATGAGACTTGTCGTCTTTCTTCTTCTTCTTCTTCCTTCTTGGAGATCTTGTGTCATGGACGACATAATATCCCCATGGCATGGCATGGCATGGCCTGGCATCCCCAGAGCAGCACTACACACTCAACAGACAACAGACACACTGCATTACATATTAGATTGGTTCAGCTTTCAGCACAACGAATCCAACTTGAGACCGAGACGGAGTCGTCAGAAGTGTATCTAAATCGAAATGCATTCGAAATCGAAACGAAACGGTCTCGTCTTCAGCCACATCTTCCCCTCACACTCCGTTCACAGAACGACAACGACAACGACAGCAACAGCCAAACTCGAAGAAATTCTGGAAGAAAGAAATAGTAGAAAGACCAAACCAAAGATACGCTCATCGCTGTGCTCCAACTTGGAGGCTTCGGCTTCGGCTTGTCGGCTTCGATAGGAGAGCAGCGAGACGATGCGAAGATAGAGGAGCGGGGATAGGGTTATCAGGAGTAGCAGTAATAATAGTAGTATCAGTATCTGTAGTGTAGAAGAGTGGCCGGAGTGCACATTTTTGAGACAGTACGGAATACAGAGGGAACTGAGTGAGAGAACTGGAAGTCGAATTTAAGATAGTTATGGTCTTGAAGGACTCAAGCAAGTAGAAAAAGAGCACATCTGCTACTCCCACCAACCGTGTGCTCCGCTCACAATCTTCTAATGAGCCTATTTTTGGCTGACAAGTCCAAGTCGAGTCGTCGTCGTATCCTTCATTTTCCTTCTTCTTCTTCTTTTCCTCGCTCATACTTTTACTCGCTTCCACTCACGTTCACAGTCACAGTCCTCGGCACCGGCACCGGCATCGGCAACATCAGCACCACTGTCTCTCTAGGAGATTGTCTTCTTGTCGTCCTCAGAAATTCGGAGCCAAACCGTAGCAGACCCAGACCCAGACCTACTGTAGAACCAAAAGAAAAGATTGTAGTCTTGGTCTTGGTAGCTCTCTGTATAATTGTTTATATCATCAACTATCAACTTCCACAACTTTCTAGAAATATATCGGTGCACTACATAATAGTGTAGACACTCCTAAAAGTTATATTAGGTAGCAGCAGATCGTATATGAATAATAGAATAGAAACTATCCGTAGTCTGTAGTCTGTAGCAAGTTCTATCAGGATCCGGATTTTCCCTTGTTACGCTTATATTTTTTTTTGTACTATGTGTGATTGTATTAGAAACTATATACAAAATTTTACTGTCTAAACTCATACCATGTCGACCATGGGTAGCCGGTAGCACTACATCAACGCTATTTATTTGGGATACGGAAGAATCGCGGAATTGGCAGCCAGAGTGTGAATCCTTTGCCGTATAGCATATAATACGGTGTAAAACTTATCTATATTCCATACTCTCTACAACTGCCCGCATTCAAATCCGTGTCCATGTCCGCCTCCATGCATAAAGTTTGCCTATAAATCCGATAGTAGGGATAGAATTCGGAATGCCCACAGAGAAGTCTGAGCCCGAGTCCGCGAGTCGGAGTGGAAATCCAAACCATCGGCTCCTCATTCGGGAGAGGCACAATCAAGCACAAAGACAAAGACGAGGGCCAAGCCGAAGCTAAATACATAGTTGATAATAGCAATAGAAAATAACAACAAGGGAGAGCACGTAGAAGTTAGAAGCAACCCACGCGTTGGAACGGCAGGGAAATTCGTAGACTTATCCCTATAGAACTGTAGAACAAACGGAAACAACAAATATCTGTGGAGCATTAAACACCAGAAAGAGAGAGAGAGAGAGAGAGAGAGAGAAAGAGAAGTAGAAGTAGAAGTATAGACAGAGGAACTAAAAACTAATGGAATAAAATAATAATCAGAAAAACTACAGAGGACAAGGAGAGAAGGACAAATGACAACGACAACACGACCGCATAGGTTCCTTTTAGAAATGTATAAAAGCAAAAGGAGCAAAAACAATAGGAAAAGCAAAGTTTAGGTAGCAAAAACTTTCCGAGTCTTATCGCCCCATTATCCCTCCATTCCTAATTCAGACATACAACCGGGGACTGGGACCGGGACCGGGACCGGTCCCGGTCCCGACTCCCAAATAATGCAGGAGAAACAAGAATAATAAAGGAATCTAATTGTTTGCAGAAACATGCAGAATATGGAGAATAATAATAACTGTAATAAGAGTATAATGGAATCTACAGATAATACAGTCCAGTAAATTGCATTGTACGCTTCGATATACTATGAAATAGTATGAAATAATTAGGTAGCCAATATTAGAGAGATCTCTTATACTGTATAATTATAGAGGCTATAATGAAACTGACACGACTTGACTCAGACTGCAATATCAAATATCAAACCAGACTGAAAATGAAACGAAAAGACAAGTGAAAAATCGAAAGAGAGAGAGAGAGCGAGACAGGGAGAAGCTGTAGGGACAGGACAGTGTACATATTTTATGACCCCATGAATATTAATTAAGAATTACAATTACTTAAATTATTAAATTACTTAATCAGGATGATGAAGTAAGTTTGTAAGTCTGAAAAAAAAAACAAGAACAAGCATTATTAATGGAGATAATTCTCTTGAGAGTAATCGAACACAGTGTCAATATTAATCTTAAGTAGACATTCACAGGGCTTTATATTTGATTAATAAAGTACAAAGAGTCGTGTGCATAGTCTGTGAGATGTGTAGATGTTTAGGTAGGTAGGTAGGCGTAGGTACTTACTACGTGCAGGAGCATACAGCTGAATAATATATATACCTACCTAGGTAGGTATTATTAATATTCATCATATCCTCTCAAGGGATAGAAAATACTACAGAAAAACAAACAAAAAGCAGCAATAGTAGCAACCTGAATTCCGTATAGTTTTACTTATGCAATAATATAGACGTATATAGGCATACCTTACCTAATTATCTAAAAGTTCATAGGACAAACGTTGAACTTTAAAGTGCAAAGTCGTTTATTTACGTTTTACAGAACAAGAGATTTGCAATTTAAGTTCAAAGCTAATAATGCGCAAATCTTTAAAAAAATATACTTTTCATTATTTTCTTTTTTGCAGTGTTACTTACAAAATAAAAAAGGCAACAACTATGAAATATTGAAATTCTTTTTAAAACATACTGACATGACGTTTTACACTTTTTTCTAAAAAGTTTTTACATCACATTTTACACACGTTTTAAAACAGAATCATTATTTCGTTTTGCACTGTTTCTGAGATGAGAAATTCTGTTTAGAAATATTTTTGTTGTAAAAAACATTTTTACACTAATGTAAGATAGGACGTTTTGCATCGCATCCCAACAACAACTACAACGATAATCAGATTTATTGACTTAAAAAACATTTGCTTACATTTCTATTTCTTTTGACTCGACTTGACTTACTTGGCTCACTCCTGGGATTTGGCAACAATCTAAAAAATTAATTTCCAAGGATAATTATTATTGTAATTGAAATGGATTTTAATCTGCGTAGGAAATCAAGAAAGTTCAAAAAATTGATTGCCAAAAGTAAAGTGTAATTTACTCCATTGCTATTTATGGTCCTATAATATTAATAAAAGGTGTACAGTTTTCCGATTAGTTTTAATATAATCAATGTATGAGAGAAACATTTTTCAATCACAACAACAGCAACAACAATAACAAGGATACGGGTTAACGTTAACAGTGGTAACGGTATGAGGGTCGCATTTCCATGTACCCCTATATACGCATACCCACATACCTACTACCTACCTAGTAGTATGTTGTTTATAATCTACCTACTTTTTACCTTTCCTTTTCTATACCGTCCACAGTCCACGCCGTCCTCCTCTGATAGCGTGAGTTAATCGTCCATATATGATTAAATTTCTGTATTAATTTTCACATTAGTGCATTCAAGACTCTGATTTTGATTCGAATCCAATTGACTCTATGCGTAGATTCCCAAAGTTGCCCCTCGCTCGTTATTTCTTGTTCGTACTAATTAGCCCCAATAACAATACTATACACAACACAAAAGTTGACATGATGTTAAGTAAAGTGAGACAAAAGGGTAGTCGACGTAGTCGTCCTATTCGTCGCATACTTCTCAAGAGTCGACTCTGAGTCAGTGCAGTCAGTGGAGCCTTTCTCCTTTTTTCCTTTTTAATCTTTTCTGTAATCAAAAAATGAGTATCAACAAAGGAGCAGAGGAGAGCTAGAACCAAATTAAAGAGTTTAATTTGAATCATAATTTACTCATGTTTTAATATGACGGATATCAATTAGAAAAATAAAATTAGAAACGCACTCATTTCACTAGGAGCTCAAGTACCTACTACTACTACTATGCTACTTAAAAATACACAGAAGCAGATCGTATAACCATGTGCAAAAACAATCTATCTACGAATACACCTGTATACTTTTCAATATATGCCTAAGTTTGAACAACAGTACTATACTGAATACTGTGTTAATTTATTCAATTTTTGAAATTTGCAAAAAACTGGTGGAAAATAATTGTTAACATTCTACCCAACGTCGATGTGGATGTACATAGATCATAAAAGAGCACATATTGGTACATCCAATTTGTACTTGTCGCAGGGCGTGTCACTTTTACATTTTTATTAAAATATCCCATTGTACATGTATGCCAAATTGCTGATAGCACTTTTTGAAGCATAAGCTCCACTACTGACTACAGACAAGGAAAGATACACTATGTACTTTAGTTCCTTCTATTTCTAAAAGACCAAAATATACGTGTATAGTAATTTATATTCATATGTGAGTTGTGTAATAAATTAGTTTAAAGCATAATTATAGCTATAATGTCTCTAAATCCTAACTAGATAATACTATGTATAGGTTTGTATACTTGCATATACTTGGTGGACTGTGGAACGTGCGACGTGTGTAACTGAGACTGAAAGTTATCGCTAGGCAAATTCCCTTGTATATGTCCCCTGTATTAATCCAATAATCCAATCTAATTTAGTTTTTCAATAAACTCACCCTTACTTTTCTATGTTGTTCCATACAGAGACGGATGCAGTGAGCATATAGTCCGACCACCATCTGACTAAAAGACAAACGAGAGCCTGCGTCATAGGCGAAGCGAACCCGGACTAGAACCTGAGCCAGAACCAGAACCAGGACCAGAAACGAGCTGGTGCCATTGAGAAGTTGTCAAAAGAGGCAGAGAAAAAAACACACACACACAAAGTTTGTGAAAGATTAAAAGTGAGAAATTTTTGCAAAAACTATAATAAACGAAGAGAGAAGAATACCTCCTGAAGAGGCCTACACTCCCTGCCCCTACTACCTACCTACCTACCCACACACACACACAGTCAGTCATTGTGCATATAATAAGGTGAAGTCTAAACGAAACTAATACAATCCCTACATAGAGATAGAGTGTGAGTGCAAGTTAAATGAAAATGAAAATGAACAAAAAGAAGTGAAGAAGAAAAGTCAGCTTCAGAGATCTTCTTTCGTGTTTCTTTATAAACTTTGTCGTCCTTACTACTACACCTATAAAAATCTAACTTGTATATCGGATATATATATAAAAAAAAGTACGACAGTGATAAGGATAATACTTACAACTCTGGGAGACTCTTTCTCTGGGTTGAGTTGACTCCGATATTAGACAGGAGTGCTACAGTCTCTATATAGACATAGGAGAGTTCCACCGTCCCGTATTATACTATAAGCTTTTGACTCGACTCCGATCCGAGAGCAGCTTCCTTATTCCTTATTACTACTACGCCTTGGCCCGCGCGTACTCTGGAAAAACTTCAATCATCAAACACAAGCTAATCAATCATCATCATCACCGTCATTATTTTCGGCTGTGAGTTTAGTTGAAACTTTTTTAAAAGTAATTTGCCAGGGAGCCCATTAAGATTCTCGATTAGGACAACTGCCACACCATACGCCAAAACTCAACTAAGCAAAACGGAGGAAAAAGTATCAAAAGTACGACGAGGACGACGACGAAGAAACAAAAGCGTCGCTGATCAGAGGATCCATATAATGATGGTTTGTTAGTCGTTCCCTCATCCTTAAAACTCTAATATTATTTTCTTTGTCTACTTTTTTCCGTCTCCTGTGTCAATCCTGAGGTCCCATATCCCTCAGTCCCGGTCCAAATCCTCTGACACATGAGTCAAGAGCAAACAAATTATTACTATTATTATTTCAACATCTCTACCAAAACTCAACTTCTATTACTACTACCACTACTTCATCTTCTACGGACGGGTGACACACTAAATAGTATCACTCGTATACGATAGCAATACCTGGACCCCAAAGTTGAAACACTAACAGAAGTTGCATCTCGTCCCGAAACGACCAAGATAATTACATTTTTATGAATACTTTTACAACATTATAGTACTACCAACTACCTACTCTACCATCCACCAAAGTGTATTGTGTATTGTGAAAACTTGAACGTACATACTTGATTTTTTTTAATCTTGCGTGGAAACAACAAACCTTTTTTTTGTTAAACACATTATACTGCTCTGCTCATTCCACTGCCTTCTTCAGATCCGCATCGGCTTATTGTGCTTTCCTTGTTAAAAGAACAAACAAAACAAAAAAAAATTGTGGATCTTCGAATTTGATAGTGGTAAAACTTGTTCAATATTAATCATTGAGATCCATTCCCGCAAGGCAGTCCCAAGCGGAAGAGAAAATTGAATACGAAATATATAAACCCATAGTGACGGCCGCATCGGTATCGCATCACAATCTAAAAGGTCAAATTAAATAGTGAGATTTCTCCTCCCGAAAGGAAAACATACGTATGGTAGAATAAATAATACACTCTCGTTTTTGCGCCCGCTATCTATTCCTGTGTGAATCAGCAGTGAATCAGCCCCAGCTCACCCAAAATCTGGATGAGGAAAGTTCTGGAAGAGAGCCATAAAGAATATAATAAGTGGGGAAAGACGGTGACATAATCTATTATTATTACTACTACTTCTACCACAGTTATCGAGCTATATTACACTCATTGAATGACTTGTTAGACTTTTTTTGGGGGCTTTGGCTACCCTTTTTCACAACTCTTTTTCACTTTTTGTTTTCGGAGAATTCGGAAAGTTTCTCTCTTACTCTCAAAAATATATCGATATCGATGATGATATTGAGCCCACATACCTATATACATTACTCCTTCAAGCACCAAGAAAATTATTAGCCCCGTCATCATTGTTTTAAAAACTCGATCAACTTTTAAACTAATTCCGAGCAAAACTACTAAGTAGGCAAGAAAACTTGGAGAATAAAATAATTGAACGGTGGTTGAACCAACCATCCCCAATCCCCAATCCCCAGTCCCCCTAGCTCCACTGCCACTGTTGACTGTCTGTAATAAGGAAACATACAGACACAAAAGAAGATTCAAAATCCCAAATCAAATTCGGGGGCTGACATTGGACCGTATAAATCCTGCCACGGAAGAGATCCAAGTCAAATATCTAATAAAATAAGTATATAAGTAGTGCTGAAAGAAAACCCACATTTTACGTTTGGAAGGCCTCCTGTAAAGGCAAGGCGTGATCCCAAATTCGTATATAATTAAACTTTAAACTTCGCAGACGAGAAAATTCAAAAAGAACAGTAGAAAGGAAAAGCCAAGGACGTCTTGACTTTTAATTTTCGTTTATATTTATTTATTTGTTTGATTGTGGATTGTGGACCAAGAGAACAGCGAAACAGTCTCAGCGACGAAGGAAATACAAAACTTGTGTGTGCTGAGCTGTGGAATGTTCAAACATTTCTTCAAACATCTCCAGATCAGAATTTAAGGGAGCATACCCGAATAATAATAATAATAGTAGGAACCACGACGACCAAGTTAGAGCATCAGAAGGTAGATAGTAAAAGAAAATTAAAGTTGTATAAAATATAGATATATAGAAAGTTATTATACATCTTTGAGTGGTAGTAACTGCACAGTACAGTACAGAGCAGTACACAACAAGCCCCAGAACCAGAACAAGAAGAAGAAGCATCTCATCTCAGTGAGGCAGACTGAGAAAAGAAGCAACTATCGCATCACCATCCATGCAGACATCCATGATGCTGATCCATGCATGCATGTGACAAAAAAAAATAGGATCAATAATCGTAAGAGTGAGAGTCACCAGGACCAGAAAGAAGGACGAGAAGATCAGATCAAGGGTACTCTACTTACTTAGATATTTCTTTCCCTCTTCGTCTTCTCTTGGTTGGTTGGTAAACATATAAAAGAGCCAAAGCCACGTTACAACTTTACAATAAGAATATAACAAGTCAAGTCAACGTCCCCATCTAACATCTCCTATCTACTCCATACATATACAGATATATACACAGTATATAGATACATATATATTTATCTGTTTTTTTTCTACTCCGGCTTCGGCTTCTGTATCTATTACAATTTGGATATATATATTTACATGACCTCAGCCCTCCTTACTACATAACTGTATATACAACCATATACCTATAAAATGTATGAGTATAGAACATGAGTGAAATAGAAAGAAATCAAAAAGGAACAATTTCCATTCTAATGGAATTTCCAATGTTCTGAATCCTTGCGATTTCCTATTTGATCCGAATCCCGATTCCCAATTGACGTGAGTGAGTGAGTATTATAAGTTTTTTTTGTCTCCTCTTCTTTCTTCGTTCTCCCGTTCGTTTCTTGGGCTTGGGTTTCCATTTCCATTTCGTCGACTTTTCGTCGAAGACAGCTCCCTTCTTTTTTGGTGTGTATAGGTGTTAGTGTGTGTCAATTTGTCGTCATCACATCATCGACCGACCGACCGACGGACCAAAATCATCACTATTGTCGTTCAAGAAGACACCGCACTCAAAGCCCAAAACCAACTCCAACCCAAAAAAAACACATAACCCACCGTTGCCCTTCCCTCAGCTCAGTCAGCTGACATATCGACATTCGGTCCTCTCCCTCCGAAAGAAAAAAGGAAGGAACATCTTACAGCGTTCTCCCAACATCCCAACATTACACACACGACATTCTTCAGAATCTTCGTCTTGGACTTCGAAGTCTCGGGAAACTTCGAAGTTATTCCTCTTGTTATTATTACATAATAATAGTAGCAAGTCCTCGTTTGTACCGTGATCGACACTGTGTCTGAAGAACCGGTGTCGATGGGGCTAATGGCGTGGTATTTGGGAATTCTTTTGTTGCTTCTTTATGTTTTTGAATCTTTTCCACAAGAATCCGTGTGCGTCCGTCTTCCGGATATTTACTGGAATGCCACCAATCCAATGTAAGTGAACAATGATTTTTTATTTTTGTTTGGGGTATTTAATTACACTATAATATTATAGCATTTAAAGCAATAATATAAGCTTCTTATCTTAAGGAATTTCATCTCGAACAAGAAATCTCTTTGTGTCGCATAGTCATAATTTAGTATAGTGATATAAGTATACAATATAGTGTCATACCATACCTCATCATTTTCATTTAATGATGGCATTTTCAAACATTCTCTAGCATATATGCATATATACATAGCTACATCCTATATGAACGGTAATTATATTATTCACAGCGAGACAACGACAGGATTAAATTTAAGCGTCACGTCCATTTATTTTGGGTAATAAATGTAATCCGTAAACATTAAGCTTTCATTCATAAAAAAAACAGAGCGTCTGCAGTCTATGCACATTAAAACAGTTGTACGTGTAGTTATATTATTATCTCGCTCTCGCTCTCATAGTCGTACCACGTGGTAACAGTATATTTTATTCATATTTTTTCTTTTATGTGTAATAATATAACAAAAGCAATGTAAGTTATTATTGTTATTAACATTATTATTATTATAAGTAATAGTGTTAGTATTATTAAATTTCGTGTTCTTCTATAATATACACGTACAAAAACGATCTACTGGAAGCTTTATACAAGTTTCTCTTCATTATAGGTAACATTATAAAAAAAAATATATAGGAAAGCCCTCATCTCTCGTACTGTACTGTTATAAAATTCCCGGATGGAAAAAGAAATATGAAACGCTATTTTATCTATATTAGATTAGGTAGGTACATACTAAATTCGTAATTCGCACTGGCCTATACATAGGACATAGGTATGTAGTAATAATAGGTATACAGTGAAATTATAGTACTAGAAAATTTTAGATTTGGAATTCAAGCGTGGCCAAGGAAATTCTCACGCTTTATTTCCAAAAATGATGATGTGGTCTGGACTCTGTATGTGCTCCGCTCAGTTGTGTAGAGAGTAAGAGAGAGAGAGAAAGATGTGGAGCAAACTCGTAACATCTTTAATGACGGCTATGACTATAAATATAAAAAATATAAAATATCATACACACAGTTATCATGCTCTGCCGATGCCGATACACATTTCAATAGGTTCTGGTCCTATGCACAGAGCCCTATATACATGTAGTGGGGACGTATATGTGTGACGTCAGAGACTATATACATAATATAGACTTTTGGGCCAACTTCCACTTGAGTATCAAATTGCAATTCAAGAGGAGATAAAACGTCCGCTCCTCCCGTTCCCGTATAGTATAGTATACAGATATTGAAATGATGAGTACCGAGGCAGGATCCATAGCTATATTATATATTTATTATGAATTAATATACCCTCATCTATAGGCCGTTCGCCGTTCGCAGTAAACCAGTAGTAAGGCGTCCGTATTCCCTAAAACAAAAAAGTATTTGAAATACTTTGAAAACGAAAGTACCTACCTTAGTGCCTATATCTATCTTATATACTACTATATACTGTGAACTCGACTTACCACCTCTTCTTCTACATGCATAAACATGAAACGAAAATGAAGCTGAAAAGTTTGATTAACATGAAAATTATGACTTGCCCACATTTCAACTCAACTTCTCGCTCAACTTTCCATATTTTCCTATATTTTCGTTTTAATATTTTCGCAAAATTCCGGTTTGAACATTTTAACACATTTTACGACATGGACTTGGACATGATGGAATATGGAGTGGAGTATGAATACCCTATGGCATCCCACTTCTGGGTCTGGGGATGACGATGACGATGGAGACCTCGACATTATGGCCATTTCATACTGCTCCCGCTCACACTCACACACACACATAGGCAGACTCTACAGCAGCTGACTTATTTTATTATATAACACAGTTTGTATGCACTTGAACATGCCGTCATAACTATATACATGTTACGTTTGATATTTGATAAGGCCATTTAATTTATTGTCATCATTTTAATTAAATCAACTTAAAACAGAGCCTCATATGACGAGGACGATAATAATAGAAAATAGTATAGGGGAGCATATAAGTTTGAGACATGGCCTATAGGTAGCTATAGTGGGTAAGAGGATGGTACTGGGTCCGGTCTACATAGTGATGAGCGGGATCGATGCGGATGCTCCCTATATCTACAATCTGTACATCTACCATATTACTATGTATTTTACAAGCGACCTTTGAGGAAGCGGGTAAAACCGTAAAAAGAATGAAATAGTGAACTATGAACTATAAAATATTATATTAGTCAGGCACCAATGCTAAATATCTCGGGGCCCCTACCGCTTTCATTTTATCATGGGAAATCATGGGAATTTTGATTTTGAAAAAACAATGTAAATGCAGTTCTTCCTCTAATGTGTGGCATGTGAATCCTGTGTGTACATCTACAACATTATAAAATGTCTCACTATAATACTTCCAACTCCCACTGACTCTGTACGAATAAGTCCAAATCAAAACGGTCTATTTACACAATTTCAAAGATTATACGGTCACCGGCACCGGTTCATTTGCCGCCGAATTTGATGTTTAGATAACGGGGTTTACAGCCACCTTTTCAGAAATAGATAGATGTAAAGATAGAATATTTTGTAGCTTGTAAAACTCCGGCATCCGGCTTGATTATGATTTATGCATTATATGGGATATGGGACATATGAGAGTTTTTGTAGGATATCTGTAAAAATGACAAAATCACATATATCATATATACATGTATAATTGCATATATAGTTCTTTTTAATATATATATAATGACGTCACCTTATATAATATTCTCATATTTTACTATACAATCGAAATCACAAGGTTTTCCTGTTCTAATGTTCTATCTTCTATCTACAAAGTTGGAGGCGGAGGTTCATCCATAAGTCTACCGTCACCGGCTCCATATTTCCATTTTCCATAGGGTTCATGGCTTCATGGCCCATGGACTAAAATCGATTTTATTCTATTGTAAACTATCTATGGATGTGTGTTAGAGGCATATCTAATTGTAAGTCTAATTAGGTACGTAGGGTTCCTTCATTCCCTATTTTTTTTATACATATTATGTCCACTCTTATGCGTCCCAAGTTTCCGTTTCCTCGTTTCGTCAAGTACAATTTTCGTTCTAGTTCAAAGTTGATGATTGAGGGAGCTTGGACAGTTGTTTGTACCTGTTATACATATATTATATCAGTCTAGTATTTATTTAAGAGAGAGAAAGAAATAATAAATTTTATAACATAATGTTATCTAACTCAAAAAAAATTCAAATAATAATTACTATCAAAATCTAAAAGGACGTCAGTAGCCTCAGCATATAGCATTGCTAATAAGGCGTGTAAGATACCCATAGGCACCTACCTAGGTACATTATTATGTGGATTGGGTTTCACTTTCCACCAGTCCCAGTTGATAAAAATTAATACGGGAGTATCAGTAGCATACTTAAAATAACACATTTGAATTCGAATGTGATAATGTAGAGCAAATTGAGAGCATTAAAGGGGGGAAAGGGAAAAGTGGGGATGAAGGAATCCAATTTTTATTGTATTACTATTTAAAAAATTGATGGAGACTGACTGGGAAGTGGGAGACGACTTTTTCCACTCGAGTCTATATGGATCTGTATGTGTATGGGTAATTACGTGTATGGCTATGTAATTATTACAAGTAATGTAATGTGCCCTATAAATATATGCTATACACTCTCTGTAGACTGTACATAGTCTGTAGGAATGAAATTGGAGATGCAGAATTTAATAATGATAATTGCCCTCTGTAATGGTGTGAAAAATTCATGAAATTGTTCATATAATTACATGTGATTTCCTTCTCAACTCTCTTTGATTTTTTTCTTGCCTTACGATTAGAGTAGTTGACACTGCAGTCGGTTTCCTTGGGTGATTTGGATTGGTATAAGTAGATAGATAGTGTGGCATGACCAATTGACATTAATACTATATTGCTAATAAGGGGTCTCTGGATCTGCTCCTGACACTGCACTGCTACTGCTCCTCATGATATCATCTCGCACATCCAAAAATCCAAATGATAATCATATCGATGAAAAAGTAGGTGGTAGTCGTATTCCTCATATACTCTCAAGACGGATAGTGGAAGTAATAATCGTGGGAATGAAATGAAATCGTCTGGAGCATCAAGCAAGTTAAAAAAAAGTACAAGTCAGAGTAGTGGAAATGGAGAGGAGTAGTATAGTAGGTATGCACATAGGTTTGATGGGCAGAGTTGTATAATAAGAATCATCACATCACACAAAGTGCAAAATCTCCACCAATTTCGACGTGTATTTCCTCCAGGGCTTTTCACTTCACTTTCAGCGCTCCGCGTTCCCCCCCTCTCTCTCTCTCCCTCTCCAATCTGCAATACTGAAAGTGTGGGGGGAGCTATGTATGTACAGTGCTAGATATTGCCTCAAGTCCTAAGTAGGTTATAGGGCAGAAAGGTGCAGGACCTGCTAACTACTCAGCTCATCGTGAAAAACATGTAACTACATCCACAAATGTCCAGAGATCATAAATGTAGAGAATGTTCCAAATTGTCCACATTATTATTATTATACAAAATATATACATCCAGCATAAGTAAATATACATTCGTGCAAATAATATATTTGTTATTAATGCCATTTTAAAATATGTATAGGACAGGACGTGGAGTGGGTTGACTATGTAGACAAATTTTTGATATATGCCTACTAGTAGATATGATATTTTGGACGCAGGTCGTCTATATGGAGAGCTGGAGACGGAGACTGTATCCAGAGGCAGTTGTTAAAAATGTAAGATGATCTTATGGTTTTATTTTATGACATCGTATGATTTCTGACCGAGACGCGTTAATAAGGCATCAACGTACATAATCCATAAAATAATGGCCTCTTTGCCATGGGCAATAAAATATGGTGTACATGGAAGGAGGTAAAGGGACCTACCTTAAGCATGTTAAGCCTAGTTTTTTTGTAGTTTACAATTTTTCCCCGTCTGTCAACTGTCAACGACAGCCTCAGTCTCCACTATTGCTCTGTAATATTGTACATGTTATAATATTTTCTCCATGTAATTCATGGAGACACATGACTTGTCCTTCCCTCGTATTCGTATGTGGTGCGTCTCCTCTGCTGCTGTTAATGGGAATGGGAATGTCAATGCTCAATAATAGGTCCTGTATGTCATGTATGCTGATTGGATTGGATTCCCGATTGGTTTCACAGTTCTTGAGCCTTTCAGTAATTCCGATTTCCGATTAGTTTCACATCCCCTGCCCTTCCTTTCAAGTCTTCACACACTCCTCACAGCAGCAGCAGCGGAGAACGAGGAGTGACTAGTGAGTGAGGCCCTATGCACTCCAATAATCTGCAATTCTACGTCTACTAAACGCTAACATGCATTTTATTTCTGCCAGCCTCCCATAATACCAGTATATCCTACATAATGATTTTGCATTTCCCTATTATTCTCCGTCTCCATATTATGTGCACGCTCGGATTTTCCCATTTGTAATGCTCATGGTAATGGTATTGTGCGGAGTTGATACATGGAGATGTGTTTACATGATGCTTGATTCTGTAGTAGGGCATATTGAATTTCATTTCCAGAACCTACATAATATATTGTAAATTAAATAGGTGTCAGTCTCGGTTCTCGGCCTCGGCCTCGGTCTTGGTCTCGGGAGACAATATTAATATATCGTCTGTGAAGAACCAAAATCACCCATATCCATTTATAGCTAAAAACAATATCCACTATCTACAAAAAATATTGAAATAAGTATGTCTTGAAATCATTTAAATAGTCTATTTTGCATTTTTTTTAAATTTGTAATTATAAAATTTTACACTTTTCAAAACCATGCAAATAGAACATTTTACACTTTTCAAAAACATGCAAATAGAACATTTTACACTTTTCAAAACCATGCAAATAGAACATTTTACACTTTTCAAAAACATGCAAATAGAACATTTTACACTTTTAAAAACCATGCAAATAGAACATTTTACACTTTTCAAAACCATGTAAATAGAACATTTTACACTTTTCAAAAACATGCAAATAGAACATTTTACACTTTTCAAAAACATGCAAATAGAACATTTTACACTTTTCAAAACCATGTAAATAGAACATTTTACACTTTTCAAAAACATGCAAATAGAACATTTTACACTTTTCAAAAACATGCAAATAGAACATTTTACACTTTTCAAAAACATGTAAACAGAACATTTTACACATTTCAAAAACTCCTAATTAACATTTGACGCATGTTTTTCATGTTGGATTTATGACATAGCTCATTTTGATACTAGTTTAAATTGGAAACGGGTCATTTTGGTTCTTCACAGACGATATATGACCCCTATACTACTGCTCGTAGTACTGTTAGGTACATAGTATGTCTTGAGTATTATGAGCTAACTTTATAACTCCCTTAATGTCCCTATTAACGACGTGTTCAAAAATCTTGACTGACTCTCTCAATCAGAGCAGTGTAGTGCGAGTGCGAGTGTTATTTCCTTCTTCCCTTTGACTTATTATTGAGCTGGTCTCTGTGTCTGCTGCCTCTTCTGACTTGTGAGTACTGAGACTGGAGCTGGAACTAGGTACATATTATTACAGAGACTCTGTCGTCAGCATAAGGAGCAAGTCTCACTCAACACAGTCACTGCATCAGCACCAGCATCAGCAGTAATAGTAGTAATCGTCAATCGTAGAAATATTATTATTATACAGACAATCTTCATCTTCGTCAGTCTCCAGCCGAAGCCGAAGCCGAGCCCCAGTGTCTGTGACTGAGACTGAGTCAGGTCTTTACATAGTCTCCCTGTAGTAGTTCTCAATCTTCATCTTTTGAGTGAGTGAGTGACACGCATGCAGTAAACAAGTCAAAGTTTTAGTCAATTATTGCAAGAAAGAATTGATGTTGCCAAAGCGACGAGTGGGTCCATTTAGTTTGTTGCCTACGTGTGATCTTCTTTCTTTCTTTCGTCTGGCAGTGCTTTTAATGTGCTTCGTCAAGATTTTCTATATACTGTGAGTAAAAGCAACGTTGTGTCTGGCTGCTGAGTCTGGATGCTGGATTCTCATCCTGGACACTACGATCCATGCAGCACTGAGATCTCCTTGTAACTAACTTTGATATCTCTTAATATTTTTCAGTGGGACTGTATTGACAACTGCACTCCATTGAACACATGCAATTTTTGATCACCTTTCCAATTAATTAAGTTTATTCTTTATTTTATGAAATTGTTAGGCAGGTACATAGGCAGATAGGTAGGTGGGTTCTTATACCTACGGCTACATTTCATGTCATTCATGTGTAGTTGAGAATCTTGACTCTTGACTTCTTGGTTGGGCCGGGCTCTGTGTTTTGTTCTGGTTCTGGTTCTGGTTCTGGTGAGCGAGAGTGACAAGACTACATAATATGTACATGTGCAGAAGAGTGAATATTTGTAGAAGAGTCCCGAATACGATGGAAAGGGAAGTTTTTGAAAGTTTGGAATTGGAACATGGAACACCATATAATAATAGTAATAGTAGTAGTAATAATAATATTACTCATGGAGTACCTACATCAAAATGTTGATGTTCCTTATTCCGCCCAGTCAGAGAGAGAGGGCCAGTCCATATAGTATATAGTGCCTATACCCAGACCGAAGACCCAGACAGAACATAACAAAACAACAACAACAAAAATAAAATATTAAATTTACATGGAAACAGAGAAATGAGAGTTTCCGACGAGAACGACGACGAGAACGACGACGACTCTCACAATCAGACGGAATAGGAGCAGCCAGAGTAAAAGTAAAAGGGAAGCGAACACGAGCCACGCACGACCCGAGAGTCCCGAGTACTAATAATACAACAAGGTATACTACAGTACCTACTACTACATGCGATCCAAGTTTTACTACTACAGACAGTATTTTGTATTAACGACGCTCCTTTACGATTAGCTTCCATTCCGTTTCCATAATAATTTTATATCATGTGCACAAACACAAAACCTTTTCGCTCCCGCTCAGCTTTATTCCTTTCCTCGGCTTCGGTATCGGCCTCGGTCTCGGCTCACATCTCCACATCTCGGCATCTAGGACACATGTAAAGTAAATGGAGGTGGTGCCTATGGAATACATAACGTACCCAATTGATGCTGATACTGATAGTGATACTGATCTTGAAAGTGATCTTGAAAGTGATCTTGATATTGCACTACACCGTGCAGTGATTGGTTCATACCTCATCTTTTTCAACCAATAAGCCTCTAATGCGGCAATCTTCAAAAATTAAATCAATAAATATTCAGTATAAGGATTTCCCAATCTAATTCGTGTGCTTATACTGCTGACTTTTACTTAGCTGGAAATTGTCATAAGTTCAGGTTGTTAATTCTATAGCCATCATTAACATGGCCGTGAACTAAAGGTTTTGTTTCTGTTGAATAAGTAGTTTAAAATTAAACCACTAATTAATAGCAGTCTTTTATACTGCTGGCATGGACGTGTTTGTAGAATGTTTTGAAAGACTACGTCAGTAATAAAATTTGAGTTACAAGTAGTGGCAATAATTGATGGCAGTTTTAATATATTATATCTTATGATTATTTAAATATGTTAGTTGTTTGACCGCTTTAGTACTATTACTTCCGCATTTTAACATGGTAATATGCGGTGTATTGTAGAGCGATCAATCTACATAATGTCAAATAACTTACACTGCCTTAAATTAGATGTATGTATGATTGTTATTGATACAGTGAGGTATGGTGTGTTGCACAAATTCGAAATTGAGTTTGAATAAGCAAAAGTAATAAAATTATTGTATAGCCACCCAATTTTGAAAAACAAGTACCTATGTACTACTATCAACTATTTCATCATTTCACAACACCGACTTTGCGGATGAAAATTTTACTGTCAAGTATACTACATTTTAATATTTGCAAATGGGCAAATATAAAGTATTGTCATTATTAATAATATATATGGCATATGAATTTTTACTACATAATAATATACTGCCATAAAGTAATGAGTAACAACGAATGTGCCACAATAAATAATTTGTACCTAATATAATTTCGACTGGCCTAAAAAGCGATTCCTATCGGACTGGTTTAGTCTTCCCCACCACTTCGAAATGAATACCAATGCCATAAACGGAATAACCTGTATGCCATTTGTGTTTTAAAAAGACGCCGAAAATAAATGAAGTTTTTGTTTAAGCAACATGATTGATATTAAAATAATATGTATCTATGTATCTCACTTATTTCCTTAAGTTGTGACGTATAATGTGAATAGTCGATATATCTTTTTTGTGTATAGTTAAAATTATTAAAAATACAGATTAGATTAATGCCATTAATGTTTATTAAGATTGCTTCAAAAATTTACCACTCTTAAAATCCAAATGATGAATAATTAATAATTCTTATTCAAATTTAAAAAAGAACTTATTATCATATCCGATTCTTACAAAACATATTGTGGTTCAGTTGCAAAAGATGTAACTGTTAAATATAAAGAAAAAACTGCCATTAAAACTGTTCATACATTCGTATCGTATTACAATTCCTCCACTCTATTATCGCCGACACTGTCATCTTCTAGATCAGAATACTGCTATTAACTGATGGCTTATTTATCAACTGCTTAATTTATTGACACAAGCTGCTGAATAAAATTATTAGAACATTCATTAAAATGGCCTAATTAACTGCTTTCCTAGGTTATTCTAATTAAAATATTCAGGCTACCGTTCTGACTTCTACTATTTACTCTGAGATCAAAAACTACTTTAGTTCATGGCCATTAGGATAATTCAAACTTGCTACAGTCAACAGTTTAAGGCCCAAGACAATCCAGTTACAGAAAGAACAAATGACAAGGAAGGATAGAAAATAAAAGACTGCCATGAAATGATGGCTTATTTTTAAACTGATTGCTTAAACATACAAAATTGCTGAATAAAATTATAATTTCAGTAATTACAATGGCCTAATTTACTACTGACCTATGTTATTCTAATAAAAATGTACAGGCTGGGTTCTTGACTTGTCAGTTTAATACTGTGTAGATAATACAAACTGACTACAGTTCACGGCTGGGCAAACACCTTCAGGGAAAGGACACAGAAGGAAGTAGAATAAAAGACTGCCATTTATTAGTGATTTATTTTTAAACTACTTATTTTAATCAACAAAGGCAACTTCAGTTCATGGCAATATTAATAATGGCTATAGAATTAACAACCTGAACTTATGACAATTTCCAGCTAAGTAAAAGTCAGCAGTATAAGCACACGAATTAGATTGGGAAATCCTAATACTAAATATTTCTGGATTTAATTTTTGACGACTGCCGCTTTAGAGGCTTATTAGTTGAAAAAGATGAGGTATGAACCAATCACTGCACGGTGTAGTGCAATATCAAGATCACTTTCAAGATCACTTTCAAGATCAGTATCACTATCAGTATCAGCATCAATTGGGTACGTTATGTATTCCATAGGTGCCCACATTATGTGTCATTCATGAAGTTTGTCGTGTGTATTTTGTGTGTGTGTGTGTGTGTGTGTGCCTTTTCCTTTTGTACTCGTACTTTGTCCGTCCGTCCGTCTGTGTGTCAGTCAGTCAGTGAGTTAGTCTTCTGTGCTGCTGCCATAGGAAACGAATGATGCTACGATGAGGATGACGATTAGGACATTGAGATGATATTATGCATTTCCCAGAATTTCCCTTCCTTTGACTTCCCTACTCCCTCGCTCTGCGCCTTTACTTTGCTTTGTAATAAGTGAATTGAAGTGTAGAGACCAAAGCGAGTGCGAGAGAGAGAGAGAGAGACGTGGCTCATCTAAAAGTTTTAATAAAACAGTTTGAGTGAGATCTGAGTTGGTGGAAAACACTTTGGCAAACACAAGCTTACACGCAGTCTCTCTCTCTCTCACTCACTCCTTTCTAGTGTGTAGGAAGTTACATTATGTAGAGACGGAGTTCCCCTTATACCATTACCATTACGGCTACGGCTACGGCCACGGCTACAGTCAACACAGAGTCCTACAGTCTCCGGTTTATCTTCTATCTATTTCAGCATATATAGCTATATAGCCATCTCAATCTTTTGCAAACTTCCAATTCCACTATAATATGACTACAGTATAGTGCATAGTATGGGTGTAGAGCAAAGAGGATATATGGAATATGTGTGTATAAAAGTGGCAGTGGCCGTTCCACTCACTCAGAAGAGACTTGTTTTTCCTTACGACTCCCTCCGACTCCGACTGAGCTCCCCGTTCCTCGAGTTGGAGTTTTCGAGTTGGACTCTGAGTTTTTCCAGCTTTTCTTCTCGTTCTTTCAGTTCCTTCTCTGCTCTTTATAATATGCTGACACGACACAAATCTGGTTCTCTGGTTCTCTGGTTCTGGTCTCTGGTCCTATGAGTATATAGTGCATTGGAATGGTGATGTGATGTGCGTGGATTTGGATGAAATTGCTCTCGCTCTGTATGACTATGACTATGACCATGGCCCTATATACATCTCCCCTATGGCAATTTCTATTGCTATATGGCCATGTATGTTAATGCAATGCTAACTAATAGTGCAGTGTTCTCTGTCTTTCTTTCATTTTTAGTCAAATCCCCTGCAGTTTCCTTTCCGTTCCTTTTCCCTACATTTCGTGTGTGTGTGTGTGTGTGTGTCTGTGCCTCCTTTTTATTTCAACTCTGACTGAGAGAGAGATACTCTCTACTCAAAATCAAAATGATAATCCATCCGGATCTGTACAAGAAGACTCGAGTGGAAAAGTGCTCAGTGTCTCGAGACTCCAGCGTTTTTGGAGTTGAGGAGTTTTGGAGCGAGTGAGTATGGAGTCACAATGCAAATAACCCTATTCGCTCTCCTCATTATATTCTATCATGGAGAGACAGTGGCAGACACACTGTGTAGAGAGCTGTAGCAGTAGAGCTGTAGAGTGTAGTAAAAGTAAGTGCCTATTACCATTATCTACAGACATACATATAGAGCGTATATAGGTAAATAGCCCTTTTTGCGCTGTAAACATTCAGTATATAGACATATTATACATGGGCAGATTTGAACGGCCAAAAAGTGTACAGTCTTATTCATGCTGGCTCCAGTCTCGGTCTCGGTCTCGGTGTTCATACTTGATGGGAGGGAGTGCAGTGCAATGCTCCAATAATATGGGAACGGGAACGGGGAAAAGGCGACGAGTATATGAAGCTCAAGTGTGTATTAAAGTGATTGGAAATTCAAATGAGTTTTTCTCATCATTCCCACTTTGTTCCCATTTCTTCTCAAATTGTTTTCTTTTCCATTTTGATTGTATGGATGGATCGATGTGTGTGTATGGACACATTTTCAATTTTTGTTCTACACTTGAAACGGAGTCAATGCTGGTGTCTGTATTCAGTATTCAAAATGGATTTTTGGCGATTTTGCGTTATTGTATTAAAGTCAAGTGAGTCCTTATGAGGAATGTGAGGATAATAAAAGTACCTACCTACGTACAAATATCTTAGCAAATATCAATCCATTTTCACTGGTACAAATATTGCTCCCCAGGATTGGGATTCTGCGTGCATTATTATTTATTATCATGAAATTATACGAGCTAATTCACGAGCTTTACATTTAAATTGTCAAAAGAAGACTGATGGGCTGTTGATGTTACACGCTGCGTTGTTACATCCTGCGGTCGAGACGACCGAGATACGGAGGAAGATCCAGCACGAGTTTGGAAAATTCAAAGTCAAAGTCGAGTTCCAATCTAAATGTACATCTTTGGCTGAGGACTGGTGGATGAATATGAAAAGGAAAAGATATATGAATATGTGGAGAGAGAGAGAGAGCGAGAAAGGTGACTATATAGTCTTTTGACTTACGCAATCTGCTTTGTCGCAAAAATATTATTTTAAGTTGTAAAACGCCTGGAAAATATTTCACTGACTACACACATTAGAGATGATGTTGACTTGGAGGAACTCATGCGTGGGCTGGGAGTCTTGTTGAATCTCTTTCCACGCTCTCTGTTCTGCTCACTTTCCTCTCGTTTGTTTCGTGAGAGCAGAGAGTCACTCTCCTCACACGTCCCTCCGCGTAGTCCGGGTCCGGACGACTTACCACGTTCTCCATGTGGGCTACGGCTACACAAAGCCGCTCATCTCATGTCCTATACTACCTATACATAAATTCTCCTAGAAATTTTCTTCAAATGTGTCTGTAAATGTGGATGAGCGGAAACAAGTTGGAAGTAACTCTTCTCCACGACTAAAATCCTCTCTCCTTTTTCCTTCGCTTCGGCTTCTATATATAGGTAGATATTTATATTTTTTCTTTACACTACAGCCTCCTATATGCAGAGAAGTTATCGAGGCAATTTTACTCCGGTCGTATTTTGCATAGTCAAAAAGTGGATATGCATGTGTAGGATTTATTATTATAGGCGGGCAGAGGCCTCAGACGGAAGTGTGTGTGGAGTGGAGCCGCCCCTACCTTTAGTATGGAGTGTGGAGTATGGAGCATTGGGAAAAGTTGAGGACCGGGACCGGGACCGGGACCTGGAATTTTTGTCTGTCTGTGTTTCCTATAGTGATAACTTTTACTCAAGTCGTCAACTCGTTTTCGGGCTGAGAGTCCCCAGTTCTCGGTTTTGTTTTCTCTCCTCTGCTCTGTTGTTATTATTCGTCGTTATTCCCGTAATTCCATGTTTTGTTAGATGCTCAAGAGGAGACTGGAAGTGAGCTGGAGGTACTTAGGTGGTGGTTATAGTATTTGTACAGACAGACAGATCGACAGACGAACGTGTGCTTGGGCTGCAGAGCCTATTTATATTTTTGGTATATTTCCTACATTCTCGGCTTACCTGTGTGGTTCTCATCTGTGGGGAGAGAGAGAGAGAGTTGGAGGGGCAGACAGATCACTAGATCTCTACTGAACTATATAACCTCAACCTCAACCTTGGTAATTATAAGGACAGATTCTGTGTGTGTGTGTGTGAGGATGGGAATGTAGCTGATAATGCATACGGAGTCAATGTAAAGGCACATCTGTGTGTATAGATTAGAGTAGAGTTAAAAGGTGGAAAAGTTCTGGTTCTGGTATGATGGTCTGGTGAGGGAAAAAAATTGTTTTTGTTTGAAATGTCGACTGTAAAAGTAGACTGTGTACTTCTCCGGAACTGGCGCGTCTGTATCTGTATCTGTATCTGTACAAAAGTCTCTCGGCTCTTGTTGCTTCACTGTGGCTTATTTGTTGGCTTGTTCGGCTTGTCTCTCTCGAGTCGGTGTCGGTAGTCGGTTCGAGTCTCCCGGTCTCGAGTTTTGGAGTTTCCAATTTCCAAGTCTCTGTAAAATTCACAAATTTACATGTGTTTCACAAAATAACAAAAAGGGCAGAGGCGGAGACGGCGGAACTCACCTACTACCTACATACAGAGTCTCTCCTCTCACTTTTCATGTTACCCTCTGTGTTGAAATATATGTAAACCGTAACCAGACCAGCTTTACTACGGGTACGGGTACGGGTAGTTGTAGTTTAGTTTAGTTTTGTTTAGCTTACTACAGTACTTTGGTTTTGTTTAGTTGAATTTCCACTGTTATTTTTTTTCACCCTTCCATTTTCCATATAGTTCCAAAACTTCCAATTCCGCTCCCGTCCTCTTCTCTCCCATTCTTTGGCGAGAAAAAATAACAACAAAGCTTTCTACTCCGTCAGCCTTTTTTGTCGTAGAGGAAAAATGTAGAAAAGTGAGAGTCTGACTGAGGCTCTGCCTATCCTATAGAGCGGACAGAATAAGCAATGAAGGAATACGGCGATAAGATAAGAGTTACTGTCACTGGGAGACGTGTGTGTGTGTTTGGAGTGTGTGGAGTTGAGTGGATCTACTACGCTCGTAGCTCGTATAGCCCTACACTGTCTGCGTACATAAATATCCATGAAAACTACTATATATGTACAAAGTGCATGTATTTGTTCCAGCTCAGTTTTCTGTACATATCATTACTGTATATCTTTCTTTAAAAAAATGAACTAGTCAAAAGTAGAAAAATACTGGAGACTGTGTGTGTGTAGGACGTTTTCATCGTCATTTCACCGTGTCGTTCGGCTGTCGTGTGCCTTGTCTACTTTTCTCTGTTTCTCTTTTTGTACGTAATTATATGGTTCTATGTAGGATGTCGGATTTTGTTAGGAGAGGTATATGAGGTGGTAAGTATGTAGATGTGATGTTTTTTTAAATGTGCAATATCTATAATTGTGTAGATTTGTAATGTGTGTTTCATGTGTTCTCCATTTCCTGAGCTTTTCCCTTGGTCTTGGTCTGGGTAGTATAGGCCTGGGTACATATAGTGGAGAGGCTATAGGGAAGGGGGAAAAGAAAAATAGACAAATGACAGAGAGAGAGCGAGAGAGGGGTTAAAAAGACGGAGACGAAATTAAGTGTTTTTCTTGGTATTTATGTAGTTTTTTCTGTGACTGAGTCACACTGCTCCTGTTGTTATAATGCTCGAGCTACACAGAGCAATGCCTCTGTCAGAGTGCGGCTAAATGTAGCTCATAATTATTACAGTCATGTTCACTTGACGTAAAACTTTGAATAAAACATTCCGTGAGTAGACGTCGCGCACTCCAACTCCAACCAATCCTTCCAAGACTCAAGAATTATCAAGTGAAAACTCGAGTTAAAAAATTGAAAAAGTTCATATCTATAGGTCTATGTATGTAGAGTGTAGAGTGTAGATAGACATGCGAGATATCTTCAAAGGCATATGTACGCACATTCTACATACGGCTCCTTCCTTTAACACTATGGCCTGGCACTCGCACTATGGCTATATGGCTGGCAGCTGGAGTTGAGCTCCACACTCTCAACACAATTTATTGTGCCTGCTTTACAAATGGGAATGAAAATTGCCATCGTAGATTATGTCATTATTTGTAACAGTTTTGACGGAGTGAATCCTCCTGACGTTTAAAATTATTATCCTTGTTTAAATAAATCCATTCTATCCTCTGTACGCACATGTACATACTGGCGGTATTTTTTTAAAAGCACTTTGGACTTGGGCACACAAGTATCTGCCATCCATATAGAAGCAATGTATATATGAGCTTTATAGCACTGCTCTGAGTCTGGATATTTTTAATTGGATGGTGGTAAAATGTACAAATGCTCAAATGCTCAAATACGACACAAATTTAGTAACTATGACCCCACATTAAATTGTTTAATTTTTGGCTTACAAGGGAGGACTAGGAAGGAAGGAAGGACGACGCTAAGACGGGGCTAGAGAATTATTTATATAAAATTATATAAATACAGACATGTTTTTAAATTGGCTCTCGTAGCCCATAGTCCTAGTTTTTGATTCTGGCAGAGGCGAGCTGGAACTGAACCTGGAACTGGAACTATATTTGTTCCTTCCGTCCTTCCTTCCTTCCTTAGTATGTACATAGTATGTATGTCTGCCCACGGAGGAAGAGGCATGGGACTGTATGGCAGGCAGTGGCGTGTTCCTCGCCGTAATTACGTCTATTGACTCTGACTGTCTGTCTCTGTGGCTTCCATCTTTTGATAGAGTAAGTCTGGATGGGGAAGGGAAACTACATGTAATATGACATCGTTATTTTAAATGGCTCAAGGAAAATAAGTTGACTTTCCTCGGTACGTTCACACACACACACACACACACGTACAAAAACACATTACATATAAATGTGTCACATGTATTTATTTAATTATGTTATACGTATACATGGCCGTCTATGTCTCCCCGTCCATATCACACTCACTCCTTGTCCTATAAGTCCTACATACCAATTACATTGCCCTATCACATGACACCGCTCGCTCTGCCTTCTCCAGACTATATGCCGGTGCCGGTCGGGGACGGGAGGGGAAGGGAAAATTCAAAGTTGTTAGACCATCTAGCCCATTTGACAGATATGGCTCGGAATGACATTATTTGGTTGTAGTTGTACAGTTGGAGTAAAGTCCTTTGAAAGCACAAAGTGAGTGTAGTGTCCAATGCTGTGGAAACTGTACAGCGGGATTGAGTGCTACAACCAACCAGGACCAGACCAGAGTATATGCACAGTGCATTATGCTTATTGCATCTTATCAAATCGAATCCAGGAGGATTTAAGCGTCCATTTCAGAGACAGAGGTGGCTACACATCCTGTACATTTTGGAAAGTAGAAAATACTTAAAATAAATAGAAAGTCAAGCCGTGCATGTACAGATACAGGGATACTATACACTCCAGGAGTGTGTGCTGGGTGTGTGTGTGTGTGTGCTAGTGTGCCCTGCAATATAATATAATGGCAATGTCCTCGGCATTGAGAACAAAATCGGAAAATAGAGTTTTAAGTAGTATTTTAAGTAGAGCGTGGGTAGTGGAGAATGGTCCCAAGTATTAAATTCTCTCTAGTTGAACAACAAATCTATACAGATTTTAACTTAAGCCAAGATTGTCAGTTAGTGAGTTCAATTGCTCAGGCAAAGCACCTACATTAGGAGTATTTAGGTTGACTCTATATATAATTACCCAATCCCAGTCCCAGTCCAGTCCTATTAATCTAGGTACCCATATAGCCATATATTCGGATTCGGGTATGAGACACAAGGTGCAAGATACACTATTTGGAACAATCTGCATTTTTCCCATATATTGCAGCCCTCCTCCCTGCTAAAACACTCAAATAAATAGGTAGATGCCTATGTACATTACCATTTTACCATATTATAGGAAATGAGTTCAAGCACAAATTACTACAAAAAAAACTTGGAAAACTTAGAACTGGAATTAGAATAGCTCATCATTAGATATACGTGTAGGACCTAGATGCATTCCATCTCCATTTGCATATAACTTACTAGTTAGAATTTAGGATGGGATGGTGACGGGGATGACGTCCCTGTTGAAATGTGGAAATAATGTGAGAAGGCTGCTAAAGTTAAAGTGACGTCCCTAATGCCGATAATGGAGTGCTGCACCTAGATGCTCTAGAAAATCTCATAGATTTTCTGCGCTTCCTCATCGTCAAAGGAGACAGGGCAGAGGGGACAGAAATATCACCAAGGAGACGGTGAGAGAGTACAGTCAGTGTAGATCGGTAGGTATAGATACTTGAATTATTCCAAATTCCAATTCCAGCTCCAGGAAGGAAGCCTATACAACGACGTATTATTTTTCATTGCACTTCCAGTCCCAGTTCCAAGGTTCCAACTATCACTAATAGTAAAAATGTACAACAACAAAAAAACGACACGACCGTCACCATCACTACCAATGCAATTCATCAGACATAGTGAGTGTGTAACTTTAAGTGCAAAAGTGTTCACTCCAAACACTCTGAGAATGAAAGTGATTTTTTTTCTAGGGAAATAAGATGAAGATGGTTAAGTTTTCGCTCTCTTTTTCGTTTGGTTTTGTTAGGTACATGGTATTGGTTGGGAATATTTTTGAGGGGAGAAAAGGTAAAGTAAAAGGTATCTAAAAATATATCCAAGACGAAGAAATACACAACACAATCTACAGTGTACACATTAATGGGGACTTTCCAGTTTTCCACCCTCCATATCAATGTAATATTGCCATCAATATCAATATCCAGGATACAGTCAACCTGCGCCCATGTTGAATGCTGATGCATTCACGTATAATAATATAGCACATTATATAATGTGTGGTTCGGCTCGGCGTAAGTTCGTTCGCAATAGAGTTTACGTTTACTTTTATTTTTCCTTCTGCTCGAGTAGCGACCGCGCATCTGGTCCTGGTCCCGGTCCCGGTCCCGGTCCCGGTCGCCTTTATGTGTAGGGAACTGTATTAGTATGACTGTATGCATAAATAAACAAGAGAAGGGAGCCCTCCCCCCTCAATGCGTATGACTCCAAGGCTCCCCTGTATAGCTATAGGGAGCTATATGTATGTGGACAGAAGAATAAGGAACATGTACTAGTCCATCAATGACAGAGTCAGTCACCGGATTGACATTCCTATAAAGCTCTGGGATTACCCAACTTTATCTCTATCCAACTTCCCTACATATTTGACTATAGCCCGACCATCACCACCACCACACAGCAGTGACAGATTCGCCTTATGCAAAACTTGATACACATAGACGTAGGAGCTTGTAGCTATAGCCATGTCCATAAAACAACCCCGAAAAGGGGAATTGATGATAGCACGTGCTTATATTTTTCCGCCGCTCCTTCACAACACCAGTTTCAGTTCCAGCTCCAGTACCAGTACCAGAGAGAGAGTGGGTTGGGGTCCCACAAGTCAAGCCCTTAGATTGAATTGCTTCTTGCATCTTGCTCCTCGCTCCCACACTATAATGCTATGAGCTATGATGCTCTGCCCCAGGATGTGATGCAATGTGATGTGATGTACTCGGCTCGTCTTAATGGAGAGCAAAGACGGTGCATTAAGAATGTTTGTCAGGAGTGACAGGGAAAAACCTTGAGTCGTTGAGTGCCTCCACCATACCATTCAATCCACCGATGCCAATGCCAATACCAATGCCAATCTACTGATCTACGATCTTGCTTGAGCACTGTTGTACGGACAGGGCACTAATACACATCCCAAGATTCCTTTATTCCATTCCTTTCATGCTTCTCTCTGTGTGAGGGGTGTCTGGGACGCGTTTTAGAATTCATACATTATCTATCCGCATTTGGATTTCGACTGATACTCGCAATGTCCGGGGATCCGGCTGAGTAGGTAGGTATTATGGATCCGGACACAACTCCTTCCATTGTGCGTGTATTTGTATTTGTAATCAGGTATGCACTGTCAAATGGGCTTCCATGTGGTAAGATGCAAAGTCATCGAATTTCCAATTCAAGAAGCTCCTGGGCTCTGACTATAATATGTAGAAAGTTAGAAAGCGGAGATATTTGCTGCGGTCCTGGTACTTACTCGTAGCAGTCAGTATCTCTGCTTGAGACTTTTGAGTTTCTTCTCAAAGTCTGGAAGAGATAATACAAAATATCAGTATCCGTAGGAGTGAATGGAAGTGTGGAAGGGGGTGGAATTTGTTGGGGAAGGGAAATGGTAGAATGTAAACGAGAAGCCGTGTCAAGCCAGACACACATCATTCCATTATTTCGAATAGACTACCCTCAACGTAACGGCGGGTAGAACCAGAGCCGGAACCGGATAAATTGAAACATTCCATTCAAAAGGAGGTAGCGGGAGTGGGAGCCGTATACCACGGACCACCACACGACGACAGTCCTAATGGCCAGAGCACATAGCAGTCAGTGGCCATGCGACCATGACAGCGCTGCATCTATTCCAGTATTCTATTACTTCACTTGGAAGACAAAGACAGACGAACACGTTTTCCCTTTCTTTTTTTCCATATTAATCCGGGCCCCTGACATGTCCATGTTCAGGGAGGTAGACAGGCCATGACAATGACAACGCAAATATTTAGCTGTCCGTCTCTACCATTTCACTATACAACACGGGTATGAAGAAGGGAGGAGGTTATGCTAAATTGAAATCGGGTAATTTATTGAAATTTTTGGGTTGAAATGATCTTGTCATGCTGACAAGGACAAGGGAACGCTTTAGTGTTGTGAGTGAAAGTATCGAAAAATATTTTATGTATGTTATATTATGTGTTTTCCATTTCATTGTAGTGCTGAAGCTTTGAAAGTATATTATGTAGGTAGCGCAGGTAGATAGGTGATTCGTTGGTAACAAAGACTACAAAGAAAATAGTAGTGTCCAATTGTGGATTTTATTGCAAGTAAAATGACTAAAATCCGCTTTTTATTTTCTCTTTCTATTTTTCTATTTGTATGGACGGTGGTCGTTGACTTTGACTTTAGTACTTGATACTCCATACGCTTCATACTTTACAGCTACAGTTGTTTAGACTGGCGTGTAACTACGGTCGTAATCGTATCGCAAGTAGTTTTTTAAGCTGTAAAAAATGAGTGTATGGCCCAGAATCTGCTTCCCTGTCCCTGGGTGGATCGTGGGTGAGTGCGTTTTTCTACGGCGCTCTAATTCTGAAGCTCCTCTATATTATGTAATTTGAGTTTTCAAAACATCTTTACTGTTATTACATTGTGTGAAATATTGTAAAGAGTGGGAGATAGAGAGGGAGAGATTTGAGAGTGAAAGTCGGCGGGAGAGTGAGGAAATATCCGTTGCCGCCGTTGCCGTACATTGGACTTTTGGATTGGATTGTGGGAACTGGACTTGGGATTGGAGGATGGGTCATAGAGATATCATAGAGAGTGAGATGGGAAACTTGGACTAATAACAAAAACAAACATGTACGTAGAGCATGAGAGGGAAGAAGGGAAAAGTCTATAAGCCAGATCCAGGCCTGAGTGTACCGTAGACTGTAGAACTGTAGACAGTATCAATTTTAAACCTATTTTGTAGCTTTTCTTTGGCAAACATGATCTTTTGAATGAACTGATTTTTTTATCGCATTATATTTACATTATTATTCTACATACAATCCACAATGCAAATCCATATACTAATACTCAGAACAGAAGTACCAGAGGCTTTACCGGAGTCTTTATGCCAAAATATGCTATCTCCCATTTTTTTTATTTAGGCAAATAATTTTTACAAGCTCAGATATTACACATTTAACAATCCAATTATGCTATACACTGTGTATCCATAATAAAGCCAGCGTGGTCACGTTGAATATCCAAATATGTACAACTCACTCAGCGTATAGTGCCAGTTCCAGTCTTCCAGTGCCCAGTACCCATTGAGCTTGTAAAATACTTACCCACTTTGGCTCTGCCTTTGAATTTTCCGTTGTAGAAAAAGAAGACTCTCCAAGACGAAAATTCACTCCTGCTGTTGCTACACTGTGCGAAACTTGTAAAAGTATTTTAGTATAATATACTCGTCCGAGTCTTATTTCCGCTCACTTCATCCTCCGTTTCCTATTAGTTTATGCTGGCGACGCTCTCCATGAACATCTCGCTCCACTCGGACGGACTACGGGCTTCTTGAGGCTTACAATAAGAAATGTCTATATGAGCAGGATATATAGATATAGATGTATGTATAGACATATGAGCATATTGCATTAGCATTGTGAGATGAAATGGAGATGGAGGTTCCTGCGTGTAACAAACAAGAGGGACCCGTGTCGCTCTCGTTTTAGTTTTCGTTTCAGCTTTTTCGCGTTTTCCTTGTCGGAAAGGATCTTCTGGACGACTCGGAGCCGCGCCGTACATAAAGCTGACACACCAAGAGACCAGAGAACATCCACTACTACACATGCTAATATCTGTAGAACACACAGAGGAGTTTAAGTGCTCAAGGCTCAAGTCAAAATCTATATTATGTATGTATTCATACTGTTATGTTCTCAAAAAGGAAATTGCTCAGCTCGGCATTGGCATTTTGGTTTTAGCTTTGGCGTAGGACGAAGAACGAACTGCTGCTGTGTAGACATATAGGATCATATGGCGGGAGTAGAGAGGAACGCATCTATTTATACGGGCACGGGCACTGCTGGACGCTCCGCAGTAAAACCATTGTGCTGATTGTGTGGTGTCTCATCTGATTTAGCTTTCACTGCCCGGCCCTAGTATATAACTATATTACACACTGCGGGCTTAGATTTCGTATCTCCGCCATTTACGTATTCATGCAGAGAACCACCATCACATCACATCGCGACCACCTATGATTATAATTATAATAATTGTAACTAATAATATGGGAAGAATATGAGGCCTTCTTCACATATAAATTATTGTATTTTCAATTTTATTTCAATTTTGATCTTTTATAACGTATATCAGTACTCTCCATAGGGGATTTTTGATTTTGCCAGGAAATTGAGTTTTTACACACGACTAGCAGCAGACAATGGTTTTAATAAATTCACGTGTTATAACTTGGTTCGGACTCCTCATTGGACTACATAGGCAAAGTCGTGTTTGTTCCATGTGAGAAAAATTCAAATTGGAGAGTAGGAGAGATGAAGGAGAGGAAAGGAGGGAAGGAGTGAGAAAGTTGAGAACATGTGAAAAACCATGGGGCCTCAAATCAAAGTGTTGCTATAGTTCCAGTTCCAGTCCCAGTCTCCCTGTCTCCATATAGTAGTGAGTCCCAGTTCAGGCCTCGTGATCCAGTGGGTGATAGTTTGTTTTATATAGCCGTCATAAAGTTGTAGTATGGGAAGGATTTGAGACACACAGTAGTGTTGAGAAGTGGGAGTCAAGAAAGAGGCTGGAAGATTGTCCAAGCTCCTGCTGAGACGGCCCTATCAACCGCTCGCATTCACGTTCGCACCATCATCCGCATCATGACAGCTACGGCTAAATAGTCAGTTTACACATGGGTAAGGTATACACTCACAGGGACGGAGATGGCGGACCATATAGGCTACACACTGTATGGGTTTGCCAGTGCGAATTTTATATTTTATATGGGAGTCGGAGTAGTCATGTCATAATAGTAACGCATATGGAGTATGGAGAAAAATAAAAACGCACTTTTGTAAATAGTACCCTCACTTTTTTTTACATCTTCGTAGTGTGAATTATAATGCTTGAGCATTTTAGAATCTCCCTATAAAATTATTATGTGAAACTTGTGAAAGGAAGTTTTTTCTCCGTAAGCAGTAAATACCTTTTTTTTTAACTCCCCAATTTTTTTCCATTGTACTTTGTAAAGTAAATACATATTATGTAGCCCATTTTGTACATTGAAAGACCAACAACCTATCACACGGCTGCACAATAAAGGCACCTAGGTACATATATTTGAGGGAATTATCTAGATTGCTGACGCAACAGAGTTTCCTAAAAAGTTTCCTTTAATAATTCTTTTGCTTTCCTTCATATATCTATGTACGAACATACTATACGTGGCGCAGAATTGCAGAACGTACTATGTACGAGTGCACATATGTAGTAGATATTAATGATCTGAATTAGTGCTTAAACACTCTCTCGCTCTGTAACTGCTCTGTATTAATACTAATAGTTGTAGTATAAAAGTAATTAAGAGCTTCTTATTTGCGAGCGTTAGCAATTTTTCTCCCCTCCTTGTGCCGTGTTCGACTTCGACGAACAAGCCCAACATTTAACATGTACATAGTGTATACGGAATCCAGTCCAATCAAAATTGATCTAATCCTCATCCGTATGTAAGAATCTATCCACCAAATTTTCTATAATCTTTCCCTATCCAGATCTTCCTACTGACACCGATATACCGAAACCGATCTCTCGGTCCAGCTCCAGATCTCGGCATTTGGTACTGGTACTACTGCCTGCTCTCCGTCTCCTGCTTTGTAAATTGTCTGCTTTCTGTCTACGAAGGATGTGGGCCGAGGCCTGAGTGCCTGAGGGAAAGAATGAAACTACAATATATAGAGCTACAACTACAACTACTCAGCCAGATCAATACAGTGTACTCTCATACCTACTATCATCATCTCTCTGTGCTTGTACATGGATGTACGTGGAGAGGGAGAAACTAGGGAAACGGTCCAAAAAATAATTTCCATCAATTTATTTCTCTTGAAGTTATTTGGATCGTGATCGTGACGTACAGACAAATAGATGAATTGATCATTGATCTGTAACAGTTAAGAGTAACAGTAGACGGAGGATGAGGAGGAGGAGGAGAAGTGGAAGTGGAATAAGAACAACAAAAAAACTTGAGTCAAACTCAAAGTCAGTCTCTTGTTCTGCTCTGCTCTGCTCTGGCTCTGGCTCTGGCTCTCTGACTGTGGTCTAAAAATCATCAGACGAAATAATGCATTGCATCGTGGAGAGCATAAGTAAGTAAAGCAGAACGTAGTAACGTGCCTCCTCGTCCTCACAGATAGTGATAGGCGATATAGGGGCATCACTTCAAATATGTACGCGTAAGGCCTGCCAAATAGCACTGTATACAGCACCACATAATATACAAGTATAAAACTAAAAATTACGTGCATAGAATTTTGACTGTGTGTGTGTGTGTGTGGGAAAGTTTCCGGGAAAACTTTTCAAAATTATTTTCAAGTGTCTCTCGGTTTCGGTTTCGGTTTCGGGTTCGGTTTTGGTTTCGGACTCGTCGGACTCTGACTCGACTCCGTCTGGGCTCTTCGACTCTAGATCTATCCAGCACATAATATTTAATTTCATCAGTTTTCTCTCCACATAATTTCCTCCAGGTATGAAACAAAACATTGGGAGCATTGAACAAATGGGGCAAATGGGAAACACACAGCGTTTCTGATTGTAACCATATGTGTAGATTTAGCAAGGAGAAAAGTTCCTACCTACCTACCTACCTATGTAGACCGGGACCGGGACTGGGACCGGGACCGATA
This sequence comes from Dicyrtomina minuta, assembly GCA_949802685.1. Taxonomy (NCBI): domain Eukaryota; kingdom Metazoa; phylum Arthropoda; class Collembola; order Symphypleona; family Dicyrtomidae; genus Dicyrtomina; species Dicyrtomina minuta. The sequence continues at coordinate 89,463,964 of OX461809.1, forward strand.
CCGGACTTTGTACCACTGAGCTGCTCCTACTTTTAAACTCTTGCACTAATTTTAATCTCAAAGACTCTCAGCTCAGTCCATCCATAGGCTCAAATTTATTCCCAAACTAATAATGCTAATTTTAATCATCCAAGTAAAAGATTATACCTCTGTCTGACTTTTCGTAACATGTAGACAATTTCAAGTGCCCTATGCACTGCACCAGCCCCGACACCGACGCCGAAACCGACTAATTTAATTAGCTATATGGAGCAGGATGTTCGGATATTGTACAGAGGACAGGTACACTGCCTACTTGAATTATTATGATTACAAGATTTTGACATTTGCAATTAAAACTCCACTCAAATGAAATGGATGGAAATGGAAATGGAAATGAAAGACTGGAGCAAAGAGCCTCCAGTTACGAGGTTTTATTTGTTGTTGTTGTTGTTGTTGAAAAAAACTTTAACTTCACAGTAATGCCAAAGGAAAAATGGACATGGAAGTATTAGTAGAAAGTAGAGAGTAGAACCGGATAATTAGACAAAATATTATATTGACAAGTGCCTAGGTACAAACTTGGAGTTGAAGTACCTAGTCGACTACTTTCCCAACAACATTTTTCCCCACCAAAAGGTGCACTACATATGCATTCGCTTGTATGTATATAAATATAGGTAGGTACCTACATAATTATTCGAGGTGCTTTCCTTTTTGCTTGTGCTTTCCTTGCATGGAGCTGTACTTAGGTAGTGAGGTACTTACACCATGAAGCATGAAATTGGGGATTGGAATTACACGTCTGTACTTTGGCACTTTACATCTCCACTCCTCTCTTTTGTACTGTCATCGATATGGTCTCTGCTTTGACTGCTACATAGCTATAGCTATAGCCCCTTCTGATCTGCTGGGAGTGCAATCTATATTACACTAATGTACACACACTCCACCAAAGTACAGAGTCTGCGACGCCTACAGTCAGAGAGGAGAGTCAAGTTTTGAAAGTTGGACTTGGACAATTCCTTCAAAGACTTGTGTGTGTGTGTGTGTGTGTGTGTGTGTGTGTGCAGACATCGACGGTGACGTTAGTCATGCATGGAAGCATAATATACTACGGAACCCCTGCACTCAACTCACTAGTCAGCTCCTTCTCCTCTCCCTTAAAATCTCTATGGAAATGAAGCGGGGAAAGAAATTGAAAATTCCAGTCTGTAGAAAACACACACACACACACTGAGTAATACCCACAATCTTTGTAAATTAAGAGAGGAATTTTACATGTAATGCAACGTATGTGCTACATGCAGGTGGTGGAAGGGACTGCCCTTAAGATTTAGCACAGCTACATAGTGTAACTATAGGTAGGCATTTTGACTGTGACAGTCTATCTAGTATCTAGGAAGGTAGGTAGGTAGATGCATACATTGTATGAGTGAGTCTGAGTAATTATTGCTCAAGTGTGCTGAGTTACTGGAATTGGAACGAGTACTGCCACTGATTACTCTCCTCCACTTCACTCCAATCTCCGAGCAGGAGCAGCAGCAGCATGAGTAGGAGCAGCAGCAGTAGGAGCCCCAGCTCAAGTCAAATGGCAATATGGCTCCACTTCATTTTCATTTTCTGTCTATGACTCATCAAGGGAAGAAAAAAAACTACCAACGCAGCACGAGGACCAGAACCGCAGCACTCACTTTTTATTTTACCATTAGTTTTGTGAGTCTTTTAGTCTCAAGTTCTCTGTGGCAAGCCTTCAGTGTTTTAAAGTCTCTGAGGTTTTTTTTTTCTTCCTCTCTGTGTAGATAGGTATAGGAAGTAGGAAGGTACTTGTGATTTTTTTCCCTAATTTTTACCTTCATCGATGAGCTTCTTGAGAGAGTACTGATATGTGAAGAGAGGACCACGAGTTTTTTGTACTTCATCAAGAATTTTGTGAAAATCCTCAATTATTCCCTACGGGCACTTCCTCACCCTCCTACTTCCTACATATGTATGGGCCCAGCCACGTCACGCACTAATGCGCCCCACATATACCTATACTCATTTTCACTCCATAGGACCTTTCAAAATTTCTAAATTTCTGAGTTTCTTAGTTTTGAGTAAGTACTTGTTTAATTCATCATTGTGAGTCGTCTCCGAATTAGCTCCTTCCATTTTCTCTTGTCTCCCTTTCTCTGCATACGTTCTTTCTTCCGTACATTGCATATTGTATGAAAGTCAAAGCCAGCGTATTGTTCTACGTACACGGACAGATGTAATTCCCACAGGGATTCCCACATAGATATCTAGGTACTAAAAGTATGGGTGTATGGGTAGTGATTGGAATGACAGAGAAAGTAGAGTGAAATGATGAGATGCGAGCACCCATTTGCGCCTAATGAAGAAAGACATGAGTGATGTCGATTGGATGTGGAGATGAGTGTGTGTGTGTGTGTACTAGTTAAATAGGTAGCTTCATTTCCTTTTCTTCGTCGTCTTCTGTTTCTGGTTCTTTCTCCTCGGGACTGGGAGCTGAATGAGTCTCTGGGAAATGAAGAGAGAGTTGAGGGATTTTCATTTTGATTCCATATGAAATCGAAGACGAGGAAAATCTTGGATGAAAATACTCGTGTAAGTCTCTCAAGACTCAACACTCTAGTCTCTCTGCTCTGGCTCGATCTGTTCTCTGTCCGGGTCCGGAGCCGGAGCCGTATGTGTGAGGATTCTGTGGATGTGGATGTGTAGAGACAAGCTAATTGTTTGAGAGGACCCAGCCATAGCTACTTCCAAAATTTATATTATATGTATTTCTATGACGCCACTATCAACTATGAGCGATAAGTACTTTTCCTATAGATACCTACCTATATGCCTATTACATTGTCATTGGCATTGGTCGGGTTCGGGTACTTAGGCACTGCACTTGTAGACTGATCTAAAATACAAGTGTGACTGTACATATTATGAAGCTCGTCTCTGTATTTGCACTTGAGTGTCTGTGAGGAGGAAACGGGCTGGAATAATTGAAGCTTGGCTTCTTCCATATGCGTTTCTATATGTGTGTGTGTGTGGGATTGAGTCTTATGCTTTCGCTCTATGTACTTGTAATCATCTCTCATCTCTCATCCTCCGTCTTCAGTGCTCAGTCTCATCTTCTTCTCATGGCGTCGTCCTCATGTATACCTAAAAGTATAAGTCCAAGAGTCGAACTCTTCGTAAGTAATGCTGCATGTGTGAGCCCCTTCATTTCCCATCCAGTGCAGTGCCATATGGATATGGCCGTGTCATATGCTTCAATAGACTCATTCACTCTCACTTTACTTTACTTTTCCAACACAATGATTTTCTAGTTGCTTACAATTATCATGAGCATATTATATAAGTTTGCATGTGGGTGCACTATGTACTGTTCCGTAGGTATACTGTAGTGTGTGGAGCCCAGACTTGAGAGAGACGTGTAAATTATTCATCGAATCTGGAATTAGGAGTGGGGCTCTAATTCTAATAGGTACGTAGCCCATAGCTGAGCCCCATTATAATTATACATGGTGTAAGTACTCTTGTAATTAAACTAAACGAGAATGTGTGGAAGCGTGTGGACGGGAAGACTCCTCGTCCCGTAGGTAGGTAGGTAGGTACTTGTCCTGGGAGCGTGAAGGACTCAAGGGCTTGAGTGAGGTGGGGAGGCTGGAGTTGGAGGGGTGGATCTACATATGTAGGTGCCTATATGCTAATGAAATTTGGAATTACAATCTTTTCTATAGACTTTCCAGTTTCTATACAGACTACAGTGATTGACTCCAAGCTGGAGATGCTGTGCTAAATTATCTGTTTGGTTTGAGTTGGCATTTGCCTTTCCCTTTGAAACTTGGTTGCTGAGTTGTTTTGTTTTGTTAGTTGCGGTCTGTCTTCGTCTTCGTCTTGAGGGCGCTGGACAGATGGTCTACCTGCATCATCTATTTGCATGAGGGTATCTCCATCTCGAGGCAGGGTGCCCCGGCAACAGTGTCTCGTCAATGCAAAGTCAGTCCTGTTGAGTGGTTGAGTGTTAATCTTGAGAAGCCCAGAAATTAGAAAACCAACCATTATGAACAAGTACAAGGAGAAGTAGAAACTAGAAAGCCTCATGGCTTTATTTTCTCTATTGTGTCCTATTTCGTTTCGTATATGTATATGCTAAAGGATATGCTATATGTTCAGTGTGCATTGTGGAGTCCTTCTTCACTTTGTCGTCTGGTCTGATGGTGACGTGACTCTCATTTAGACTTTTTAGACTGTCGACTGTCATCTTTTTGCGGTGGTGGTGGTGGTGGTTTGGTGGTGGCTATAGTGGTGGCGGTCGTGGTCGTGATATAGTCTCAAGTCTAAATAAAGGGACTCTTCATTTACTGTTTTTTTTTTGGAATGTGCCTCGACTCTATGGAAATAAAGTAGAATACTATAGAACCACCCACCCATATCTCTCGATTCACTTTCTATATAGCAGTAGGACTATAGACTATATAGCCTCCACTCCCAGTCCCATTCCCATCCTACCTTCCCAACCTACGAACCTACATTCAACATATTCTATATTACACATTGTAAAAAATAAAACTCACTTTTTTTTCGTTGGACTTTTGGATGGCTGATAAGAAGACACTATAAAGATGAGCTAGGTTTTGAGTCAGAGTTAAAAAAAGTGCGGAAGTAGCGTAAGTACCTCAATGTGAATTGAACTCCCAACTAGAATACACTGTACATCCTATACTGACTTCTAATCGCAAGACTGTGGGTGGATATATAGAGTATAGGGAATAGGGGGATATAAGTAGATTGAAAGGAAAGTTGTGGGAGAGTGAAAGGAAAACGTAGGCAATATTTTATGGACTGGTCTCTCTGCCTGTTGTGCTCTGCTTCTGCTGCTGCTGCTGTGTGGGATGTTGGATGTATTAATTCCAAAACTAGAGATGCATGCATGTGTGTAGCTCATTGAGTTGAATGAAGAGCTTCTAGTGGGAGTCTTTTGTCTTAGTGCATGGGAGCGTAATTGCAAAGCTCGCAAATCATTACAATGGAGTCTTGAGCTGAAAACATGGAGCGTGCCTTTCTTTTCCTCACATACGCACATCACTTTCCCCTCTTCCCGCAGCCCATGGAAGGAGATGGGACCCCCTACATGGTCATACATACGTAATCTTTCACTCTCCGCCATCCACATTTCCTCTTTCCTCCTTTTTACACGGCCATAAATACTGTGTGGGCTCTGATCAGTGCACATGTAGCTTCTGTTATATGATGAGCGGACGCGGACTCATCCCCAGGCCTTCCACAGACCTCCACAAAGACCCATAGAAATACATATGGAGGAGAGGATAGGCAGTGGGTGAAAGCGAGAGCCACAGGAACCACACAGTACAACTTCTACATACTACTACGCTACTACTCTACTCTCGAAGGCCATGAGGTAGAGATAGAATCGTGTAGGAGCCTTATTGTGCATAGCTGAAATCCATGACTAATCGGAATGTAAAAGGGAAGCTGAGAGTGAACTCTATCTCTCATGAATATTGTGTCCTCTTCTTCCCAAGACGAAGCCGAAGCCGAAGCTCAGCTTCTGAATCTGAACAGAGGCAGACGAGAAATAATATGCGGGTCTCCTCCTCCTCCTGTTTGCCTCAAGTTTTCTTGTCTGTCTTTTTGAGTTCCCTGTCCACACACACACAGACCAGACGAGACAGTGGAGAGAGAGAGATGCAGGCAGATGTGTGTAGGTGCATATTTTAAATAGTAGATGCGAATCTCGCCACAGCTCCCTATATAATTATGTCTGATGTGGTGTGGCTTGGCTCTACTTTGACTGCTGGTCCTCGTCGTCTGTCTCTTGTAATAACTCGTTGTTGGAGAACTCTGCGAGCCCGGATATTCTACAACTACATATAAGACGTCCGCCCGCACTCCAACAAGAAGAGTTTCCTTTTCATTTCATCCAAACTACTAAACTACACACACATCCCATTTCTCGAGAGAGATATTTCAAATGTGGGCAAAATTCTTATTTTTTTTACGTCTCTACACAATCATCTCCGTCGCCTTGCACTACGCGCCGTGCCGTGTGCAGAGTTCAAGTTGTTCTTTGTAGGTAGGAAGGAGAAGGCTTCAGCTTGGGTCTGATTTGGTACTTTACTTGTGACTCATCTAAGATTTACATAATAAATAAGAAAGTAGCCTCATCCATGACATGATGCTCTTCATCTTCTCCCAAAAGTATTATATCCGACTTCCTCTTCTTCATGAGCCGACAGACAGAGGCACAGGGCCATTTTAGATCTCGTGATACTGTACAGTATCTGAATGGAGCAGAAAAGAAACCGAAACCATAGGGCCAAATTCAATAAGAAATTTGACAATCCCTTCCCTTTTTTTATGTGCACACCTCCATTATGGGAAGGCAGTGTCTATATCCATGTCACTCGTGAGGAGTGTCACTATCTCTATGAGTAGGTCTATAATTCTTAATCTTGCGAGCCTAATACAAAACAGGAGAGTTGTGACGTAAATGGTATAGGCAGAAGGAGAGTGTGTGTCTGTAGTTGTAGTGACAGTATTGAAGGGAGACGTTTAGTTTCGGTTCGGTTTTGATTTGATTTTTTGCATATTTTAGACCTGGGCCGAGATTTATATGCTTTGCTATCATGAACTTGTCACTGCCAACTGCCATCATCACATCCAGGACGATCCACATGACATTTTCTCCTGCTCTATAGATCTGCATTGTAGATTCCTCCAGATCTAAGATGATTTCTTTCCTTCTTCTCAAAATACACTGTATCGTTGTATGCATCTGTAAAAGCTCATAGACATTTACTGCAAGTCAAATCATTATTTTTTATCCAAGCCAAAACCCGAACCAACACCATAGCGCCATTTATGTTTTCAATTTCAATTCGGATGAAATTTTGTATTTATACGGATATGGTTGGTAGTAGCCTGCCTGTCTGATCTGCTCCTATTTCTTTCTATTTAGAATCAGAGAAAATTGAATTTCAAAATTTAACAAATAACGAAACATTGGAAATTGGGAAATAGAAAAAACAATACACATAAAAGGGGCGATAATAATACATTAAGTCCACACAAGTTGTGACTCTGACTGCACAGCTATAAAATTGAGCAGGAGACAAACAACAAACAAAAAGAATAATGTCAAATGTAATAAGAGAGGAAACGAGGGGTAAAATTTAGCATGATTATACTGTCATCGTGCCATGTATCATTTTTTATTTTTACTACACGAATAAATTGAAAATTGAGTAAATGAACTGTCTCGGAAAAAAAAATTTGAATGGGACAAGTTTATAAAGTTTTATTTCATTTTCTGTAGCTAAAGTACCTACAAAAGCATTGGCATTGGTACTAGTTTTGGTAGTGCCGTCTGTACACTGGAACTGTAAGAGTAGCCCCTTTAACTTTAATTTAATGCTCTCCATTGCTAGTTCATATACGTGTACATATTTACAATAACTAAAATCAATATGTACAAAAAGGGAGGTTATTATTAATATTAGCATTATACGACAGACTACCTGCGTAAAGTATGCACATAGGTACTAATCGTAATCGTCCCAAAGTACAGGGAGAGGCTGGATAGAGAAGCGTGACAGTTTTAAAAACGCTATATTTATGAGCCCAAGATTTACTAGGAGGACTAGGAGTTTGTCAAGTAGGTAGATATTATATTATGATTTTTAGAGAGAGAAGAAATAAATGAGGGAGCTATAAATGTGAAAAGCGGACAGAGCATGACATAGGTATGAGAAAGCATCCAAATCCAAATACATGGGACGAAGTTGAAGATGGGGATGGGAGTAGATAGCGTACAATGCCAAGGGAATGGTGGTAATAATAATAATGATGGGAATGGCAGTAGTAGTGCAATTCAATGCAAGGGATGGAATATAGAAAAAAAATGGAGAGAGAGAGAGAGAGATGAAAAAAGGCAAAATACTGGACATAAAATATTACCTTGAATTATTATTCATTGCATCTCTTCTCTTCTATAGTCGTCTACAGACACAGTCGACGCTGCTACGACTACGACCAGGACCAGGACCAGAACCAGAACCAGTACCAGACCACGGCCACTTCTATATACGCTCACACACGCTGTATTTTATGCAATAGTCTACTCCTAATCGTAAGGTATCTGAGTCTGTACTGGCTGGAGGTTGACATACCATAGGACTTAGGACCAAAACCAGATTCAGATTCAGACGACAACGACGACGAAGACGAAGACGACGACGGCGTCGCGACGACCAAGACCAAATAGACTGAGTCTTTCTTGTCTTTTGAGTTCTTGAGTCTTTCCTTGTCTCGTCTGTCTCTCTATATTCACTGCACTCGACTCTCTACATAAACTTTGCGATAAAACCATGTGATATTATTATGATAGTTCTCATGATTCACGCATTGGGACACACCATAAAAATTATTATACGAGGTAGGTACCTAATTCATAATTTATATAGCGGCCACTGCCACGGCAAAGCGCCTTATAGTATTGCATACCAGACCTAACAACAGAAACAGACCAGCATAGAGCACACAATATAGCATAACATAGTTACATTCATATATTATGAGCTTGCAAAATATTACAAAGAAGATAGGTGCATTAAACAGCTCAATTTAAGTAAGACGCCTCGAACCCTTGTCTATAAGAACTTATGCAAAAAGTCAATATTAACCTAACCTACCTATGTACCTGGCAAGGCCCTCCTAGCATTAAGTAGGTAAGTTCTTTTGCACACTAAATAGTCTAAAGTCGAGGTCTCCGCTAACATTACTTATTCAAACTTGTGAGACTGTCTACATTATGTATACTTGTGTTGTGTATATTTTTGAATTTAAATTTTGTCAGGATTTACAATTCTTTTAAAAAAAAGTAAAAAGATTATGGGAAATGAGGCATGACGGGTAAAAATTATTTTTACCTTTCTTCTGTACCAAGTAACTAGGTACCTAGGTTGACTGGTAGGTTGTTGTTTACATTTTTGTCTCGGTCCCAAGGTTTTTTTTTGAGCGTACAAAATAATCATAAATAACGACATTAAATTGTGGTGGACTCAAAAAAATACATTTTTGTAATGAATTCAGAAATTTTGATCCCAATTCAAATTTAAATCCGGTGCGGGTGCATTAAGCATGGAAAGTCATTATTTTTATAAATACCTATGTAAAATATGTACACGTAAGGAATTGTGCTTTAATAATGTAATCTCAATTGTGGAGAGAGCTCCACAACTCTACATATACTTGGATCTCTGGAAGAGTTGGACAAGTCTAGAATTGTCAAGTTGTATATAGGGGGCTTCTATAGATACTAGCTGTCTGAGATGGTTTTTCTTTTTGTATATAGGTATATATGTGAATGAGTGAGAGTAAATACAAATATGCATATACATGGAATATAGTTGGAGTTTGGTGGGTAGAAAATCTACATAAGAAATTCATAAATATGAGTTTGAATGGAAAATTGTGAATTCTTTACGTATGAAATATGATGGGAATAATGTTTTTATATTCTCGTAGCTTGTCATTTGAGGAGGCTGTAATGTAAGAGGAGTGAGTGTGTGTGTGTGTGTGTAGGTATAGCTACGTCACATGTAGTCAGCTGTAAGTAGATATAGTAATGCTACTCGTCGTTCTGGTTTCGCGTTTTCCTTTTTCCTTCCTACATATTTTCCCCCTCATTGTCAGTAGTCAGTAGTCAGTAGTTCCTGGTATAGCGTAGGAATTATATTTTGAGAGAAAAAAGTATGGCTAGTGAAAGGCTATATAGATATATCTAGCACATAATAGATGAGTATATAGGGTATAGCGGGAAGGATGAAGGATGCACATATACGTAGAGGCACAGGATCACGACCACGACGAGAGAGTAACTGGAGCTGAAACGTGGAAGGTGAAAGAGACAAATAGAATTTTTCTTTCCTTATTTTCTTCGCCTTATTTTTTCCTCCTCTGGTTCTTTCTTTCATTCTTTCTTGAACTTTACTTTGAGTCTTGAATCAAGAGTTTTGAGTTTGAATTTGAATCTTGAAGGAAATTGGAGAAGACGAAAAAAATAAATAAAATAAAATAAGAGAAAGCAAAAAAGAAAAAAAAAATGGAAAAAAAAGAAGGAAAAATAACATCTACAAATTCTGTGTCTCTGCCTCTTCTGACTAGAGAGTAGAGAGTAGAGAGAGATGTAGGTTTATTACAGACTACAGAGGACTACTACAGTTATGATGGTTACCTACTTAGCCTTTATACACACGTTTGACGGAGCGACGCTCCGTTAGCGTTATGAGAGAGCTTGTCCGTAAAAGTGTAATGTGTTGATATTTTATGGTGATGTGCTTTTGAAATGTAAAGGGAGAACTTGTCTGGAATGACATATCGCATATATTTTTATTTTGAAGTGTGTTTCCAGTTTTTGCAGAGTTATTGTCAAAATATTCTATCTGCCTTTGTCCATGTGCAATCTACACTTGTCTCGTTTGGGTTTTTGGAAATTCAAAATTATAGATGAACGTTTCTGAAATAGCAAAATATTCTATTTACAGTTTATTTTCAAACTAGGAATATAATTAATTTGACATTTTTTAAAAGCGTCAGTTGCATATAGTATTTTCTCATTTTTGAAAAAGCAAAATAATTAATTTATGGGTTTTTTAAACGGGCAAAAATCAGGATTTTTACATAATTTTGTAAAAAAGTAAAATACACAACTTTTGATATTTGAAAACAGTGCGACATGCTAAATAAAAATCTTGGAAAAATTATATTGCAAAAACACACACTTTTTGAAAAATTTTCATTATTGAAGACGATTAGAAATCAACTATGGAAAATACACTGGTTAGATTCCTCATACATTATAGTTAATAGGGCTGATAAAACATTTTGCAATTTTAAAGAATTGCCAATATCAAATTTTGCACCTACGACTGCCTACCTACTCTGCTCTGACAGCAAGAAACTAGGACTAATAAGTTTTTTTTCCGACGGCCACTACGGCCATTTTGCCGTCAGAAATAAATTCAAGTTGAGCAAGTCAGAGAAGAAAACAGGTATAGGTATTTATGATACTACTTGAAAGATAATTGTATTCCACCTGTCTACTGTCTCTCTCTCTCTCTCTGAGACTCCACTTATTTATACAGTGGTCAAAATATTCCATTGTTTTCGTCTATAAACAATCAAACCAACAACAAGAAGAAAGCGCAGCTTTTCACAAAGACGTATAGTCCCAATCTCATAAGTAAAAACATATGATGACAAAGGCTATATCATAAATATAAAGATCCAAGACTAGCACACACACACACACACACACACACATGCACCTCAATCAAATCCTATAACACGTTACATAGCATTCAAACGTCAAACCTGGGAGAGAGAAACTGGCTCCAGCAACAAGGGGCATAGGCGACACCTAGGTCGGGACAGGGAAGTAGGTGTAGGTAGTGAAGCCATCACGTGGGGACTGGATGAGGAGTGCATGGTCTGGTAGTGGTAGTAGTACCAAAGCACTAGAGCCATCACGCGTAGACGGGATGGGCAATGTATGATTGAGAAGGATCGGGGCCGTGGTATGGTAGGCATGAGCATACGACATGATAACGATCCCTACACAGTAGCAGGTATAAAGATGCGTGGTGGAGTATAGGGGACCGACCATGACCATTCAGGAAGATGAGGATTGGGGAGCCGGAAGGTAGGCTCGTAAGAATAGGGTAGCCAATCAGCGGTGGAAGGTAGGCTCGTATGTGGTGGATAGCCAATCACCGATCAGGTTAGGGATATCCGTAAGTGGGGTAGTTTGGGTCGGTCTTCAGGTTGAGGGCTCACGAGACGATGAGCAGAAGGATCGATCCTCATTCTTTTGCCATACTCCAGGAGACACAGACACGGTGGAAGAAGCGTTCTGTTCGTGAAGTAGTAGTAGACCTCAGTTGTTAGAAGTATCAATATAGTATTGGCTGTGTCGTTAGCCATTGTTGGGGTTTAGTGTAAAATAAGTTACCGTTAATATTAGTATTAAAGAGTGGTTTATTCCTTATTTTGTACCGGGTAAACCGGGTATTTGTGACAGTGTATTCCCGACATATAAACTGACATTATTGTGGGTCGGAGGACCGTGAAATGGATTAATAAATCGGTGTAATTGTGAGAGATTTTCCCCAGACATTACCGGTGTGCGTATCAACTTTATAGCATATGGCTGACAGCAGTTAGGGGGCTGTGTAAGACATTGTGTATCAGTGTGTGTTCATTTGGGTCCAAATTGCCCCGGTCAGATAGAGACATTCATACTTACGTAGTATATAGACTCGGCTGGTCAGTCCGACCAGTCTCATATAGCCCATAGGTGCATCCTCTACCTCTAGACCGAGAGAGCTTTCCATTGGAGTGCAAGTGTTGAGGGCGAGATACCAGCACGTGCATACGAGTGGGACATACTGCATCTCCAGGCCGCAACACGGAGCCTACATCAGATCGGGTGCTGAGGAGCAGTGCTCGCAGGCCTTTACCAAGGAGACCGACCAGGAGCTTCGGACCGGAGCTCGAGGAGGGGGGCTCCTCGTTTGATAAGCTGCAGACCAGGAGGTCTAGAGCTCGAGGGAAGCGGTCGGTGAGGGCTTGGACGGGGGTTCGGACGGGGCTTAGATCCGGGCCTAGTACTCAAGAGCAGGAGCTCTGGAGGTCCACCCCGGGGAGGCCAAGGAATATCAAAGGAAGGGTACCTCGTGGAGAGGTGGTCCTGGTGTTTGAGGCTGCAGACGTGCAGGATTGCGGTGTTTTAGGAGAATCCCCTATCACACTGGCGACTACGACGGACACAAGATTCTCATCTTGTCAGAACCAGAGCACACCCAGGTGAGATAACCCAGTTCCTTATTTCTAAAATAAATTTTTTTTCTATATCACTACATTAGAGCATTAGAATAGGGGCTGGTATAACATATCACGAGTTCCGGGATAGAGGTTCGACTGAGCTACACTCAGGCAGGTCAGGCGAACACCATACTGGGAACATCGAGAGTTAAGGGGAGAGAGAACATCACCTACATAGGTCACATCTTATATTGTTGCTATTAGAGGTTACGTAAACGTACATCACCACCAAGAGAGTCACAACATAAGCCAATTCGAGCTCCGAGCAATAGTGGCAGGTTCATACAGACCGGGGGTCTGACCGACTGGGCGGTCCAGTTTGTCCAGGCTAAGGGTATCCAGTCATTGGATGTGCAGTGCATTGGTCGATGTGGAGGTTCTAGACCATACACAAAGCACCACAGCATCACGTATAAGTGTTAGTCTTCCATACCCACACCTTTTGTTAGTATAACGGCGGTCACGTACCAGGGGCACAAAAAAGATCCGGCAAAAATCAGGTCTGAGACCCAGTAAAGTCAATCGGGATTAAGGTGAGCCGGTCAAGACAAGAAGACGGATTTAGAAGATGGCAGCTTCAACCCAGCTACCAGCAGAGTTGAAGACCTTATGGAAGCAACGGATCGCCAAGATGATCCAACTGGGGCAACTCAAGCTGAAGGACGGCGAGGAGTTAGGGAACTACTACATCCAGAAACGATGGTTCCTCGCTCAATGGGGGATCCTCCACAAGGAAGAGCTGCCCAAGTTGATGACACAGGACCAGGTCCAATCCCTATTTGCACAAAGGAAAGATAGAATGCAGAAACTGGCACAGGAAGGGGAAACAGCGTTCAGCGGTGTACTGGATTTGGCTCAAGAAGAAGCAGAAGCTCATAGACCCAGCCCGGTCCAACCACCCATGTCCCAATCCAATGAGGACCTACTTAACCCCGGCTCGCAGCAAATACACGAGCTACAAGAAGCATTAAGAGACATGTCTAGCCGGTTCGAACAGCTAAACCTCCTGTTAGTCGAGACTAGAAGAGATAACGAAGAGCTGCAACAGACAGTCAAGATGAATGAGAAGGCTGCCTTGGCGAATACTATCCTTGCCAGGGAGGAAACCACCGCTCAGCAGCCCACATCTCCGGACTCCGGGAACAGCAGACAAACAGGACAGTCAACAACCATAGATGCGGTCCTGGAAATACTACAGTTACAGACAGCACAGATGTCCAGAGCACAAGAGCTCCAGGCGAAGCAAAGAGAGCTGGCACTCGGAATGATGGCAACCAGCTTGACCATTCTACCACAGAAATTCGATCCAGACATAGACATAGCACATAACTACATTGCATCCTTCGAGAATCACATGCAGGCCCACGGCATCCAACATAAGTCGTATGTCAATATCTTTCAACAGTGCCTCTCCACACCGGCAGAAGCAGCCTGGTTAAGAGCAGTCTTGGTAGACACTGAACCCAAATGGGAACCGGTGCGTACCGCGTTCTTGAAAGCATATCACAAAATCAACATGCAAGCAGCCCTGGACCACATAGTATACAACAAACAGAAGCCAACAGAGCAAATTCGTGCATGGGCTTCGAAATTCTACACCAAGCTAAGAAACATCCAGGAGCCCCGACCATGGGCACCTAGGGAGATTATGGACCGCATCAGGAAGAACATGCATCCTAGTTTAGCGGGGGCTTTCCCTTCAGGTACTTCGGTACCACTCAACATCAGTGACTTCATTAGCAAAGTTGAATCTTTCCACCAGACACAGCAACGAGCACATCGTGAACAAGAGTCATATAAGCCCACATGCGACAGGAAACATAGAAGACAGGACAGACCTTATCAGCAAGCAGAGAGGGCAAGGCAATGCTCAGCAGATAGCAGCTCAAGCAGGTCCACGGAAGGAAGATACCGGGTTCGCGACCGACATCCACAGCGGCCCCGCTGGGTTTCTCCGGGGAGAGCGAAACATCTACACACGAGGCCGAGAGACCGGTCTTGGAGCCCACCTTCAAGGCGGCCCAGACCTCCAAACAGGCAATCCAGAGCAGGAGTGAAGCGACCCGCCAAATGGTGCACAATATGTGCCAATGGCTCTCATCATACGGTAGACTGCCGGGCAAAAAAGGCACAACTCCTGGCAAACAGACTGCTACAAAACTTCAAAGAGACAACGGAAGAACACGAAGAACACATCAGCCAACGGCCAGAAGCCAAGAACACACCCCCACCGCAAGAGCCCATTAAGACAGAACTGCAGGACCTCCAGATAAGCGGATCCACACGTCGTATGACAGCCCGAGCAAGGAAAGCGCTAGAAAAGAGGCTCCAGGACACCGACAAGACGGACATCATCTCATCAACCTTCATTACCACACCGCCACCAGAAACCGAGGAGCATTTAAACTGGTCTCAGACACGGACATCGAAGGGCACCCGTGTCGAGTGCGAAAACGAAACAGAGCCCCTTTCGCCCTGGTACGAGTAAAGATAAATCATCAGATATTTCCAATCTATGGGTTACTAGACTCCGGCTGTACCGCACTAGCCATATCAATGCAAACATGCGCTAAATTAGGTTTAAAGGTAGAGAAATCAGAAACAAAAGTAACCGGATTCGACGGTATACCTAAGATCGCATCAGGGCAAGTAGTAATAGAGTTTAGTATAGCGGGTAGATGGTTTCGAGAACAATTCCTAGTCCAAGAAGGCCTCATGTATCCCATATTCATAGGAAATTCATTTAGGTGGAAGTACGGCCTTAGTTTCGATGATATCAAAGGAGAACTGCATTGGGCAGTCAAAACGGAGGCCGAGGAAGAACACCAGGTAGGCGACTTCATAAGAGGTCTGGCGGTCTGCTCAACAAAAGATGTGGGTGATCTTCCACCAACACCGACCCCAGACATATTAGATCGCACGTGGGTCCTCCGGACCCCAGTGCAAACCTTTGCAGAACTTTTAGCGCAAAAATATGATCGGGTGGTTCGAAGCGATGGTTCATCAGGGATCTCAAACGCAATGGTGTACGATCTAAAGATCGACCCCAACTGCCCAGTGTTACAATGCAGACCTATTCGGCGGCCACCGGCCATAGCCAAGTGGGTGGACGAGAAACTTGAGGCATTGGAGCGCCAGGGAAAGATACGCCGTTCGACCTCGGAATACTCATCTCCAATGTTATTAGTCCCGAAGCCGAACGGCGACAAGCGGTTGGTAATTAACTATAAAGAACTAAACAAGTATATCCCCAAGATTCACAGTCCCAGGCCAAACATACATATATTTAGGGAACACCTACCTCCAGGCCGGTATATGTCAAGGATCGATCTGCGATCTGGTTCTTGGCAGATCCCGATATCGGAGTCCTCTAGGAAGTACACAGCTTTTCATACACAAAATGCGTGCTGGGAATGGAATGTCCTTCCCATGGGACTGAAGAACGCACCCGTGATCTTTCAACAGTTGATGAGCCGGATCTTTGGTAGCGACATAGGTAAATTCCTATTCCTCAATCCCGATCATATGTTAGTTTGTAGCGCGACGGAGGGGTTACACAAGGAACACCTAGAATTCGTATTTAAGACCTTACATAACGCTAACTTATCTATAAATTGGCAAAAATGCGACTTCGACCTCCCGGAAGTACAATTCTGCGGACATATAATTACCAGAATGGAAATTACCAAATGTCCAAAGAAACTCGAGGCTGTTCGCGACTACCCGGCCCCCAAAACCAAGAAAGACGTTCAGCGATTTCTCAGTGCTATTGGCTGGTATATGAGGTTCATTCCCCATAATACGACACAATTAGAGCACATCTTTCTTAAGCTCAAAAAGGAGGAAGATCCTAATCGACCTTTTACTTGGGGTCCGGAGCAGCAAACAGCCTTCGATATAATCAAAGAGGCAATGGCAAAGGAGATCGCACTCAATGATATTGACGAGGACCATCCTTTGTATGTCTACACGGACGCCAGTGATACGGGCTTAGGAGCAATTCTAGCTCAGCAGTACTACTGTGATAAGCTTAAAGCCGACCGGTTCCGGGTGATCGAATGTCGAAGTAAGTTACTAAACACCGCAGAGCGGAAATATGATGCTCGAGAAAAGGAATGCCTCGCTATTAGGTTCGCAAATCGGGTCTTTAACCCACAGATACGATACCAGAAGGATGTTATCTTCAGGTGCGACAACCAGGCCCTATCCTACTTGAAACACGCAGCCACAAACGACCACCTCTACAATAAACATATTGTGAGGTGGGCGATTGAACTGGGTGATGTAGTGAACGACATCGAATTTGTCAAAGGCTGCGATAATAGACTGGCGGACCTCTTCTCACGCGGTGCTCTGCCGGATCCATCCCAGGATGATGATCCGAGCCAGGTCGACCATTGCATAGCAACCTTTACCAGTTCGAGAAATAACATCGAGATCGACATGGATATGCTGGACGGGTCCATGCTGCAGACCCTTCAGAGATCAGACGAAGCGATCGCCACTATTGCCAGGAGTTTATGTCGAGTTGGTCATCGATCCAGGTACAGATATGACTACGCGGTAGTACAAGGTATTCTGTGCAGGTATATTCCAAACAAGGACCCGAGCCCATTGAAATCTATATTGAAACAAGGCACCCAAACGGACGACTTCTATAGCAATAGAGTAGATAGGATCTGGGAACAGCGTCAGGAAGAACGAGACGTAGGCGGTCCATCAGACAACCACAGCTCATCACAGATTAGCATAACGCCTGGCATGCTCCGTAGGGGCAGACATATTAAATGGTCGCATCCAGTAATAGCATCAGACTTTTTGGATCCGGAGGTGGCTACGACTAGAAAGCGCTTGGTTCCGGTGATCCCGCAAGTTATCGAGCGGGATATCATTTTACACTTCCATGAGTCTACAAAACCAGGCCATCATGGGGCTCAGTCCACATATGATAGAATAAGGAAGCGGTTCTGGTTCTACAACATGGCAAAAACGATTGAAGCATACGTTAAGACATGCACAGCATGCCAGTCAGCCAAAGCAACCACCCAGCTAAACCAGGATAGGATCGGTATCCACTCATATAAAAATAAGATCTTTGAGTGCGTTCAGGTAGCCATCATCGGGGAGCTCAACCCAAGTGCGGGACATAAATATATAATAGTCTGCATAGATCATTTCTCCAAATGGATAAGTATGGAGCCACTCACATCCGTCTCCATGGCTAGGGTTCTCAGGTTCTTGCGAAAGGTATTTAACACCTTCGGTACCCCCAGCAGAATCGTATTCGATGACCCATCGTACTTTTCTGGAACAGAATGGGAAGAGCAGCTCCATCAATGGGGATGTCTAGTGGTACAGGTCCCACCGTACCAGATGTACCCTAGCCAATTAGGGGCAGCCATCCAAGATATCCGGAGCATTCTCGAAACATTCTGTTCCCAAGGCCGTACCAAGTGGGCGAAGCAACTGGGAGACTACATGGTGGCGTTGAACACATCAAAATCCAAAGCAGCCACATACTCACCTTGTCAACTCAATCTAGGCAGGAATATTACGCTCCCAATAGATCGCAGAGCGCAGCTCCAACGAACTCTGGGAAGTACAGAAGCAGATTTTGAGCTGAGACTGCTCTCGGACGCCACAATCATCAGGGAGCAGGTGCATAAAACCAGCAAACTAGTTCAGTTAGCTCAGAACGAACACGTCAACCGGAACACACGTGATTGTATATACAAGGTAGGAGACCTAGTTACGACACGCAATAGACACCAGTCACAGGCGCCAGAAGCCATACATACAGGGCCCTGGATGATAGCTGAGGTATATTCAGATCTCTGGGTCAGCCTTAAAGACCCATACGATCCGCAAGCTACTGCTTTTAAATCCCATACCTCGGTCATACTCCCATATCATCACAGTGTAGAGGTGACGAACGAAGACGAGTCTAAAACTCAATCACAGAAACCTAAGATAGTAGTATCAGGAAGCGAGACTAGACTAGCACAAGGCAAACAGGTTGGGGACATAGGAAGGAGCAGGTTAACCAAGTCAGAGGCGCGACAGCACACACCAATAGTAGCAAACGAAGGTATCGGGAGCCCGAGCATAGGGCCAGTGGATATGTCCGATGAGTACGACCAAGAGTACAACGGACTTCCTACGACACTAAGGAAGTCGACAAGAACCCGTAAACCTCCGGACCGCTTAGGTATGAACGCTATGCAGTCGGGCAAAACAGCATTCCGGATGGGGGACCTGCTGAGGATGTCTTTTCCCTGGAACGAGACCGCAAATTAATGAAACAGGAAGTATCGGAATTAGAAAGGCGTTGCATTAAAACTATTTAGCAATTTTGGGAAATTTAAATTTTTTTTGGTGATGGGAATGGGGGTATTAGGTTAGTCTTTACATAAAAATATATAAAAATGGGAAAAAATAAAAATATAAAAATAAAAAAATATAATTAGGTTAAGACGGAGGTGTAGGGGCTGAGGTCTCTACTCTTCCGAACACGTCCTATGACGTGTAAGACGTTAAACTGCGCCGTGTGCTCGTCCTGACCTCCACCGTAGGGACGAGCATAGGGTAGGTTACTAGTGAGTGGGTAATCAACTCCCATCGGCAAAAGAATCACGAAAGGCTGAGGACCCAGCCTGGAGCTAGTGAGCTCCTTTGCTCAGTAACCAACCCTATTCACGGCATATGGTTCAGAGCACAAGAAATCCACATACCGGGAGCTGGTGTCCGGTTTAGATGTTGGTGGAGCACCCAGCACGGAGAAGGAGGGCCCGCACAAGCCCTCATAGAAGGTTAGCTTAGGGTAACCTCGTTCAAAGGCATGGGGAGCAACAGATCCACAGGACCAACGCGGCCCAGCATAGGTAATTAAAACAGTACAGTTCCAGCGCCCATCAGCTCGGTCGAAGTCAATCCATTTTGCTACGCTCAAAGCTGAGAGAGCATGATAAACCAGCAACAGAATAGTACAGTCGTCAGAATTATCAGCGCCTAGGAGCACCGGAGGACCCCGGAACGGAGATGAGCGGGTAGATGATGTCGTGATCAGCATAGGTTATTAGTCGTTCAGGCTGGTAGTCATTTCTCAACACCCAAGTAGTTAGTTCGATCCTCAAGCTAGGGAGTATAAACAAGCATAGTAACCAGGAGACCGCCACAGCGGTTTATTGACTCACTGTGATGAGTAGTTTAGACTTGGGCTTCAGGTCAGGTACAACATGCCATGAAGTGTAGTACTCAAGCTAGTGAGGATAAACAAGCAGAAGGGCATTACATGTCAATTGTGAGCACTATGAAGAATACAGGGCAGGCCAACGAGCCACAATTGCGATGTTCTGTAGTGTTCAGCCGGGTACGGAGATACTTCCATAGGACAATGGTACAGTCTAGCACAACGTACAGCCGTTTAAATGCTTTCCCATGCATATGATTTTCTGTGGAAATCCAGCTAACAGGTCGTTCGTGGGCAGTAAGCGTGAGAGCCCAACAGAAGGGCGCATGGGTAACCAGGTATGCAGGTAGTTACCGACAGCAGGTCGACGTCCTCAACGCTAGCGAGGGTAAACAAGCATGCAACCAGTAGATTAATATCAACGTAACAGTTAAATCAAAAGTCCAGCAGGAGGACATCGAGCATTCGTGTAGCAGAAAGCAAGAGTAGGTTAGTTCTCAAGGCTAGGGAGCATAAACAAGAAATCGAGACCACATCCAGCAGTGATTTCAACTAATTTGAGTCCTGCAAAAGGGGGCTGGGAAATAACCAGCTCCAGTCGAATGCAGTACCAGCATAGTAATGGTAAATTGGACGTAGAGTAAGGAATTCCATCCAGGAGGGAAAGTTATAGTAAGCATAGCAGGTAGAATTCCTCAAGCTAGCGAGGGTAAACAAGCACCCGGGCAGAATTCCCGGCAGTTATTTCAACCAATTCGATTCCAGCTGGGAGTTTTTGAGTGACCAACTCCAGCTGAGACTTCATACCGATGTGACTTTCGGTTTGTCCCACTTCAGTGTCTCGAGGTAGGAGTCAAGAGTGGGCAGTAGATGTACAGGGCTCCTCAAGACTAGGGAGGATAAACAAGTCAGCACAAGAGCCACGATGGAAGCGATCTTTGAATAGACATTAGTCCGATCCATCCCATGTGCATGCCACTTCTTCTCCCAAGGAGAGCGGCGGTGAAACGGACAAGAGTTAGCACAGGGTAGGGTCGGCACTAATTCTCCACTCAATCCAGGTCCACGAAGGTAGATGCGATCAGTAGTTAGATCAGCCCAGTGAGGCAAGAGTGGGGCTCGATGCAAGCGATCGACCTCAACTCCAGTGAGGTATAGTGCAGAGCAGCGGGTAGCTAGACCAACATATCTCGGCCTAATCCAGACAGGCGAACGCCATAATGGTGATCTTAGACCGACTTAAAGAACCCGGTACGGGACACGGGTAGTACGGTAGACCTAAGCGTCCGAGGAATATAGGTCGTACACCAAGTACTACACAGTAATACCGACCGGGTTAGAAGGTCGGGGGGACCGCAGGTAATAACTCGGTAGCGGTAATATACAGGCAAGGGAGTTCTGCAGGAGGTGTGATCAATCACAAGTTACGGTGGCATAGCCCTTCCGAGGGTTATGATTAAGGGATAGAGCAGCGTCTCTAATGAACACACGCGGGGATGGAAGGTCTTCTGAGCTACGGTGACATCGTCATCAGGCTCAAAAGACCACACTTTAGTTAAGCATGATGAAATTATGGAATGACAAGGCATGTAAAGCTCGGGTTTAGGACCACGTAGCATGATCTAAGGATAGCCGGGGATTTTATATGAATAAGGGAGACGGTGAGTCTCACTTAGACCTTGTCTAATCGGTGGTTTTAAAATTTTAAATTTTAGCATGGCAGCTTCACCAGCGTGGCTCGAGGAAGTCACCGCACCACTCCATGAAGTATCATGGGCAGCACATGCATTGGCTCAAGGAGCCTACGACCCAGTTTTCAACCCTACGGTCGTGTCCCGACCAGCAAGATTAGGACCGGAATCAAGAAAGGCGAAGGGTATAGCAGCGAGAAGAGGCGTAATTCCAATAGCATCTCGTCCACAGGAAAGGTCACCATTCCGAGAGGTAGTAGAAGCCTACCGAATCAAGAAAGACGACACACCGGACGCACATTTGACTCAAGCTCAGATAGATGATCCGCACAGTGATCCCCGAATAGTGAGACATTTCGTGACTAGAGACAAGGCATGGCCATCTAAATCCCAGGGAATTCGTCCAGCCATACCCAAAGAAGTAGGGGTTACTCCAGGGGCGACTAAGGAAGCGGAGATCCAGTCAGTTCTAGTTAAGCTGGACAAATCACCGAATCTTGCAGTTCAAATATGGAGAGCGAACACGCATACCACGAAGAGAGGATATATCTCGGTGATCGCAATAACAGACGGAGCACGGGTGGTGCTGGCAGGTTATGCAGCAATGGCACCGGAGGCACAAGCTTATCTCCTAAACTGGTTGGAGAAGAACAACGCAGTCAAGTGGACCTACCAGCTCGGCCCCCAATTTGAACTCCTGAGGAATTTCGCTGACATTCGTCCGAGACACATGGTGGATGTCAGGTACCTGTTGAAACGGTGGTGGAGAGCTAAATACAAGGGAGAGATACCGCAACGGGCGGAGGAGGTATTACTTACAATATTTCCTCAGCTCCAGATTACCGTTGAAGACTACCTGGAGGACAATCGCCCAGCTAAAAGGGGACCGGACGACAGAGTGTACTTCACACCAACCCAACACAGGTATATGGTCACCAAGGTACTCGGTATATATCATTTGGCTCGACTCTATTCCGAATCCTTTACCTCCGCTCAGACGGGCTTCAGTAAGTGGGTCGAAGCATACAAGGAACGGATAAAGATCATGGATACCCGTATGCCAGTAGTAGCACCTGACTTCTCCCCAAATCAATGCCGCCAAGAGCTGAGTAAGGTACTCTACCAATATGCTAAGCTGTATCGCGAAGATAAACTCAAAAATAGGGAAATTATGGACGCTCGGGGTACTCTCGCCATACTAATAGTGCTTCGCCTAGAAATGGCATATAAGTTGGATTTGCAACCTGGGGAATGGCTCAAGACAGCCACGGTAGCATATATGTTACAGGCACAATTCTACCGGGAGAAGGACGTGGTGACCGAGACTCGGGTATCAGATAAACCCACTAGCTTCCTCTATTACTACCGATGTAATGCACAACAGGATGTGTGGAATTATTTTGGGGGAGCGTTTGATGCCTTCAAGAGCTATATTGATAAGTGGTGTTTAAAGGGCAAGGAGGGAGAGCCGCGTAAGCCAGCCCAGACGATGCAAGGCAAGGGTGAGCTTCGGAAATGGATTGATTACCCGTACTTACAGAAGCACGTGGAATCAGTACTAGAGGTAAAGATAGTGGACCTAATAGACGGGAAAATTCAATGCGACGACTGGGATGATTGTATAACCTCTAGATCTGCAGATGAAGATGCTGAGGTTCAGCATGAGCTCGTACTACAGGAATGGGATGAGAAGCGCCTGGCTGAGCGAGTGGCGGAGAAGAATAGATTGGACCGTTTAAGACTAAAAAAGCAGCAAGATGATCTCGCGGTGGCTTTGGCCCTGGCAAAACCTGTACCTGATCCTAAACCTTCAGCAGAGAAACGGCCGCGGTCGTCTAGGGATCACAGGCGTTCGGACGGTAAAGATCGAGGACCAAGGACCCGCAGCAGTAATCGTCCCATAGCTACGCAGAAGGCGGGGACAAGGCCTAGTGTTAGTCCAAGTCCAGCTGACAGCCATAAGGTCCGAGTGAAGACAGAGCCACCAGCTAAGCGCCCTAGAACGGAGACAGTACCGGAGGAGATCGATATAACCGACTCGCCACGACGATCACCAGCACCAGAGACGGCGTCAGAAGCTGCATCAACGTCCGAGCAGGAATCGTCATCCGATGATGAGGCAGGATGGTCAGATGGGGGTACGAGACGGGTCCTAAAATCCCAGCTCGTGTCCTATGAAGAGGCGATGGGACGACTCTGTGCGGAGGCGGGGGACAAAATCATGTCACTCCTGGAGAGCACGTTAACCCGGGTGTGGAGTAGTGGGCACTCTGCATTAGGAAGGGTGTACACGCTCAACAGGTTGGTGGGATGGTTATTGTTCCCGCAGAATTTTATCCCAGGGCACTTACGAGTTGTGCAGCGGAACAGCAAAGGGAGGATCTATGCACCCACTCAGCCGGTCGTGGATGAGTGGTGGCGTATATGCAAGACGTGTCGAGCCATCGGTCATACCACCACGGAGTGTTACGCTCACAAGACCAACCAACTAGTTGTGGATCCGCAGCAGATCGATGACGATCACCACTTTTTGATACTACCGGGGGACCAGGACATTATGTTCAGAGCGGACGTGGTGCAGTCGGCCATGCACCAGATCCAGATCAGATCTCACGAGCTCAAGCGATCAGACGACGACCGCTTAGTGATTCATACAATGTTAAACAACATGCTGAAGCGTCCCTTGACGAAGGATATTTATGAAGTAGTTCGGACGGTACAAGAGATCCTGAGTACAAGTCAGTGGAAGATACCTAAGCCAGTACCACCACCATTGACATACGATGTTGTTCTTGATCAGAAACTGGCAGGGTTGCAGGCCCAGGCTCTTCAGTTTACACAATCAGTCACTGACCTGAGGGTGCTCAATCGACCAGCTGAGGTCTTAATGGAAGACCAAGTTGATCTAGCGAAGTTGGTCGTAACGGAGTGGCAGAAGGAACAACAGGAGCAGAGGAAAGCAGACCAGACGACTCCAACTAGAGGACCGGGGGCTCAGGATTCTAAGCCACAGCAGGCGGCGGCTCTGGAGCTGTCGCGGGGTAGGAAAGCCTCACTGGAGTTTGGCCCTCTAGCAGGACCCTCGGGATCAGGGAGCACTTCTAGCTTGATTATCGACGAGACAGTCACATCTATACACCTTTCGGACAATGAAGAGGACACCTCAATGCCTACATCTCGCAATGGATCCTTACGAGGAGGACCGGAGCCAGAGGACCACGAAGGCAACACCAGTGAGGCAGAGACCATCGCACCAGACGAGTTCCCTGAGTAGCTTAAGATAATGAGGGAAGGGGCATGGGACATGTATAGTTTATCTATTTTTTTTATATATATATACCTTTTATATTTTTTATATATTATTTTGTTCAGATCTATATAACTCTTGTATAAGGACCTCGAGGGGAGTTGAGGTTGATCATATAAGGCATTTTTTGTGTATTGGAATGTTTTTTTTGTGAATACTATTAACAATCGGACGGGCTGGTGCTCGATTATGCACATGAGTTTGTAAAAATGAGTTTTTTGTGTATGTCTTATTAGTGTATACATATGCTTTGAATAATGGACTTTTATTGTAAATTTGACTAGAGAATAATTTTAATTCCTTTTTATGTTATGAATAGAACAACTGAGGTCGGGATAGGTGCTTATTAATAGGGACCTTGATCTAAGCGCATAGGTAGAAGGCATACGAGAGCTTCTGAGTCTTTTGGGTCTTGAGGTAGACTGGTCTACATGTATAAGAACGGGGACCCCCCGATCAGATCGAGTCTTTAAGGTTTCCAGGTCTACTCTTCCACAGTAAGTAAGGTCCTCAGGTCCACTGCTCCACTTACCAGGTCTTTCTTAGGTGAGGTCGTGGGAGAGAGAAACGGCAACATCTTTTAGCTAAGAGTCGTTCCCGTTTCCAGTCACTAGCCTTTTCACTTGTTCTCGGCGTTGCTCAGGCGGTAGAGAACCCTCTACGATGTTTCAGGCGCCTGGCAAAGTTGAGAACAGTGGGGGGGACAGTGGGAGAGAGAAACTGGCTCCAGCAACAAGGGGCATAGGCGACACCTAGGTCGGGACAGGGAAGTAGGTGTAGGTAGTGAAGCCATCACGTGGGGACTGGATGAGGAGTGCATGGTCTGGTAGTGGTAGTAGTACCAAAGCACTAGAGCCATCACGCGTAGACGGGATGGGCAATGTATGATTGAGAAGGATCGGGGCCGTGGTATGGTAGGCATGAGCATACGACATGATAACGATCCCTACACAGTAGCAGGTATAAAGATGCGTGGTGGAGTATAGGGGACCGACCATGACCATTCAGGAAGATGAGGATTGGGGAGCCGGAAGGTAGGCTCGTAAGAATAGGGTAGCCAATCAGCGGTGGAAGGTAGGCTCGTATGTGGTGGATAGCCAATCACCGATCAGGTTAGGGATATCCGTAAGTGGGGTAGTTTGGGTCGGTCTTCAGGTTGAGGGCTCACGAGACGATGAGCAGAAGGATCGATCCTCATTCTTTTGCCATACTCCAGGAGACACAGACACGGTGGAAGAAGCGTTCTGTTCGTGAAGTAGTAGTAGACCTCAGTTGTTAGAAGTATCAATATAGTATTGGCTGTGTCGTTAGCCATTGTTGGGGTTTAGTGTAAAATAAGTTACCGTTAATATTAGTATTAAAGAGTGGTTTATTCCTTATTTTGTACCGGGTAAACCGGGTATTTGTGACAGTGTATTCCCGACATATAAACTGACATTATTGTGGGTCGGAGGACCGTGAAATGGATTAATAAATCGGTGTAATTGTGAGAGATTTTCCCCAGACATTACCGGTGTGCGTATCAACTTTATAGCATATGGCTGACAGCAGTTAGGGGGCTGTGTAAGACATTGTGTATCAGTGTGTGTTCATTTGGGTCCAAATTGCCCCGGTCAGATAGAGACATTCATACTTACGTAGTATATAGACTCGGCTGGTCAGTCCGACCAGTCTCATATAGCCCATAGGTGCATCCTCTACCTCTAGACCGAGAGAGCTTTCCATTGGAGTGCAAGTGTTGAGGGCGAGATACCAGCACGTGCATACGAGTGGGACATACTGCATCTCCAGGCCGCAACACGGAGCCTACATCAGATCGGGTGCTGAGGAGCAGTGCTCGCAGGCCTTTACCAAGGAGACCGACCAGGAGCTTCGGACCGGAGCTCGAGGAGGGGGGCTCCTCGTTTGATAAGCTGCAGACCAGGAGGTCTAGAGCTCGAGGGAAGCGGTCGGTGAGGGCTTGGACGGGGGTTCGGACGGGGCTTAGATCCGGGCCTAGTACTCAAGAGCAGGAGCTCTGGAGGTCCACCCCGGGGAGGCCAAGGAATATCAAAGGAAGGGTACCTCGTGGAGAGGTGGTCCTGGTGTTTGAGGCTGCAGACGTGCAGGATTGCGGTGTTTTAGGAGAATCCCCTATCACAAACCTAATGCCCCATATAATAATAATGTAGTAGCTGTACCTACAAATAAAATAAAATCAAACGTCCTCATTTTGCCGGTTGTCGTCTACAGAGTAATTCAGTCCGTGTATATAAATGTAATGTGATGTATTTATTTGGCCGTTTGGCTCTTTGGCCATGTACTGTCTACTGTAGCATAACTTGTCCTGCTTCTTCAGTCTATGTCCTGTCCACGTGATTTTGGGACTAGTTTGTCAACATGAATGAATGACAGATCTTGAAAGGTTCCCTTAAATTTGACTTTAGTCTTCATCTCAAGAGAGAGATGTACATACTTTTAGTCTTGTTTACATAGGCTACATCCGCATTTTTGATCTCCTCTCTCTCTCGTCTTTTTTTTTCTTGATCTGCTCAATCCAGAGTTAGAGCTTGAAACCGAAACCGAAACCGAGACCAAATCCGTATATCCGATATGAAATTCAACAGCAACCAGAACCAGAACCAGATAGAAGCCCAGCCGCGGAGACGCACTGATTGATGAGTGATGCTGAGTTTGAGTTTGAATGTTGAAACAGTTTTTTTTCGTCTTCGTCTTCCCCTCACATGACATGTACATAAAATTGTGCGGCTGTAGATTTATTTCCTGTGGACATGGACTTTGGATTTCTATTTGGATGAGACTTTGAGAATTGGAAACTGAGGCATAGAGACTGCGAGAGCGAGAAGTTCAAGTTGTTTTCAAGACGTATGATATGTTGGCTTTGGTATTGGCTTTGGCTTTGGGTGTTGTGTACAAGTAGTACAAATATAACGTAGGACGCCAAATGAAATATACATGGGAAGCTTTCCCTCCGCGTCTCTATCCCCATCTCGCAGTATGCAGGAAGAGATGTGTAATGCCATGGGTGTCGGTAGCGGGGCCTGTAGTAGTAGTAGCAGTATGTATAAGTAAACCAATGCTTAGTATTTGGGCCTTAGTCTCGGGAAAAATGGGATAGTGAATTGAGAATACATTTGGTCGGGGAAGATGTAGAGAGCCGCAAGGAGTATGAATAGTTGCCATGTATGTTCTCGGTGAATGTTACTGTTTCCTGGTGCGGGTCCAGCTGTAGTAGAGCGAGAGTTTCTGCGGTCGGGTGGGATGTGGTCATAATATTCCTGTCCATCCGTTTGTCGCTTCCATTTCCATAGTTACCCGTTTAGGCTGAGCTGAACACACAACCTCTCACACTCACTCACATGTAGTACTCACATGGCTTAGCTCTATAGGCGGCTCTATCACTACAGTATAGCCGCTGGCAGTCTACTACTAGTGGCTCGTGCATATCTACACGGAAGTTCCCCACAGTTTCATAAATGCTACGATTATTCCAGAGCCTATTTTAACGGAGCACACACTTTGCACACACAGTGGATTTTCAAAAAATATTACACCTATCTACATTTATTATTATGTGAAAATGAAATTTTCGAAAATAAATTTTGTATATTTTGAAGCCTGTAGTAAAATAAGGCTCTGTTAATTGAAAAGATTCTTAGTTACTTGTTGTCTACATGTTAAAATAGATCCGAGGATTAATGCAGTTTTATTCCTTCTCGCTCTCCCTGTACTTGGTATTGCAACTGATGATGTAGTGATTTGTATGTATGTGCATACTTGTTACTTGTTCGGTCTGTTTTTAGTGGTGGTCTGTATAGAAGCTATATATTTAATATGGACAGTCATCTCTTGCTGCATGAATGTATAGGGCAGGATTTGTAAGGAAAGTCAAGTGAAGATGATAAGTGGACGGAGAAGTTTTCTAGATGGGAAAGAAATAATGTTCAGTTTGTCTTCCTATTCGCTCCTTCCCTAAACCGAGAAAGAAGTGTCCAATTCACGGATTCACGGTTCTCAGTTCATACCGGTTTCGTCGAAACCGAAACGCAAGAAAAAAAAACATACACTAAAATCGAAACCAAAACTAAAGCCGATACCCGAGACCGATACCAATTGCGAACTGGATCGTATTCATTCATTCATAAAGCATATCATACCACACATACGATACGATACAATCACATGTTGGTATATGCGTACATTTGCGGAGAGGCGGACGAATATGGGAAAATGGGAAAATAAGACATGAACCGAGTCAAACCGTAACCAGAATAAATGTGGGTACTTCATATGATATGATTTTGTGGAGTATAGTATTATAATACATATCTACTGAAACTGAGTAGGACTTTTGGACACTGGGATTATGATAGAGAGGAAGGGAAGGAGGAGGGGGAGGAGGGCTGTGGAAGATGATGTATAAAAATGATCCTTACTTGTGACAAATGTATTTAGTTGGGCACCTTGTCTTTGCCGGCCCTTCCCTTCCCTCCTTGGAATGTCTATGGAATCTATATACGGAGAATGGAGAATGGAGTGAGGGTGAATACGGATGAGGCTTTCACTTTCACGCACCCAGTCGCCGGAGCACATTTTTGTATCTGAATGACTTTGGGAAAATCTTAAATATTTTATTCTCAGTCCATGTCGATGGTCGGTCTCGATTTCTCTGTATGAGAAAGTAATAAATATAATATGTACCTACCCAAGTAAGAAAGTACATAGCACCCTACCAAATGGCGATAGCATTTTTTCTGCCTTATTGGAAAATGCAATAAGCTGTGTACTAAAGGTTGCGTAGCCATGATAAGACGTTAAGAATTCTGTAATTATTATGACTTTTGCCCCTTGGATTCCTAGGACTCGAAATATGTGCAGATCATTTTAGAATTTGACGAGGCACTTATTGAGCCTCCTGGAGCCAACCCCAACCCCAGCCTCAGCCCAAAACCCCACCCACATTCATTTTCACTTTCATCAACACAAGTTTCAAACTTGAAGCTGTACAAAAGGACAAAAACAAAGTAGGTATCTACAAGCTAGTAATTCCACAATGGCGGTCGTGGTTGTAGTTTGTAAATTAAGTCTCTGTCTACTGTATGGTAATGGTGATAGGTCCACAGTACGTAGTGCCTACTGTAGGAGGCATTTGAATTTGAAATGGGCGCTGTGCTGGTACTGTGTTGTGTGTGTGTCTAGTAGTTGTTTTTGTTAGGTCTCTCTCCATCTCATCTCATCTCTCTCCTTTCTTTGTATACAGGGAGAGCTCGAGTGTGAACTAAATGTGAAAATTCATGGATTTAATTTAATCGTAGAAAGTTATCCTGGACTGCACAATGTTTCCCAAGTAGGTACCTTGGGTCCTGGTCTCGTTTCTGGTTCTGGTTCTCGTCTATAAAGCCAAAAGCCAGGTCCAGAAACATCCAGTCAAACCAGAACCAGACCAGACTAGACCAGAACAAGCGTCAAATTAAGTTTGTATTCAAGTGTATGCTCTGTTTTCTCCTTGTGGATACAGGTGTCTACATGTCTGTGTATCTCCAATTCCCACGTCCCATAGCCGATGTAGCTGTACATACTCCATACATGTTGCATTACAAATAGAAATGCAAAATATTGCAGGTCATGACCACTGAGACTCGAGCGAGCGGCAGAACGGCACCACCACCACTCTATTATCTCTGTCGAGTCAGACCCTGTGGAACATGTACATGCCCGTATTATTATTAGTAGTAGTACTATTATTATTATGACTACTACTACTACTGTAGTGTAGGTACATACGGCCCTGCCGTGAGTAAAAGTGTAAAGGTAAAAGTAGAATACAAGCACTCGTGTTTTCGTTATGGAGTTGGAGAAGTTAGCTCCCGGCTTGAGAAACTCGTTGAGTTGAGAAGATGAGATGAGGTACCAGAGAGAGAGAGAGAGAGAGAGAGTCTGAGGGTACTGGGCTAGTTTTCCTTTTCGGTTACGGTTACGGTTTCGGCTTCGGCTTCGGTTTCAGTGCCGGTCCTGGCTCCGGATTTGCATTTACTTCAGCTTCCCCTGTCTGAGAGGGAGAGAGAGAGAACGGTTTTGTATTATGGAAATCGGGACTCGTGTCTCGAGATGCGGAGAGTTAACAACAAACAAGAAGGGAAGGAGTGAGAGAAACCTCCGAATCCGAAACGGTTGATGATGAGAGAGTTTAGAGAGTTTACTCTCAGAAAAGTTTGGCGCTCCGCTTAAGGAGAATGGGAGAGAATTTCCTTTGAATTTATTATCTTAACTTTATGCAGTGTAGCCGAAAGTCCGCTTGTAGCCGGCTATGTATGGGACTATATGGGGCATGGGGAAGGTGTGTAGGGAGATGTACTTGGGAGGTTTACCTACTTTTACTCATTTGAGTGAAGACAAGTGGTACAATTTTGACAAGAATACATGACTCGAGTAATGGCTAAATGCTAATGGACTGACTTAAATTTCAAGCTTCCAGCGTAATAAATGAAACAGGTAGGTAGTATGGTATAGTGTGGTAGTGTGTGTGTGCTCTCTGTCTGCGTGTGTCGGATTTTGCATCACTTGACTCTACACTCTCTACATTTACACTCTACGACGTCTACATCTGATATTTCCATGAGTTTAATTTAAACCTTAAAAGCTTACAAGACGGGGAATAACAAGAAAAACAAGAGGAAAATTCTCTCCTGGTCCTGGTCCCCTATGCCTATGTACATGTCCCAATTGGATCCCAGAGCAAAGTCAGACTCTACTAGTTAGCTGAAGGTAGGTAGGTACCTAGGTAGGTATGGGATCTACATATGTATTTCGTTTTCGTTAATTTTCAACTTACTTTGTAGCTTCGTAGAAATAATGTTCCTTCTCCCATTGTGAGTTTTTATACTTTACATTTATCTGTGTAGTCTGGCTGGATTTCTCTGGAGTTCCCCTTGAGTTCTGAGCATGCTCGGCGTCGGAGTTGGAGTCGTAGCGACGCTGCTGATGTTATGTTATGATTTCACAGGGAAATAATAATATCATGTTGTAATCTTTAACTCGTGTCTATATTTGAATATTTGTGAGGGTTTCATCATGTGATGCGCTCCCTGTAGGTACATTCCCTCCTATTTCCCTTCGCACTTCACACAAACTTGTGAGATTCTCCTGAGCACATTATAACGGGACTGCCTCTATGTATAGTGGTGGTGGTGGTGGGAGGCTAGGTGCTCTGGGATTTGGGTATGTGTGTGTGTGTACAGAGCTCCTTGCAATTGTAATAATGGTCTGATTTGATGATGGTAACTTTAAGCCGTTCATATGGCATCATGGCGCAGACAAACATTCACACTTTTGTGTCCAACTCTCTCCAGAATGTGAGCATCTCATATCCTCAGTTTCAGTTATTACGGTTTACGGTTACGACCAACTCTAACTTTGTCAACTCCAACTGTTCTCACTCGTCTTCCCGAGTCTATTTGAGTTTCGTCGCGGAGTTTACCCTTCTTAAAAAAGACATTCACATCTCTGCATTATTATTGTGCTCTCCTCTCCTCACATTCTACATTTCTACATTTCTACACTCTCCACCACTGCTGCATTTTGTATTTATTTTATTTTACTTTATTTGCCAATCATGTCACTCTCAGTCTGCGTCCGTCTCCGTAGGGCCACGGCCGCCAGGAGTGCCTTTAGCTACAGTTGTGTTTAAGTATAAGTAGAAGGGGAAGAATTCTATGACTTTGACTTTGTCAATTGCTGAAGGTGAAGGTGATGTATCTACCTTGGAAGGGAGGGAGGTGGAAATGTCTTTAAATTAACGTCGACTTTTCCGCTTATTGTTCTAGAGTATAAGAACTAAAAAGGAATATTTAAAAATGAGCTTGGAAATGAATATTTTAGATGGTTTTTGGAATTTTGTGAAAATAATTTTTGAAAAAAAACATTTATAAAATTATTTTTTAAAGTTGAATGTCGTAATGGTTGAAGCTACAATTTTTTAAAAATAAACGCGCAATTTTTAACATGTGATCTGGACATATTTACAAGGCTACAAATTTTAGGAGCGGAAAACTAGAGAGAGATGTGCGACAACGTACAAAGCCCTGCTTGTTTTCCGTTTGGGAAACTTATTAAGTAATTTGCTTGTAAATTCATGAGCTCCTAATTACTGTCATCTGCTCTCAACTACTATATGGTTGTCTTTGACGGTGGAGTATAGTAGTGAAGGGAACGGGAGCGAGCGGATGCACATGATTCTACATGTGGACTAATGACCTCACGCAGATTCCAGATTTGAGCTCAACTTGTCAACTTGGGCTGTCGTCGTCTCTGTAGTATTTAAAATTAAATGCACCTCCTTCATCCTACCAGTACCAGCCAGACGAGAGCGAGAAGGAAACTTAACGACAGGCCAGAACCAGAACCAGAGACCAAACCTGAAAATAGCGAGTGAGCGAGCGCAAGTAAAATAAATATTTTATGAGTGAGTCACACCAAAAGGATTTGCCCCCTTCTTTCTCTCTCTCTCGCTCTATAAATTCTATCAATATAATATAATAATTGTGTCGTTCACTTTGACATGGTTTGTGGTCTGTTCGAGCGGGGAGAGTGACATGGACTTATGACATGGTTGTACACAGTAGAGGCAGTCTCTGTCGGTGTCGGTGTCGGTACCGGTGCCGGTGTCGGCTCTGTCTCTATGTCTCTCCTGGTCGCTGGTCATAAAAGAAGAAGTTAAGGAATGAGTTTGTCGGGAGATGACAAGGATAAGAAAGGAAAGAATCACTATCACTCCTCCGATTCAAGGATGACAATCTACGAGCAGAAAGAAGGGAAAAAGTGAAGGAGGAAGAAGAAGAAGAAGAAGAAGAAGGGAAAAAAAGGAGATAGAAAAAAAACGGTGCAAAATATTGGCAGACGTTTTCTTGGAAGGACTTGTCAAGATTTATGAGGATTGCATCTTGTGCGAGATTGGGATTCGAAAATGGAATTGGACTCTGTCTTTTAGTTAGACAGGGTTCCCTCCTTTGGGTTTCCTTTTCCTATACCTATAAGAAAGGTAGTACCTACATAATTATATGTATATGTGCATGACATTTACTAGCATTATATGCACTGCCTTCCTTTTCGTTATATTATTACGTAACATTACGTAGTCGATTTCGATTTCGACTTTGACTTGGACTCGCGTTAAAATGGGAAGCTCTCGGCTTTTTCTTTCTTTCCTCCCACATCTATGTGGAGTAACATATGGGAATGTCGAGCGAGAGTGCTGGAGCTGGAGCTGGAGCAGCTAAAAATGTTGGTGGTGAAGGTGCACAATAGAAATAAATGGAGGTAGCTCACACGTCACACGTATGTATTTGTAATATTGATACCTACCCATACCTACATGGCCGACGATGCCTGCGTATAGGAGAGTTAGTGTGTAGTTGTAGCATTGAACACAATACACAAGTTACCGAGAACATTTTGGAAAATGAGACAATAAAATATTTTGTACAGTCCGATGGGAAGAGGAGACTGAGGGGCGAGGGGCGAAAGTGAACCGGTGAAATCAGAGAGTCCATTCCCTACTCGAACACATATACAGACATGATTACATCAACAATGTACCTGCATTATAAGACAGTACCAAGCAGGCAAAATCCGCTACAAAACAATGGATATTCGATATAAAGTACCTACCTACCTACCAGCACAGCTACAGCCTACGGCTCCTTCGTATATAGGGATGAGGGGAAATGTGGTAGTGAAAAGTTTGGCCGTGTAGGAAGAGCGAGTGGCTATAAGGAATTACGTACAAGTATATACAAATGCTGATTTGAAGGGCGGACAAAGGAGACTGTAATGGAGGAGATAGATGAGAGTTTGTCTTTGTACAGGAGAGCGAGAGAAATTCCCAGAGCGGGTGGAACGGGACGAAGGCAATGAGAACAACCATCTCAACTATCCACATCAGATCCGATCCGATACTAAAGACCGAGACTAACAATAAGGAAGTCACAAGTAGCCCGGTGTCGGTGTCGGTGTCGGCGTCGGTCCTCGCATGGATGCTAGTTCCACGCAATCACACACAAGCCCACCATAAATACTGCTATATAGATGGGTAATATCTTAAGAGGTGCAAAGTGTCCTATCTACAGCGAAAGTCTATATACAACAGCATCCCTGTGTTTGTAATTATCTCACTTTTTTTCTCCTGTTCTTGTTGCAAAGGTGTGCTATCCGTAACATAGCAATGTATAATCATTCCTTTTTTTGCACTCGCGTCCTCCGCTCTAGATATTTAAAAAAAAAGTATTTCCCCGCAGAAAATAAAATAGGGACATTTGGAGAAAATAACCCATAGACCCAGATATATTTATACACTGGGGTAGTTATAAAATATCCAAGTGGAAAAAAGCGACAGTAAACAGGATTCTCTAACATGGTAGCTGCACGAAGAAAAGAAACTAAATCGAAATAAGAGGGAGGACAGAAACATACACAGTAGTTAGTTGCGGTTGGTTGTCATTGTGATTGTCATTACATGCCTATGTGTATTGCCTCCCCCCCCATCCCTCCCCCCTCGCTGTATAAAATAAAATGTACGAGTTTCCATTACTGATTCTCACTCTGAGATTTGTATGTAGGTAGGTGGGTAGGTAGGTAGTAGCCGCCTGCCTAATAATAATATATTGGAATGGCTACAGAGCCATCACTACGTGTAATAGGTATTTACTGAACTGTGTACAGGTTTGGAGGCCAAAACCCGAAGCCGAGACCGAAACCGGATCCGCGAAGTCGTGTAGAAGAAAGAAAGAGAGCGAGAGAAAGAAAGAAAGGGAAGGAAGCGTAAATGTAGAGATATCAACTGCTAATAATAGGAGAGGAAGATACAGTGTGAACTGTACAATAGGAAAATAGGAAGAGCAACAACATCACGTATAAATAAATGCTCTTATCGGATCACATGGGACTTGATCCTCTCTCCCTCTCATCCGCTCTCTCCATCTCCACCTAAACACAATTTTCTATTAGTTCCTTCGTCCTCTACTACAAGTCTACAAGCGACGTCTGAAACTAAAACTAAAACTGCCTCGGTGGGTAGGTAGGCCCTCTATATTACTTTTGTACGAATGTACAGTGGACTGCAGAGTTGTTCCATCGTCGAGGTCGAGTTTCGTGGAATCCTGGAGGAATTTAAAAATTCCAATTCCAAATTCACAAAGTTACCTTCTCTCTCTCTCCGATCCTGTTGTAGCTGCCTCCTGCCTACTGTCTTACGATTAGTGCTGATATAGGGATGTGCTATGGACATTCTTTATAGGCAGATTGAGAATGTTTTCCTGTCCGCACAATCATGTGTACATCTTGTCATCTCCGTCTCTGCTCATCTCCTCTACAGATACACGAGCATGAACAAGCGTCAAGATCAAGAGCTGAATGAGCTTCCTTGCTTCCACTGCACTGGCACTGGGTTGGCTACGAGGCGGATGATATGACGGTCGCTTGTTTGTTGACCGGAGATTTATGTGAGTAGCAATGGATGTGAAGTTGCTCTCCGGCTCCCTCGTCTTCTTCTTCTTCTTCTTCTGTTTCGAGTCTATCATGTAAAAATTTGTGGATGTTGTTTATGTGTGTGGGTCTGTAGACGGGACAGGAGACATGGCGATGACATGTTCCTCCTCGTCCCCGTCGTCGACCTACACACTCACTCGTCTTCGTCTTCGTCTTCTTGATGTCATTGTTTTCTTTTGTTTTTATTTGGTTCCTGTGGGTTTTGCGGTCTCGTTCCCTTTGTACTTACTTCAAATACAAACAAATACACAGAAATACCAGAGCCTTGCACTACAAACAAACAAGGAAACTACCAGCAGAGCAGGATCCTCGTCGTCGTCCTCGTCGTCGTCGTCGTCATCATCAGTCTACTTCCACTCTGACTCTGAGTGAGTCTGACTTGGAGATGAGTTGTGAGATACGATGTACGATTAGGATTAGAAGATGAGCTTGGGAATGTGAGGACTGCGACTGTACTGAAGGACAAGACACATTTTATATTGTACTGTGGTCAGAAATAGGGGGACACAATAAGATAAGGGAAGACAACTCGGTCAACGAGACGGTTGGACATTAATAACAACTAATAATCCAACAATGTGACTCCATATAGGTAAATACTGATAGCAGAAGGATTGCTCATGCACTATATGCACGAGATGTTCCTTCTTTTTTACTTGCGGCCCTCGGCTCAAAAGTCAAAAGTCTGCGCTTCTTCTATTTTTGAATTCCAAGTTGTGGGTAATTTGTATTTGTGGAGAAATCCTGGTTCTATGGTCACATGGTGATATCTTTCGGGATGTTGTTATGTTGAATTGTGAATTCCTTGATGAATCAACTATGTCATTCATTTTTTTTCATGTCACATTTAAACCCTGGTCCTGGTCTGGTATAAAATAGCTGAGCAGTAATGACATTGCTCTCCATATTCTCATGACGGGAACGGTGACGGTGACGCTACGTTTGACTCAAGCCGTTTTCAGTCAGTGCGGATCTCGGCTTTAGCTTTGGTACCTCCCTATGTGCTGTATCAATCCTGTTTCAAATTTTTTATATACAGATTAAATATGTGTGTACCTAGGTGAGTATAGGCACCACACGCCTAACCGTAAGTTATGTGTTTATGTGCGGCAGAGTGTGACTATGCGGACTATGGACTAAAACAGAGGAGCTCTGCCATTGCGATGCGTAACCCTTTCTTCCCATGCTTCCCTTCCTGTAGTTTTGAGGACTATTAATGGATGCGGAGATGGAGGTGTATCAAAGGGATTGTATACGTTTCACTCCATGTGGTCAAGGCAAGTGAAGACTCCGAGGAACATGACAGAACCAGAAACGCAATGCTAAGGGGATGGG
The DNA here is from genome assembly GCA_949802685.1 of Dicyrtomina minuta. Taxonomy (NCBI): domain Eukaryota; kingdom Metazoa; phylum Arthropoda; class Collembola; order Symphypleona; family Dicyrtomidae; genus Dicyrtomina; species Dicyrtomina minuta. The sequence continues at coordinate 89,501,915 of OX461809.1, forward strand.
ATAGTACTATTAGTGGAGCTATGTACATAATATTATGAAGGTGCTTGAAGCCTTAAAGAATGTACCTACCTATAGCAGATCTAATGTTGGGGAAAGAGGTATGCTGCCTGTGTGTGTGTGTAGGTATGTAGTTATGTAGGAAGCTTTCCCACTTTTATCTCTCTCCTTCTCTGTCTGAAAATATAAATATTCTGTGGAATGTTGACATGAGATAAGATCACTTCATTCCATTCCATGTGATGCAGAGCGCAGGAGAGTATGGCCCATGGCAGGCAGTCTTTTATAATGTAGCTAATGTAATGGGATGTGATGGGATGTAATGTAGTGCAGTGTAATGTAATGTAATGGCTGCTGCCATGAAATGAAATGAAAGGAAATGATGGAAGCGCACACGGAGAGTCACTTCAATGAAATACGATCATGATGAGTACTCACCTGCTTAGAGGTACACAGTACAGTTTTATGACCAGAGTGTATAACAGCACAGTTTAATGTAAGCTTTACATATACCCAAGCTATATGGGTCTGTCTGTACTGTATAGTATAGGAAGCTTTCGTGTCTAGGACGAAAACCAACTTAAGCTCACACACACAGCATTTATTTATTTCCTTCCATGTCCCATGTCAATTCTAATCGACTCCGAGTCCGAGTCCAGTTCATTCTTGTCCATGGATTATTTTCTACTTGTACTTTGCTTTGTCTTACAACATAATTGTCATTGTCAATGTCGTCGACATAGTCGTAGTCGGCGGCAGTATCCTCGTCATTTATGCAGGTAGAACAATAAAGAGCCATGGGATTTTAATATATAGATATAGGTATATAGCACAACATTTTTTACGATCGCATGTGGTAGAGTACCTATGACTATAACCTTTGGAGAGGACTGGAATTTTACTCATATATATGTGTTTTAATTTTATTCTTGAATCTCCCCGCATCATTATTTTTAATCCTTTGTAAAAGTCAGAAATACATGGGGAAATGTACCAGGTCTTTAATTTGCTTTCCATCTTTACTATGTAATATTTACTAAACGCAGCGTTTAGTAAATATTACATAGTAAAGATTAGTTGGTCCAAAATTCGTAGTAATTATTTCCCATATTGGTTTTACATAAAGGTATATTGGAGATAGGGATTTTTGCATCCTTGTGAAAATGGAAAAAGAAATACAGGAGTGAAAATATGAAGTTGGCAATAATATAATATTATATACACTGGTAGTTTTTGGAATTCATGGAGCATGAAAGGATGGAAGTGAGAGTCAAGTTAGTAAAAGTTGGGTGGGCGAGGTATTTTCTCAAAAGTTTCCTTTTTCTTGACAAAGTCAAGTCAAGTGAAGTCAACTGAACCAACAACAGTACATAGTACGCTACTGCATTACATAATCTAATATACAGAACCAGAACCAGGACCAACAGTCTTTGTGCCCCGTCTCTCAGCTCAGCTGAGAATATTCTACACTACAAACTACAACAACAGTGGCATAGGTTGCCGGTGCCGGTGCGCAGTATAGATAGTCTCACGGATTCTGACGCTTATATTCCCGTTCACCGTGCACCGTCCACCCTCCACGGTTTAGCCTATTAAAAGTGAATGGGTATTTAGGTATGTGTGTAGTGACGAGGGAAATTCTGGATTCTGGATTCTAGACTCCTGGAAAGTTAAAGTTGGAGTTTTAGAGCTACAAAATAAAAATACTGTGAGATGCGGGCACGGTACCGGACTCGGACCCGCTGTACAAGCAATCTGTACACTACATAATCCCACTACAAAGCAGAGCGAAAAGTCAAAGGGAAGTTACCTAACAGAAAGGAGTTGGATGCCCTTGGAATTGTAGCATGTCTAGCCAATGTAGCTATGTACTACCCACACACACTCAAAGTTTAAAAGTCTCCTTTTTTAAAGCAAATAATAGAGTAGAAGTACGGATACGGAAATAAGTCACGGGGAAGGAAGCAAACAGATCCAAATCCAAATCTCGATACCGCGATACTCATACATGTATATGTATTGTGCTAATAACTTGACGATCCACCAGCCTGGTACTGGTACTGGTACTCGTTTCAAATTGTAAAAAGAAGTGGAGAAGAAAAAGAAAGGAAAAAAAACGTAAAGTTTTCAAAGGATCGAGAATTGAGAATCTCAGGATTAGATTTCGATTTCATTTCAAATAAGTTTCATTAGAGGAAATTAAAGTGAAACTCCATATCGGTACTCAATATAAATTGCACATGTAACGTAACATACACTTGCTGAGTATTGAGTAAGTGGTATTGGTTTTTTATCCCACCCTATTAATCTTGTGTGTGAGTGTGGACTTTCAACCTTTCGATTTTGATTGAAGAGTATTTAAAAATAACTTGTTTCGTATTGTCGAATATTTTATCTAAAAAGGTTAATTTGGTGAGGTGCCTATTTAATTAGATATTTTTATATTTCCAATTTGTTTACAATTATTCTTGTAATCTTGCTAATCTTCACTTCTGTTAAAAATTTATTTGACTGATATTTGTACATTGGGCATTCCTACATTTATTATGATGAGATGTCCTTGGTATTTATCCTTGGTATTTTTTGATGCATTATTAATTGTCAAATTAATCTTGTTTTCATCTTGTTACAAAATTCCAACCCAGAAGAGTGAAAATGGTCAAATACCAACACTAACTAATTTATAAGTATGTACATAGCAGGTAGTTAAAATTTTACATTGAAATTAAAGCAAAAAAGCTCAGCCAGCGGATTACAGTAGACAGTATAAGTAGCACCTCTTTAAAAAAACATTGTTTAATTAAAATTCCAGTTTGTGTGTGTATTTTGTATTGATATCAAAAATATGTCTACTCCACTGTAATTCAGTGATATGCTCAAGTCTTTCTTATCTGGGAAAATATTGTCAAAAGGTGAGAAAGGCTCATCTTGTCCTTGTCCTTGTCGCCCTCAACACTTTGGCTAAATGATAAAATGACAAATGATAATTAGGGGAGAGAGATAGACTAATCGAATGGATTTGAAGATGCCTTGTTTTTCATTTGAATTTTTGAGACATGGTCTGCTGCTGGGCTGCTTTGGTGTTTGGTGGTGGTGGTGTGACTAATAGTGAAAATATGGTAAATGATGGGGGAATAATATATAGAAAAACAAGTCTTACATCTTTAACTTAAGGACGGGAGGGCTGTCGATTTTTGATCGGTTTTCGATTTTCATTCCTATAATGTAGTAGGGGGTAATGTCGTACGTAGCAGGATATGGTAGTCGTCCTTTTGGTCTGGGTATTTGAGCGATCATTAGATATATAGAACAATTCGGGCCTATCTTTATCTTTATAGCTTCAAGAAGACAGCGAGAGACACTCAGAAAGGCAGACAGAGCGAAGTGAGAAGGGATAAGTCTACGACGTCGATTAGGGTCCATCATGTGATAAGGGCAGCGAGAACATTCTACAAACTCTGATAATAATACTGATGTGGTGCAATGGTATGGTGACAAACATGCAGCGTTGCGTTCTGTCTGTGACGCACTTCAAAAAATACCTTTTGTTTTTAAAGTTGAAAAATATTCTATCTATCCACCTACGTTTCTACTTTGTAGGTTTAACTCACAAATCCACTTGAATCAGTATATAGACCTTTTTTAGACATTTCAAAAAAGTGCTAAAACTCCATGACGAGGTCGATTACAAGTTTAAATGACAATTTTTTACTATTTATTTTTGTAAGGTGGATATACTGTAACTTACAGGAGTGAGAAATGGCATTTTTTCTGAATATCTGTCCCCCGTCCATTTGTTTGTTTACTTGAGTTCTCATAGGATCAGTCTCCGTCTTCACTGCCCACTGCCCACCCTATGCAATCCCCCATTTTTGTTATTCTATTTTTTTTCAAGTCAACATTGTTCCTATATGGAACCACACACGTGCATCAGTAGGAAAGCTCAAGACTCGTACGAGGCACGAATCATCAAAATTCGTGGTAATAGTGGTGATGGTGATGGGGATGGTGGATTCAGTGCAGTGGTATGTATAGTGACAGCTTAAGAGTGGGGGTAAGAAATCCGAAATACCTATATAGCCGTCAATAGCAACAGAGTGTGTGGTGTCCATATCCTTTTTTGAGTTTGAGTTTTTGAGTGGACTTTGGACGACGCGAGGACGACTTTAACTCCGCTCGTGATGTAGGATTGAGCTGAGCTGCTGGACTTGAAATTGGAATTGGACTCAGATATTTTATCGAGAGGCTTATCTGATGTGATGGAAAGCAAGGCACGCAATGTAATTCATGAAAACCAATAAACGCATATTTCCCACGTGGACTTTTCTCTTTTTCTCTCGCTCAGTCCTTCCAGATCCAGATTGAAAGGGCAGGAGCAGAAGGAAAAGGAAACGAGAGCCGGAGTCGAGAGAAATAGGAAACAAAAAAGAAAGAGGAGTAAAAGAGTAAAAGTGAAAGTATAAAACAGTGAAAAAAACAAGTCAGGACTTTGGACATCCACAAAAATACAGAAGAAAAACATCCTTGAGATTTGTTATGTGTAGAAATGAGAGAAAGAAAAAGAGAAAGTAGAAACACAAATACTGAGAAAGTCCAGTCACAATTCACATCCACCCAAGATGGTCAATGACTTCAATGGTCAGGGAAGTAAAAGTGAAAGCTTTTGGTTTTTCGAATCCGAATTCGAAGGACGGGCAAAGTACCTACCCACCTACACCTACAACTACAACACTAGGCTGCACAAGTACAGCTATATACGCGCCTAGAATTCCGGGTAGAACTATAGAAAGTGAAAGAAAAAGTCTTTTACTTTTTTTCCTCTTGTATTTTTTTTCTTCTTGCTCTGCTTCTCCATTGCATTGAAAGATTGAAAGGACATTGCATTCCAATTTGAGATGCACTGCACTACATTCTCTACATTGGACAGTCTCCTATACGCTCAACGGCAAAGCTCGATATCGATATCAACATGGAAAATTGAACATTGCATTTTCCCTGTGGTTTTTTCACCCTCGAATCTCGCAGAAACACATCTCACGATCCGATCCGATCCCGCGGATCTGAAACATGGGCTCAATACGAAAGTGAAAATTGTGAGGGCATGTGTGGTGTGGACGGTGTGGTTCCATGGATTTGATGGGAGAAAATAGAAATCGAGTGGCATAGAGATGGAAAGGGGCAGATTGTGTGGAGGCTATTTTCAAACCGTTGCGTTACTCTGCGGTCTCTACATAAATTAGATGGGCATGACTCCTACTACTACTACTACTACTACTACTACTACTATTGTCTCTCACATCTGGGCACATTGGTTGCACTCAAGTCAACGGAACTGCTGATATATTATCTACCTGCCTATATCTATATATATCTGAGGAGGTAATGCTCTCCCTAAGCCAGTTCGACTATTGGTGTTGTTGATGAGAATAACATTGAAGATTGGAAGATTAAGGTATTTCAATTCCAATTGGATTACTCCGCATCACATCTTCCACAAATATCTTTATTGGCAGTCGCGTTGACGTTAGATTGTAGAAGATAGAATAGCGAATCCCGTCCCACGGTTGGATTTCCATTCTATACTCAGGGAGTGAGTCGTCCAACAGTTGCCAATACAGCTTTCGGCAGTTATATAACATACTAATCGAACCCACCTTAAAAGCAAAAGCTCGTAGCCGTACCTCATCCAAGTTCAAACCCAAATCCAAATATCTAAATTCCATAGTGAATTATGTGATTTAAATTAAAACCATTCTGTCTCTATATTTCTATAGTAGAAAAATAACTAAATTCAAAAATCTCCAGTGCTTTTAAATCGTGCAGGTATTTTTAATGATAGCGAGAGTTAGAACGATTTTCATTTTCATAGGCAATTTTCAAATAGTGGGTCGAAGCTGCGAGTGGGCGTTTAAAAGGGACATGCCGTGGACGTGAATGAAAATACCTACATACATAGTGAAAATGTAGTAAACAAAATAAATAAATGAGACAAATTATGTCGAGACATATATACATATAGGTATGGTGAGTATTATAAGGACGAGATATGATGCACATGAGTTGGAGTTGGAATTTCGGATTTGGAATTGGAAGTCGTGGCCGTAAGGAAATGGGAAATGGGTCTTTTGTGCTTTGTAATGTTGGAGGGATTACAGGGGAGGGAAAGTAGCCAGCTAAGTAGAATACAGGCGAAAGGTAGCTGTTTATTTTCACGGGAAGATGCTTACAGTAATCTCGAAATGGAGTTGATCTCTACTTTGCATTACTCCACTCTACATTCGAATTCGAATTCGAGTGTGAATTCGAATTCCTTTGCAACTTTGGACGAGGACGAGGACGAGAACGAGGACGTGGTACCTTCCATTTGTGTATGTACATGCTACGCCGTGCCTCCCTCCCCAATGCAAAACGTCTCTCGCTCTCTCTCGCCTGTCTCTGTTTGAGAATTGTTGAAGTGAAGAGGAAAACAGCGTCTAGGTACTTTGTCTATGTAAAGTAGTCAGTCTTCACCTTGCTTACTTAAACATTCCATCAACTGGAATAACTTCTTGTTCACTACACTCTGTATTTTCGACTTGGACGATGTGGCCTTGTAGCCAGAGTGAAGACAAGTAAGTTGTAGAGTTGGAGCTCCAGCTACAGAGAAAGACAGACTTGCCTCGTAGCTCTACAGTTCCACTTTCTATACTGTTCTGTAGACTTTAGACTTTAGAGCATTGGAATTGGGAGAAGACTTTGTTTCTGTTTCACAAGAAACCTTTCACGGTATATTTCCGGTTCGATGACATGCGGGTGGGTGGATGGAACCGGTACCGGTACTGGTACTGGGATAGTGGATATATAGGCTCATACTATATAGGGAAAAGAGTACACCTATATACGCTGAGCCCCAAACCCAAACCAAACCAGCACCACCCTTCAAACATCTCCTCGGTTTGGGTTCTATTCTATTTGTATTTGAAACTTGTACTTGTCCCTTCTACATTCTACGGTTCTACAGTTCCACACGCTCCCCATGTAAACAAGTACACGGAAGCATATGCACGTATATCCTATATAGTCAATGGGCTATAGGCTGGAGCTGGAATCTGTCATAGTAGTGGCAAAGGAAAGGGGAGAAAGGGAAGAAGAGGAGAAATGATTCGTTTCACTTGCCACGACAAGACTTTTCAAGATCAAACCAAGCGGTTGGTTCTCCATTTCCATTTCTGTTTAAAAAGCCAGAGCAGCATATAGAGCACAGTTATCTATCTCTCTGTGTCGATGTGGATGTGGATGTCGACAACGTAGGTATATATATATAGCATCTTACAAGTTACACTTTCTCCCATTGATTGTACGGCCATGTCTACATGTACTATGTAGACATATAGAAGGAACCACTGGCTTCGTAGCCAGGGCCATGGCCATAGAAATGAATACAGTGTGTTTTTTCTTCATTCCTTTGAAAGACCCGATGAGTATGTGTGTACATTTCTTCCAAGGGTGAAAGTAAGAAGTAAGAGGAATGTAATGCAATGGGAATTTTCTCTTTGCTCTCAATTCTGTATAATATGTAGCTCAAAGTGTGCCCTGCTCCGTGTGCGATGAGCTTTCCCCGTAGAAAGTATTATAGGGAAGGATATTGGATTTTCGAGTTGGACTTGCACTTTGGAGGTACGCTTACTTATGGTTAGGTTATTTTGTTGGTTTGGTTGTTGGTTTCCTTGTAGAAAAATAGAACTGAAGGTTGAATTGAGCCCGTACGGACTCCATACCGGTCCCGGGACCGGGACCGGAATTGGTGGAAATACTAAGAATCGAGTTAGACGAGTCTGTAGAGTTGGTTCGTCCCTTCCTTCGTAGGTACACGATAGAGAAAAAAGGAAAACGGATCTGGATCTTGTTGGATTGTGGAAACTGAGATGATGATTTTAGTGTGTGTTCTGCTGGGCCTTTGTGTAGAGTCTATTGGTCTCTATGTATACATTGTTGCCTTTGAATGGGTGAGGTTGAGATGTATTGAGGTGTACACAGTGAACAGTGGGGGCTGGATCTGGATGTACTCTCAGTCAGTCTCCTCATAGAAAGTATAAATGTAATGGTAATGGTAATGTTGTTCAGCGTAGATAGACCATGACCGAGAGCGAGAACGGGAGCAATATAGCGCGGTCCCAGTGCCGAAGCCGAAATAGATAGATCCCACCCGAGCTCCGTACGGACTATTGACGGAAGCTGAGGGGAAGACAGATAGGAGAGGGAGACGGGGAGAGCAATACACCATTAGAATAGGAGAATGGCAGGACTTTGATTCTGATTTTGATTCATGTCGTCCATTGAAAACCTCATTTTTATTCATTCTATTCTGAGTCAATAAAAATAGTGTAGTCTCATGAGCCACAAAAAACACAGAGATATTCATTCTCCTTCTTTCTTTCTCCTTCTTTCTTTCTCTGGAGGAATTTTCTTGGATTTGAATTGCGAGTGAGTCGATGCATTTAATAGAGAGATGCAGAGATACATGTGGAAATCGGTATCGGTATTTGACTCCAACTTGGACGGGGTCCTATAGTTGTATAGTTTGTAGAAACAGTAGAAAGCATAGAAATATAAAGCTACTTTTTGTTTTCTATATTCTTTACATCAACATCAAAAGTATCATAAAGTGATAGAGCTCCGCTATACTCCACCGTGTTATTAGATTGTAGATAAAACGGCAACAACTCAAAAATAATGTTTGTGATTATAGCGTGTCTTTCACCAAAATAAAGCTAAGTTATTTATAGCTTACGTCTTACAAATATAGAGAAAATAAAAGTTTAAATAAATAGTATTATATTACAAACACAATACTACTCATATTTAAATAGGTACCTCTAAATGTCAAGGGATTTTCCACCATCAATTTTCTTTGGAAATAAACTAAAAACAGGTGGTGGGTAATTAAAATTTTTGTTTTGACGCATCGTCAGTGTATCAGATATTGTTGTAATTAATTAGAATTAAATGTAGGGGTGTGACAAAGTGAAATAAATTGAAATTTGAAGCTTAATTAAAATGTCTTAAGTATCTTTCAAGATTAATTGTCAGCGTATAGCTCTCGTAATTGCAGTGGTTTAATCTGGAATTGGTGGTAGTGGTAGTGGTGGGGATAGTATATTGAGGCCGTGGAGTTCCACTTGTACTCTGCTTCGCCTCCTAACACTGCACTGGTATGAGTGTATGAGCTAATGGGCGCGGACAAGTCAAGAGGCGAACGGCGTGGAGATTGAAATTTAGATAAAAGGAAAACAGGATGAAAACAGTCAAAGAGAGAAAACAGAGAGAAAGTGTAAAAATTGGGTTAAAAGGAAATTGAAAAGGTACGCGAGGAAATGAGATAGAGAAATATTTTACCTTTTTTTTGCTTTCTTTCTCTCTCTCTCTCTCTCTCTCTCCCGCTTTCTCCCAAGGAAGCTAAGTGCGATGCTGTGGTGTCTGTGCAGAGCGCGTTCAGTGTTTCTTAGCAATGAGATGGTGGCAATGGCAATGGTAGTTGTGTTGTAGCTACTGTAGTGGTAGTGGTAGTGCCAGTTGATTCGGATAGTCAACTTTTTCCCTCTTGTATTTTTTTTCTCCGTCATCGTCTTCTGCTTCTTCTTCGTGTTGTTGAGCCTCTCCATCCTGCTCAGTTGTGTCATCAATTTCCATCATATGACAATTTTCTTGTTGCTACTTCACAACTACACTCTCTGACTCCTTCAGCATTTCCTTCGATTCAATTCAACCTTTCAACTTGATTGAATTTCTATACACACATATTTTCCACTCAGTCAGTGGCTCATAGCCTGTGTGTCTGTATAGTTGGTCCTGATGCGGCTGGAGCCTCAAATTCAAGTAGTAGACTTCCTTACATACTCACTGCGAGCACAGATAGGGATACACTCTGACTGGGTATTGCTTTCTACTTTCCCCAGTACTTTCCTTACGTGTGTCTTTGTTCACATAACCATAACCAGGGCTATGGATATTATGCTGAGCCATATCTTCTTTCCATTCCAATAAGTAAGTAGTATCAAATTACTTGAGAGAGTAGAGTAGTATTGCATCTTGAAGTTTAACGTGAGCCGTTTTCACCGTTTTCCCTTTTCCACATTTCCACAGTCCTCCCCGTGCAAAGACTGGTGTACATATATATAATTATATAGCTAGGTGTATAGCGTCTGAAAATCCGTCGAGTATAGAGTATGGATTAGTAAAAGGCTCGAATTTTGTACTGTATTATCGTTAGTAGGTATGGGTATATAGGTACTTGTCTCCTTCTCGAGTTCTCGAGGCTTGAGATTCGTTTTCTTTCCTCTACTTTCTCCTCTATTTTTTCTATCGGTCTCTCTCTCTCTCTCTCGCAGTGTTGTTATGTGGAGTTGTAGTGGTTTGTTTTCTTATTCTGGTGGTGTTGTCATCTCTCAAGTCTTATAAAAGAACACGTTTGTACTTGAGATCCTTCCCTTAACTAAAAGAATTGGAATTTCCATTTTGAATTCGAATTTCGAATTTTCTCTCTCTCTCTCTCTCTCTCAAGCACAAGCTAAATGGCAAATATTACCTATACTAAATGTTCTGAGCGGTTACTGCACTATATACAGCAGTCAATGCCCCTACTTGTAGTGATATGGATATGCGGATCCGTATTGTGTTCGAGATCAACATCAACATCAAGAGGAATTAATTTCACAAAATTGGTAGAAAAAAAACTCCAGTTCGGCTTCTTATATTGTGTAGACTTGTTTGACTTTGAAAGGAGAGACAGTCTGCTTCTCTGTCTTTACTTAGTGCCTACCCCTGTCTCCACCGTCTATGTATTCTGAATGCCATCGTCACTATATAAAAACACATTTTGAAAAGGGATAAAATCAAACTGTAATTGAAATCATTTACGGGAGTATAAAAGGTTTTGCGTGGCTTGTTATAATTTTTTCTAGAAAATATGTTGTTGGTGGTTGCATTGTAGATTGTTGCATAATATGTAACTTTGTTCATGTTCATACTTCATAGTATATTTACGTACAGTTCCACGCTGTAACATTATTATAATGTCAACTAATGTGTGTGCTTTATTGATTCGTAGCGTATAATGTACTGAATACGCTTTGAATATGATACATTGATTGTGTTTGCTTTTTCCCCTCCATTATTCTGCTTAAACTTTCCTCGATTCTCGATAAAAATCGAATGGTGGAATTTGTTGTTTTTATTCTTTTTACTTTTTTCTCGCTCTCTCTCGGTCACAGTATTTTATTGCCAGAGGTTTTCTGCGGGTTCTGCTCTGGGGGCTCGAAGAAAAATAGAGAATCAATCGAGAGTCAAAGTGGTTGCGTGACTAACTCGTCGTACATTTTGATTTCACCTCACTACTATTATTATGAAGATACAGGAGGGACTCCATAATATTGGATAGGTGCTGGGTGCTTATCAGTGTTTTGTACATATTTACCTGTATATCATCACAGTCACAGTTCAACTCCTTTAGCCAATGTTATGTCTTGGCATTTTCGTTTTAGTTGTGTTTTTTTTGTGTTTGTAGGGTTTTGGTTGGTTTCTACGTTTGGTTTTTAAATAAGTGAATCACTTCTCTGTGGGTTTAGCTTATACCTCCCTACACACATTGTGTGTATTATTAAGGTTTAAGGTGCTTTTTGGTGAACTCACACGGAAAATGGAGTGAAAGCTAGTTCTGTATGTATAGCTATAGTGTGAAAGTGTAGGTATGTATAGTGTAATTTCTCTGGGGTCTGCGTCTGTAGTGAAGTGTAGAGAGTGTGGTGTAGTTTGAGCGCATTACACGAGCACCTACCTACAAGGTACATAGCTTAGGGACTTATTTCTATTTTTGTTAGTTCAGTTGTCATATCCATTGTCAACATTGTCATACTCAGTCTTCATTTGAACTGACTTTCTCTCTCACATTTTTCTTCTCTCTTTCCTTCCTTCTTGTCACCATCGAAATTTTTCAGTTTTTCTTTCTATACTATATACCACTGTATGACCATGTCTTTTATAAGGGGAGTGTTGAGTCTGAGTGTATAACTTTTTTCTTGGAAAGCTGAATCGACGTTACTAATATTCTGTCTCTTTGTGTGCGTGGCTGTTGGTTGGTGATGGTGATGGTGAAAGTGTTGCTGCTTGTCGTTGGTTAGTTGTTTGTGTATGGGTGCCATTTTATTATTTTTATTACTTTCACCGGATTCCACGTTTGGAAGCTACACAAGTGGAAGGCCAGGGGTAAGTGAAGGTTCTCCCGTATGTATAGACTGACTGACTCATTGACTGCGTGGATCGAGCGTATTTGTATTTGTATTCGTCTCGCCTGTAGGAATGTATAGCCAAGGAAAATACAAGTAAAATGAAATCAATTGGAGTTCCAATTTTCCAATTCAAAACCAATCCATTCCATTTTCGATTCTATTGAAAAGGTGAAAGTCTTGGTTGTTGAATACCTGGGTTATTGTGAATAATATGAAGGGGTATGGAAGCCTTATATATATGTGAGTTCATTCCTGGTTGAAATTTTTGTTCTCACACACACACACACACACACACACACATACAGTCTGATTTGGATTTGGATTTGGCTTTACTTGAGCATTTCTATGAGTGTTTACTAAGCCTATTGTTATTGTGCTGTGTATATTGGTGTATCTGTGAGAGCGCTGCTCCCAAGTTAAGTGGGTAAATAGAAAATTGTAAACTGTAAATTGATTCCCTTTCACCATTTATCAATACCAAAACCCAAGCCAAACCAAACTTTTGAATAGGTTATGTATATTTCTATGTAATTATATACTTATATTATTGAGCCAAACCGAACCGAAACCGAATAAGCGAAATGGAAACCGACACCGAGCATTGTGAGAAAAGTCATTTTTGTTTGTTGCTATAATTAAACTTGAGCGGCGCTCGCTCAATGGAAGAAGAAGAAGTCGCGATAGTTGTTTACTTCCCTCCAACAAGTTTGCCACAATACATTAATTGTTTGGGTGTGACAGTTTTAGTTTGATTGTGTGCTTATAGTATACCTATAATTGAAACACAGTTTAGATTTCTACGTGGCAAGTTCAAAAGAAAAAATATTTACTAAATAAAAATTTAACATTAATTGAAAAGTTAATTTTGCTCAACTTCAGAATTGACATACGTAATACTGTGCTCAATTAAAATTCAATATTTAACCATTTGTAAATTGCACTATTTGTATAAAGGGAAAACAATTAAAGAAGGATTTTAATGGTTTTTATTTTTGCTATCGTCTCTGGAATCTGGTTGTGTATAGATTATTAGGAAAGCTTGATGGAGGCCGAGGTCAAAGTTTGGGCTGCTATTGCACAGTCATATATTGGACTGACGGACTGACTGGGATTAGGATTGTATAGTTGTATAGTACCCTACTGGCACTATATAGCACTCGCCCTTCAGGGTATTCAGAGTTTGAGTTTCCACGAGGAGACAGACATTTGAGACACTGTACATGTGAGATGGGAGTAATATTGAGGAAAATTCCCAAGACTCGGAGAGACTGGCTCCACAAAGCATGTGTGTCTGTCTACATGTGTACATCTCAACCATTTCCACATGGAAAGATTGGCCAATTTTTTTATTTGGATATACTCATATTTCTACACATGAAAGGGAAAACAGTACAAAGTATGGCATATCGTTTCCTATCGTACCCTATGGTATATGGTATATATCGTCAGTGAAGAACCAAAATGACCCATATCCAATTCAAGCTAAAAACAATATCCACTATCTACAAAAAAATATTGAAACATGTCTTCAAAGTGTTTAAATGGAATATCGAGCAATTTTCAAAAAAATGTAAATAGAACATTTTACACTTTTCAAAAAACATGTAAATAGAACATTTTACACTTTTGAAAAACGTGCAAATAGAAAATTTTCAATTTTCAAAAACATGCAAATCGAACATTTTACACTTTTCAAAAACGTGTAGTTCAAACATTTTGCAGTTTTTCAAAAACATGTAAATGGAACATTTTGCACTTTTCAAAAACATGTAAATGGAACATTTTGCACTTTTCAAAAACTCTTAATGACGCATGTTTCTCATTTAGTTTTTATGACATATCTCATTTTGATTCCAGCTTAAATTTGAAATGGGTCATTTTGGTTCTTCACAGACGATATAATGTTCCTACAATGCTTTCACTCTCTCCTCACGAACAGACAACAGACACTTCACATCATATGCGGTGGGTAGTGTGACAGAGTCGGGAGTTGTGTGCTGTAGTCTGAATAAGGCTCCTATGTATTAAATGCCCAGATCCAGATCCAGAGTACAAACTACCTAAAGTGTATCTCTGTATAGGTACATGTTACACTGCACTTTCTGTTTCTTCACTTTGGTTTTGGGTTTGGTGGGAAGTGGGATTTGTATCTTTGGGTATTTTCTCTGTCAGTCTGTCAGTAAGACTTGCTCTGCTGCTTGTATGAGTTGAGAGGAGCAGCCAAAAGTCTCACAATGTAATGCTTTCCCAGACAATGTTTGAGTTGATGTGACGGTGTGGTGGAAGGAGCCACCACAAACAGGACCCAGAAACAGAGCCAGTCCCAGACCCAGACCATGTTGCCCTATGTTCCAGGAACATGTTCACAAACCCATCATGACATGGTTTTTGGCGTTAGCATTTTGCCATTGCTCCAGATATTTCGGACGGGAAGAGACGGAGAATATATAATTATATGTGCATGTGTGTGTGTGTGTGTGTGTGTGTGTGTGTGTGTGGTGGAAGTTGAAAGGCTGTCGCTGGTAGGAAGCACACATGTACATAATTACATGATAGCTCCCAAGATTTATGTACGGAGCTCTGTCATGTTATGTTATGGGATGCTATGTAGTTCATCAGATATAATAATAATGTATTTTAGATCATACCTCTGTAGTGACTAGACCTGCTGCATCTTGGAGAGACGACGGCTGCTCTGTTTATACGGACACAGGGCTTCGGCTTTAATGCTGATATATATGAGGAGTAGTTCCTAAATGGTGAAGGAAAGTCCCGTGCCATTTTATCTGTACAGATATTTGTGCTGGTGCTGGTACTGGTACTGGTACTGGTACTGGTACTGGTACTGGTACTGGTGAGCTCCCTGAGTCTGAGTCTCAGTCCCATTGCCATGCGTAGACACATTCATGAGGAAGAAAAGCCGGAGGAGCTCCTACTCCGAATCTCATATCGTAATGAATTTTATGGCCAGAATATAATTTCCTCCACATATCATATTATGGCATATCATGACATGACAATACTTAATGTACCACATAATGGTATATCAATCATAAGCCTAGAGTAGTACTAACTATACTACAGCTACGAGTTCTCTGCATTCTATATTATTCCTGGTATATTTGTGGCTTGCTCTTTAAATATTACATAGGAGCATACTCCTGATATGTATCTCTGCCTGTATGCAGCTTTACCTACTGGGCATTTGCTTGAGTCTGCGAGTCGTGACGGCAGAAAACTATAATAATAATTGCATAATATGCCTACCATTTTTACTTTTGCCCTGCACGGAAGACGTAGTTACTGTAGATAGTAGAAATATGCATACATCTATATGGTTTGTCTATATATCAGTAGGCTATATATGGCTGTACTTGGAACATCACGAGTGGAAGAGCCGGGACAATATTGAGTATGTCGTGGTTTGTGTCGTGTCTTATTAGTCGTGGCGTGTGGTGTGATAAACTTGGATCTATATGGAAAACTAAAATTCTTGTAATTCATTTTCCCTGTATCGCATCGTTTTCGTTTTCGTTTTCGTTTTCGTCTTCGTCCTCGTCCTCGTCCCTGTATGTTATAGAATCAGATTATATAGGACTCCACTCTGTGACTGTTTAAAGCATAAATCAATTTGGGAGCGGAAACTAATACAAGTATGTACATGTGTGTATTTGACGTACGTAGCAATATGATATTTCCGTAGTTATGATGAGCTAATATTTGCGAGCGCTAATAGAATGAATTGTGTTTACGTCCGCTCCATATGCTCTCCACGTAGGTTACATACGTAACCATGCTCCTCGTCCTCCAGCCCCAGCCTGAAAAACTAATCGTCCATCCAGGCAAGGAAAAGTTTTGCTTATTTTGTTGTTGTTGTTGTTGTTGTTGCTGCTGTTGAGGTTTTGTTGGTACTTCCTAGAAAAATTGAATCTACAGATAGAATCTTACCCGTGCGAGTTTGTTATTGATTATTGTTGCAAGTATAAACAGAGATAGGTATAGGTATTGATGAGAGATGCCTTGGTTATGCGGGCTCATGTTGGTTCACGTGCCTAGGAGAGATTTCTTCATAATGTGCATTATAAATAGGAAATACGGCTCCCGACGTGACGGTGACGGTGACCGGAGCCCTGTGGAATTCTACCTAATAGTTAGCAGATAGTCTTGTGTACAGTCAGAAGGAGCTCATCTGAACTTTCTTAGATTTTCGAAATTTGGATGTTCACCACACAATTTTTCGTGCCTTGTATAAACAAGAATTTTTCTCTTACCTGAAAATAAATAAACCATGTCCATCAGTCTATCCACGAATATATGTATCTTGGCCCTGGCTCCCGCCTGTAAACATGGAACTTAATTGATAATGTGATAAGTACAGAAATATTACATTTATTATGGTCCGTGAGAGGGAAATGGGGAAACTTATTGACACTGACAAGGGGACAGACAGGACTACAGGACATTGTGCAGTACACAGCAAGCGAATCCGAGGAGCTTATTCAGTTCAGATCAGATCACACAGTAATTTTTTCCCGTGAATTTCCTGAAAATAAATACGAGTACCTACCTACCTACATAGGAGCCTATATGTTCATAAATTGAGAGGTGACGTGCATACGTGTGGGCTATGTATTTGAAATTATTTATTTATTTTGCCACAGCGAGTCAGTTCTGTGTTGTGTAATGGGAGTTGTCAGTTTGTGAGGGGTGAGTAGTGAGTGTAGGAATAGGAATAGGGAAAGTATACAGATATGCATGAGTACCTATAGTATACCTATAGATAGATAGGCGTGTGTGTGGTGATGTTGAGGGAAGATCTGAAGGTAGATACAGACCGCTTCATCCTCCGCCGTTTCCACCACACTTACCCTCACGGAACAACAACAACCGAAAACCGAGGCGGATCGCGAGCTGAAGACTGAACGGAACCAAACTAACTTTGGCTGATTCTGTCTCTATCTATACACACATCTCCTATCTGAACCCGGCTTCGGGTTCGCGAGGGGCTCCTCTCTATCTGTCTATATTTATCGTTTCTAACTAGAAAATCAAATTGACATAAAGCCTGACCAGACCCAGAGCCAGACCCAGGCCGAGACCCAGACCTCCTGGACCAGCCACCATGCAGCGTGCATACGTACTCTAATCTAATATGGAAGAAACTCAAACGTAACCAAGGAGGCACATGGAGGCAGGCAGACACTTCCTGTGTATCCCGCGCTCCTATTCCGCCCATGCTTCTCCACGGCTCTGGCTCTGACTCTGGTTTCACGTGATTATGGCAGTTCATTTTCCTTTGATCTTGATCTGTTTATGAGATCTGTCGGTAAATCTTTTTAGACACAGTCCACGAGCTCCGTGTCCACATCCAACCATAACTATATGTACGTACCTAGCTAGATTGCGTTAGTACACGTCGGAGTGGGAGTGCAGTGCAGTGCAGGACGTAAGTAATTCATATCTGTGGCTCTCCAGCCGACACGAGTAGGATATTGATATTACAAAAATAAACTGAGTGAGAGGCACACGGGACATTTCTGGCTTGTGCACTACACCATAAGTCTACAAGGAAACTCGAGTGAGTTGTGAGTAGTGAGCTAATGCAATACTCCACTGATACCCCCAATATATATGTGATACGATATATTATTAGCTTCATTACTTAGTCATGTGAGAAAAGGCTTTGACAATCCAATCGTCCACGTGGCGTGCAATCCAAACAGAAAACTGAATCCAACTCCAACTCCTCTACAAATTAACGTAAACAAAATTACTTCTTGTAAGAGTATTTTCGTCTCCGTTCAAGGAGTAAGTAGCTATGTACTATGAAGCAATGATATGTTCAAACGACAATGTCCACGACAGCCACAAGAACCAACCTTTAACATGTTGAGTATTTTAAAGAAAATCAACTAAAAAAGCAATCATATTCTGCAAAAAAGTACAGAGTTTTTATTCCAAATAGTACTGTAGTCTGTAGTTATTATTGTGCAATTTGCTTTTAGTATTTATTTAGTTGTGTCTCTTACGATACGAGTTATAGTGGACAATTATAACAATTGATTGGGAATACATGCGAAGCATTTTCTTGGACTCGAAAAGGAAAACGCAAGGGAGCATAATATAGAACTCGAATTAAGAAAGCAACGACAATAATTATTACACTCCACTTTAAATGCTGTATAAAAAACTTAATAAATTATATATAGGTATGCATGATAAGCTACAGACTATAGAGAGGAATACAGAGGAAAGTGAGTCATGCTCAAATGTTGCGAAATGCAATGGGCAATGGAATTGTGGCTATGCTGCAGGGACATTTAGCAAAAAGCATATGGGATTGTGATTGCATATACAATAGCATTAATGCATTGGATTGCTACTAAGACTACGATGGTGGTTTGATGGTTGTGTTTGGTGGTGATGGTGGTGCTACAGAGTGTGTTGGGGTGCTAGTTCATAAATATAAATTACGAGCAACGAAACAGAAACCAAGTGCCTACTTTCTTTAGTACAGATACTATGCCTTCAGTCACTTCTACACATAATAATTGCAGTGTCCAATCCACACACATACTATAGCCTTGCGAGGACTATCCCTATACATATATAATAAACTACCAACTAAAGTATGAATTACTAAAGTTTTTTTTTCACCACCATTAACTTGTGCGGATTGTTGTAATATTGTAAATTGTGAATGTGAGTGGAGTGAGTAGAGTGAACGCCTCCAGTTTTGTATTTTTTTGTCCCTTATTTTCTCTCTCTCTCGCACTTCTTTCTGCGTTCATTGCAGTCTCACTGAGTCTGACTCAAGTCTTGAGTCTTCGCAGACTTGCGTCTTACACAACTTGTAATCTTGCAGCAATAAAATATAGAAAAAAATTTCTTAATACTTAATACTTACTTCTTCTTAATCCTTGTATATGCTCCAAACATGAACTTGTAGAGTAAAATAGACCACCAGATTCCACACTCCGACACAAAACAAAAACACGAGAATTTTTTAAAACATTTTTCTAAACACTTGACAGAACAACAGTAGTGTCCACGTCAGTCTCGGTAACGAGCAGTTATGAAAATTACTGTAACAATTAAAACAGTAACAATAAGAATGTCACGTGTCCATAGACTTATTTGAATAATCGATGTACTCTGCAGATGGGTACTTTCACCCACTAAATTTATTGTTGGATTTGATGGAAATTGGAAATGGGGAAAATCTGAATAAAAAATGCAGCACACGGCCCACAAAAAGTACACATTCAATATAATGCGTTCGTCGCTCCAAGATACCATGTTTGCCTGTAATAATGAGAGGAATTTTTTAATTTTTTGAGAAAACTGGTTGGGATGGGCGATTGGGCCGTGACAATGGAAGTGGCAGTGTTGTTGGCGGCGGCATATAGTGAGAGAGTGGGTAGAACTGTAGAAGTAGAATGAATGAGAATGGAGATGAATGAATGACTGACTCACTGAATGAATTGATAATGCTAATGGTATCTAATAATTACTAGTGTTGTTCTTCTGAGTAAGCCCAAGTGTGAATTTAAATATGATAATTATTGACATGTAATAATGTATTGGGTGAGTCAGCTGTTCCTGTTGGTAGACTGCTGTCTCTCCATCTTTTGTATTCCTATTCCTACTCATGTACACAGCCATATTTTTTGGTTTTGGATTTTTTGGAATTAAAAACGTTCGTGGAATCATATTATCCATGTTGCGCTTGGAGCTCTTTTTGTTTTTTAGGTGGTTGGTTGGTTAGTTATTGTTAAAATACGGAGACGGATATATTATTTGGTTATCTGGCCTTTTGCAACTGCTATGCTATACTCAACTTACTTGAGATTTGTAACTTGACATATTATTATGATGATGGCGTATGATACAAAGTGATGCGATGTGATATGAGATGAGATGAACCTGATCGTGTCTTGACTTGACTATATGTGAGAAGAGACTGACTGAGGATGGAGACGGAGACTGGGCTTTGGCTTATGTCCTGTCGTGTCATGCACCTCAGAAATTTATCATCATCTCTCTGTCTTAATGACCTCAAGGCAAATAAAGTTAACTTTTTCAAAACATTTCCATCAAAAAGTAAGGCAGAATTTCCTCTGGGGGCTACAATTCAATATATTTAATGCGGATGTAAGTACTTACCACTTACCTAAAAGCAAAAGCAAGCTAAAAGCTTACGATTAGAACATTACACACTTTACACACACACATGTACAAAAAAAAGTTCAAATATGAAAACGGAAAACAAAACATTACTACTGCAAGAAGCTCATATATATCTACTGCATGGAATGGAGTTAGTTCATGTTACGAAAATACATGTAATTAAAATGATGTGTGGACGTGGACGTGAGCCTGGTTTTTGGTACGTGGTCATGCAATGAATTAAAACTATACTAAATGTTGGGAGGACGACTAAAAACAATAGCTCATGGCATCATATGACCCAGCACCACCAATTCCCTTTGCCGTCCTCCCATAACTTGACATGGTTCCCAAATTATTTTATTTTTTAAACTGTATACTACTGTATGTACTATTTGAAAACATTATCAACATTTTATTTCGTTTTTATTTTTAACTTTCCTCAATTTTCAATCCATCTCATCATTCTCATCTGGCATAATGTGTTATATTATAGCCACAAAAAAAAACGAAATAAAACGTAACTCACAATAGTTATCATATTAACACATAGGCCGTAACTGTAGCTTAGCGTAGAGCCATGTGTGGACTGTATTAAAAATTTGAAAAAAGAGACACACACACACGCAAAATAAGGAATAGGAGAAGATGAGGAGCAGGCAGGACGCGGTTCAAAAGTAAAAGTTGAAATAAAAATGAAGAGATAAGGAGACGAAATGACTTTGAGATGAAAGCATCCGAGACGATGAATCTGTTTGACATGTGTTCACACACACACACATACACACACACACACACACAGATAGTTTCTTTTCCCCTTTCTCATTTTGTCCGTAGAGCAGCCGTGCCGTGCTCTGTGAATAGCAATCCTACAGTATGATTACTATCATTATTACTATTATTATTATGATACTTGATCGACTTGGATTTTTTTTAATACATGTATTTTATACAACACAAATCACAGAGGAAATGTAAATACTTTTAACTCGTCTCAAATTCGAATTTGACAAAAAAAGGACGAGCAAAGATGAGTAGAAATGAATGGAGTAGAATGACATGTGCTCTCATAGTTACTGTTACTGGGGAGTTGGAGCTATAAATACATACTCAGTACGGCTCTTACTATAGGGCAGTTTCTGTTACGGTTGCTATGTGCTATTAGTAGTAGTGAAACTGACATTGATGCTCCTGCTTTATTACATTTATATCGTCTGTGAAGAACCAAAATTACCCATATCCAATTTAGGCTACAATCAAAATGAGCTATGTCAAAAAACAAAAGGAGAAACATCTATATTAACTCCATGTTAATATGGAGTTTTTGAAAAGCTTAAAATTTTCTATTTTCATGTTTTTTAACAATGTAAAATGTCCTATTTGCATGATTTTGAAAAGGTGCAAAATGTTCTAATTCCATGTTTTTGAAAAGGTGCAATTAAAATGCTCTAATTCCATGTTTTTGAAAAGGTGCAAAATTTTCTAATTCCATGTTTTTGAAAAGATGCAAAATTTTCTAATTCAATGTTTTAAAAAAGTGCAAAATGTTTTAATTCCATGTGTTTGAAAAGTGTAAAATGTTGTACTTGCATATTTTTGAAAAGTGTAAAATGTTCTATTTAAATGCTCTCAACATATTTGAATATTTTTGTAGATAGTTGATACTGTTTTTAACTAAAAATGGATATGGGCCATTTTGGTTCTTCACAGACGATATGTAGTAAGATGTTATGTAAGAAAATGACAACGGCCACGAGATGATTTCTGTTCTGCTGTAGGAGACGGAGGCAGTTTATACTTTTGAATATAATATCTCGTTTTGGTTTTGGTCTTGGTTTTTGAAGCTCGGGATTCTGTTTCTGTGGCGGCAAAGCGGCTTTTCACAGGATTCAAAACTCCAAAGGAGAGAGCGTCTAGTATTTCTATTTAAAAAAACATTTTTGAGACAGACTCAAAGAGTCAAATTACAGACAAATGGAATATAAAAAGCAATTTTCTGGTTTCTGGAAACAAACTTTTCAGTGTTCTCTCTGTTCTCTCTCAGTACTATGTACTATGTGGCTCTTCTTATCATTATTATGAGGGTAGCAGTCAGTCGGCAGTCTGACTGAGTTTAGTTTTAGAAAACGTAGAGCGACAGACAGTATGCGTGTGGATCTCTGGTTCTGGCGCTGGTCCTACATAAATCATCATGAGGCTACTACTGTTACTCTTGTGCGTGAAAGTGGAAATGGAAGTGGCCCAGGCTTATTATATGGACCGCAGTTTATTTTTATAATATTTATGTATGTAATCGTAATCGTCATCCTAACAGCCATTCATATCCCATTTACTACTTTGAGAGTGTTTATAATACTATCACAACTTGAGAACCTGGAGCTGGCTCAGCCTTCCCCACGTGGCATTTCATGACTCTCAAAAACAAAGCGAGAGTTTGTGAAGGCATAATTATTTTTTGATGCAGTCATATAACATACAAAATGGAACTCGTGGTAATATTGATCTTGAGTAAATAACGTATAACATGTGTAAGAGAGCTGTCAAATCTAATGGGCAATCTCATTTAAAAATAACCAAGCCCTGCCACCTATTGATACAAGGAAAATATTATAATTAAATAAATAAATAAGCGCGCAGTTTTACATAGTAGTGTGATAAACATTTTATTTTATAATCCGCTTACCTGATAAAAATGAGGATTAATAAAATTTAAAAATTAATTTGGCCGTAAGATCAACATAAAGAAAGAAGAGCTTTTGTAACGCGTGTAACTTATAGCAAATTTCCGTACTACTACCGACACCGACCAACTGTAGTAGTAGTAGTAGGTTAGCTCCGTTAGGCGGTTAAAGTAAAGGCTTGGGCTTACGTTTCAATTTGGATTTGACTCCGGCTTCGGCTTCGGTTTCGGCCTCGGTTTCGGTCTGCTTACGCAAGTTATGTTGAGTGCCGAGTGAAGTTGAGTGAAGCTCAGTAATTGTAGTGAAAAAGGCTGGAAATGAGAAATGAAAAATGAAGAAGGGAAGTGGGATCTGGTTGAGAGTGGGAAGGGAACGGGTAACGAGTCATTTGCTACACAACACACAACACTACACACAGTACTGTGAGGAGAACGAGTTAATTCTAATTCACATCTCCGTCTCCGTCTCCGTCCCTCCCTATATACTCTCTCACAGGCACAGACCTATATCTATACCTATACCAGTACCAGCACTATGCATGTGATGCAGCTGTAAAGGAAAAATAATTGTAAGAGTGGGTGATAAGGAGTAAAGGGTGTGTTTGCAATGTAAAGTGTGTCGGCTGTATACTTGCAGTAGTAGTTCCCGTCTATAACTCTAAACCGCTCTTATTTACGGTTCCTGCTGCTCCGCCGCTACTCGTACCGTCGTACCCGTGGCCGTCTCCTCCGTCAAACAAAAAACAAATCTCCTACTCCTCAATTTCCCCACAGTCCCAAGTACCACAGTAGCTTCATTAGTATTATATAGGTCCCGGTCCCGCACCATATTTGTAATTTGTAAGCATAATGCATACCTATGCAAGTTGGACACGTAGACGAAAATAGTCTCTTTTAACACATACGCAAGCTTCAGATTAGTAGTACAAATGTGAATACAATAATACAACAATCCGTAGTTTTCCTAATCTCCAACACAGTCAAGAATATATTGTAGTAGGGCAATACTAAATCCACACAGAAGACGGACAGCTCACAATTATGTACTACTCACCTACCTTCAACCTTCCTACCTATACAGTCACTGCACTAACTGAGTTATATATCGTCTGTGAAGATCCAAAATGACCCATATCCATTTGTTGCTAAAATCAATGTCAACTATCTACAAAAATATTCAAATATGTCTTAAGCGCATTTAAATAGAACATTTTGCACTTTTCAAAAATATGTAAATAGAACATTTTACACTTTTTTCGAAAACATGTAATTAGAACATTTTGCACTTTTTCAAAATTTGTAAATAGAACATTTTGCACTTTTCAAAAATATGTAAATAGAACATTTTACACTTTTTTCAAAATATGTAAATAGAACATTTTACACTTTTCGAAGACATGGAATTAGAACATTTTGCACCTTTTTAAAAACATGCAAATAGGGCATTTTAAGTTTTTCAAAAAATCTTAATTAACATTTTACACATGTTTCTCATTTTGTTTTTATGACATAGCTTACTTTGATTCTAGCTTAAATTGGATATGGGTCATTTTGGTTCTTCACTGACGATATTATAAAAATAATTTTTTATGAAACAAAAATGTAGAATGCAGAACGTGGACATATATGGCAATAGGAGGTTGTATAATCAGAGAAATCAGAAATAGTTCCCCTGTACTACACACTACGGTCTACAGAAATATGTAGGTATATGAACATGTAAAGGATGCAGGGCCAACGCCAAGGATGGACGGAGATATACATATTATGCAGTAAAATACAAATACAGTTGTAGGTGGGTGCATAACATTATGTACGTACACATGAAAAGTTATAGACAGCCGAACCAGGAATAGGAAAATGAATAGACTGTGAGGAAATGAGTACATGTGTCGAAGGAAGTTGAGTAGAAAAAAAAATGAGACTGGATGTGGAAAAGCTCAAACACACCATTCATCAATTACTTGAAATTCCATGACCATATTCCACACACGCTATCTGCAGCTTCACTAAAAATCTCCAATTCATTCCATATACAAATATAGTACCTATAGAAATGTGTCTATATTCGCGCACTATATGCAACTCAACGCCACAATACGGCAACGTCAAAGTTGCCAAAGCTTCACCAAACAAAAAAAAAGACCTCTCAAGTCAAACGTCAGACACGAGAAAAAAAATCAAAACATGATAATATCGTATCGTATAATCGTATATCGTAACGTGATATTCTATTGAAAAATTTCTCCTTATGATCTAAATCAAAATTGTATCTTTGAGTGAAATAGACTGATAGCTATATAACGTTTAGATTTTCTACTCGCAAACTTTAGATGCTATAGATACGCGAGCTTAATTATAATTCAAATGTCAGTGTGTCAAACTCTTTTAGAAATGAAATCGAGACGGAAAGAAAGACGAATAATGAAGGGTTAGTTTCTTATATAGTAGATACATTATTACAAATTATTTATTTAGATTAAAATTATAAACTGAAGCATTCGTCTTGACCAGTGCAAAAAGCCAAACGCGGAAGATGCAAATAGGAAACGTTTTTTAGGTATGTAATTTTAAAAGTGTTTATATTTTATGTAAATTGCACATTTTTAATAAATAGCAATTTAAGTTTGAGGTGACTGGAAGATGGTAATGGATCTGCAGTTTGCAGTCTCCATACATAAAGACAATTAGTAGGTACTTTTAATCTTAGAGATATCTGTAATATTAGTATTGAAACGAGGAGCTAATTATTTTTCAAATAGAATTTATGTTTCGGTTGATTTTTATGCATGTACCTACTAATCGTTAGATTGCCATGCATAGGTTTGTTTGTATGTTTATATTTGTAATTATCAATGGAATTTGTCTTACCTCTCGTTACTTATTGACTTACTGTAAAATGTACTAATTTAAATTTAACAACGAACCTATGTATATCCTACTGTACAGTATTAGACAATTATTAGTATAGTGATGACTATTTCTGCAACTGCTAATATTTGACATAAGTATCTACATTCGAAATTCCATATGGAACACTGCATTCTGCATTAGTACAACACTTAAGACAAAGATGATGATGAAATGACAAGTGCAAATATATATAATCCACACACAATACTCATAAATATAAACGAGTCATTTAGCTATGCTATGCCATATTTCTCCAATGTATTTGTCCCCCCCCCCTCCCTATCAGTAGTACAACACAGTTTTTAAAAATGTAGATGCGGATCTCCAATTGCCAAATCGTCAATCGTCATAGTAATCACAAATATAATTTCGTTTTGAGTAATTAGCATGTCAAAAAATGTGTACGAGCGGATCCATCACGTTACACACATGTGTATAAATAGTACATTTACAAAGCCACCTATATATTTATACCTATATTTGATTTGCATGAGGTAGATACATTCTAATTGCAATAAATTCAAGTAGGTAGGTACTCTATGATCAAGTGATTGTTTTTCTAATTGTCACTACACTACACAGTATTTTTTACCACGTAGGTAAAAGGTACTTTGTTTCTCTATAGTAGGTTATCTTTTTAGATTCCTACATAAGATTCTACACAAGGTTCCTTGCCATGTAAAAATGCAAGGAGTAAAAAGTTACAAGTTAAAAATTTTCGGTAGTTGCAAAAATGAACATCTGCACTAAATATTATTTGCGCTCCTTTTTTCATCAAAGTTAGACACAAAAATGATCCTCCTCAAATTTTTTTGCATGTTCCATCTGATCTGCTCAAGTTGAAATGTGAAAGTATCTACCTACATAGAAATGATGAAGATTCTACGGTAGGGTAGATAGGCTATTTTGCCCTTTCAGCCAATGACATATTTAGGATATGTGTAATAATGTGAATGTGTATATAGTATGGCGGTGGTGCATGACGACGACGAAGACATGAATGTATTGGTGTGGTATTGGCGTAAGTAATTAAAATGACTTCTGATACAGCACTTTTTCAATTCAATCAACGCCACAGCACTTTGTTCCCTCCATCTAATATCTCTCTGTCTCTGTCTCTGTGAATAAATAAATAATGTCAAACTTAAGTTGTACACTTACTGTACTCGGCATGAACTCGTGTATAGAGTATGAGCACTGCACTGTTTGCTTAAGGATAAAGTTGTATTCTCTATTCAAAGATAGAGACATGTACCTACATGTTCCTACACCATTACCATTACCATTACCATTACTGTATTGTTTTAGATTGGACTCACTATCTGTGTAGTTCTGCACTTAACTTGGTCTTTGCTTCATGCCAAATGCCTTTATTATTAGACGTAGTTGGATTTCCCACACAGACACAGTACATCACGTAATATGGTGCATTACATGAGATTTGTCAGAATTCCATATTGCACACTCCGCCGTCCTATATGTTCAACTCTCTCAAGTTTTTAAAGTGCCTAGATATAGGTACCAAATCTGGGGAGCATCAAAAGAGCTGCTGAGAATAATTAGTTAATTGATGAGACTCAGTCCGTAGATTGTAGATGTGTTTACCTGTCTCTCTCTCTGTAGTATGTGTCGTCTGGGGTTTCGTTGTCGTGGTCGTCCAAGTCGTGGTGGTGGGTAGGCCTTGAGAGTGTGTGCATGGAGCCAAGTTGAGTTTTTTAAGCTAATTAGCACTAATCGAACAATGGGACATGAATCTCAAAGAAAGGATTGCGTGTGTTATTTCCAACTCGGTTTCCATTTGTATATCAATGTACCTTTTGCTTTTTGCATGAGGATTTTTGTTTGAATTTTACTTTACGATTACGACTGAATAGGAATTCAAATACGGTTACGGTTACACGGTCTCGTCGTTGAATGAGTGTCATGACGAGAGCTATTGGGATTTATTTCGTAGAATACATTTTATGAGTTACTTGTTGTTAAAGTCTTTTTGTGTTCTGTCTTTCTCTTTGTCTTTCGTCAGTCATTTAAGTCAAGTATAGGTAGGTACCTATCTAAATTTGGTCTTTATCTATAGCATCATATATAGATTTAGCAAATAAGTTGCTAAAAAGATCGCATCGTAGTACACCTAATTATAAATTAGAATGTAATAAGCAAAAAAAAATATTTGAAAATAAAAATTTGTAAGCTGTGTGTGAAGATCTTAATTGTAATATTATTTATTGTTTAAATTAAAAATTATCACTAATCAGCACAGTACAGTACGAGTATAGATAGATACGTCCATAATATTATTATGTATTTGTGTGTCCCCCCATTAGTTTACTATATGTCGGCGGACACATCAAAAATTCCAAATCCAAAAAATAATGCTGTAAATATATATATAGTAAAGTAGTAAAAATGTGTGTGTACTACGATACGATACGATATACGATGTAGTGACTAGAATTTTAAGCTTGCCTAATGAGTGACCAGTACCAATTAGGGATTTATGGTTTTTGTCACATATGTAAAATAAACTAGTAAAAAATACTTACACATGTTGTTTCTTTTTTGAGCAATATAATTACAGGGGCGTTCCGTAGACCACGTAGATAGCTACACATATACAGATAAAATGCCCTCTACTAAAATCTGAATCTGACATTGTGACATTTAGATTTTGGATTTTGGACTTTGAGTTTTGTAAAAGTAAATATAATTATAAATTCCTGTATATTATTTACACTGCAATTCCATTAGACAATGGGGATGGAGGACAGACAGAGTCAGAGTAGTAGTAGTAGTAGTGTAAGTCAGTAAAGTTCTAATGGCCGATACAAATCCAATCCTGTAATAAAGTTCCATTATATGGGCTATGCTGGGATAGAGGATAGGAAAATGGAAACGAAATACGGAATAACCAAGGTAAACTCGTGAAGTATAAATCAACAGTAATTACTAAATGTCTATTTCATAAATTAATGCATATATTATATCACGGAGAGAGAGAGAGAGCTCTTCTTCTTCTTCTTCCCCATTGTGTACCTTCATGGATGAGTGTACTTTTTAATTAATTTAATGCAAACTGTATACACATACCACCATACCCTCTACATAATAATCATTATCAGTATGGCACTCAAACTTTGAACTACCAAAACAATCTGCGAAAGAGAGAGAGAACAAAACGATGGCGTAGAGTGTAGAGTCATAAGACAAAGACATGGGGATATTTGTACTCAAATGAAAGAACTCTTCTTCTTCTTCGTTTGCATTTGGAAAATGTCCACACGTTCATAATATAATTCAATGCTAAGTTTTACATTTGAGCGATGCTTGGGCTGAGTCGAGGATGTGTTGTGTTATGTTACGTTATGATGGAATTAGAATTTACAAGTGGACTGACTGAGTTGATGAATTAAAAATTACAAAAGAAAAAAAAAGAAAAGAGAGACACGTATACATAATATGTGATCTATGATGTGATCAGGATCAGATCAAGGATCGAGACCGAGAGACTCTCTCGAATTTGTGACTTCACTGGTGAGAAAGGTGAAACAAAGGAACATGCTATGTAGCGTCAAGTGACATTTATTAATTAATATTTAAATTCAATAGGACCTCATTCGTATTACAGTTATAGTGCAAAATTTAATTCAATACACAGTAATGCTCAGTGCTCGCAGACCTCTCTCTCTCTCTGTCTATAATTTTAATTATAATATAGTTAATCTATTAAATCTTCAATCTACCTACACGTAACATACATATTCCATTAGGTTACATAAGTAAACTCCGCCGTTGTCAAAAAATATTTAAACAAATAAAAACTGATGAAAATCCTGGGCTCTTTCCATTCCATAATGTGTGTATAGCTCGCGAGCTCGACTTTGACTTTGGAGCTCACAATGGAAATCAAATCACGTCAGTAAAATACATGTAATTAATGCATACACCTATAGTCTAACAAATTAGAGACATGATACCATGTACTTACAACCTATGCTATGGCTATGGCCATACGGAGTCCCTACGCCTCAAGGCAGGTAGGGAGTAATTAGTACATAATAAATCTAATGCATACACCGCCGGTCTCTTGAAAATAGATTTTATGATTTTTCTTGACTCTTGCTCTTTTTTGTACAAAGGGCAATATATGGACGGAGTCACTATAACTATATAGACGGCTCCATAATATATACCCCTCATTTTCTAAACGATAATCATTAAGGTTAGCTTAAGATTGGCGAGATTAACTGTAACTGAGAATGGGAATTAGTGGTTGATGGTTGAGATGAAGGTGTGTTCAAAAAATTGATTAACGTTCGTGATGTGTAAGATTTAAATTTTATACAGAAAAAAAAATACGAGAGAGAGAGAGAAGGAAAAATTACTCAGTTCCTTCGCTTTTCTTTCCCTTCCTCTTGGCTTTGGCTTTTTGGCTTGACAAGCAAAAGCAAAGCAGAGTGAACCAGGACCACAGCGACCACAGCACAAGTTCACTGTATCTATTGTATAGAGAGAAACACCTCGCTATATATATTACTAGAAGTAAAGCCCACCTGCCTACGGCAGGTCCCCCCGAGGGGCTGGGGCGGAATGCGAACAGAATTGAGGCGCATGTAAAAATTGTAAGATTTATTGACAATTCAGGTCGTAAGCATGAGTAACATGAGAATTACAGAGGCAGTATTAAGAAACAAATGCGTAGATAGATGTTGGACGGTACAAAGATTGAGGGATTAAAAAAATGCGTTGTGGCGACGGTCAGGCATGAGGACGGACGAGGAACACAGTCACAGAGATACATCGAGACAGAAACATGACACGGTTGAAGTTAGAAGTTGTAGAGCGCGAAGAAGGACGGAGTATATAAACGGGCGGTTATCCTCCTTTCTTTGGGACTTGGGCCTTTAGGGAGGATGCGACGTCCTTGGTCCAGGGGGTCTTCACAGGCCGAGGCTTGGCGGGGGCTTTCTTTTTGAAGAGTGGGGGCTCCACTGCCGGGGGTGCGAGGTCAGAAGATGGCGGGGGGATAGTGCTGGCTGAAGATGTCTTGCGCGGCCTTTTGACGGGCTTTCGGGACGATGGTGCAGGGACTGCTGGCGAGAATGAGGGGGCCTAAGACAAACGCTCCTGGGCTTCCGCTGCTTTGCACAGCTCTTCATCCATGTCGTCCTCCATCCCATTCATAAGTTCAGCCTCTTCCTTGGCAGTGGGGAACTCGGATGTGGATGGAGGAGCATGACCTGCTGCTTCTGCAGGCTGTGGCCGCTGTGCGTCTTGGGGCGGCTGGGGTTATAGGGTGGCGGGTTGTAATGGGGACCAGCGGGGTAGGGAAGACGGAGCCGAAGTGCGGCAAGTTGGAAGAACAAGGGAGGCCTCTATGTATCGCTTCTCCCCCGCCAGCAGCTCCAGTTCTTTCTGCAGGGCCTCATGGTACCGCATCGTCGCCAGCAACCGGTTCCCCTTGCGGTCCACCCGCTATTGACCAACAATGTTTGCAGTATCATATACGTACATATGTCCTGGCGGGCTGGAAAAACATTAATAAAACTAAGATACTAAATCGAATACCACAAAGAGGTCAGGTTTGCCCTTCGCGCGCACAATCTGTAAGTATAAGTTTTTTCACGTGTTATTTATTGCGTGGCAACAGTTTTTGTATATGTTTATTTTTGTTTACAGTACCGCCATTGCGTCCGCATAGTGCTCTTGGCAGTTGCGGGGGCTGCCTTGAAAGCTAGATGGCAGAATGACGATTTTGCCGGCTTGTGCTCCTTCTGCGTCAGCCATATTATGCACGTTGTTGACCAAGCCCGCATACATTTCGCAGCGTAGTTCTCGTTGATGAGTCCTGACGTATTGCAACCTGTTGGCTTCCGCTTTGCAGTAGGCATCGACCACGTACATCTGAAATAATTTTCCCCTGTGGTGAATGGGATTGAATTTCTGCTCTGTTCTCGCCATGCGGTAAGCGTAATATTCCGATTGGGACACGCGGCGCGTACCCAAACGCCACACGCCGGCCTTGTACATGTATTGTCTTAAGTGCGGTCCCCAACCGCTTTGCCCTACAAAGTTAAGCTGCCGTAGTTTTTTTATTTCCTATTGTGTATGCTGATAGTTAAAGTGTTGATACCTGTAGGGTGAATTAGGGGGTACACAAGGGAATCGACGTTTGAGTCCAGTATCGAAACGCGTTGCGTTCTATTCGCTGCTCTGCTCTAAATGCGCAAGTCTCTTTTGCCCGGTGGGGCCCCGTCGCCACTTGCAAACACTGCTGCTATATCAGCTGCCGCACTAATATTGTACCTTCGCTGATCGATCCTGGGTTCTTTGGCAAATGAAATGCACACATTTTTCAGGGGGCGGCCAGTGGGATTATCTGTGCCATCATCTTCGACTTCTTTCATCGTCTTCAGTGCCGCAGCGTACACATTGACGGCACGTATAGTTGCGTCTATTTCTGCCATGACATGAGGCAAGCATCCTTCATTTTTTACTATACCCATGCGCTGTGCCGTCGCAAGCTTCGTGTCAACAATTTATAGTTGGGCATAGCGTGGCTTCATCCCTTCTGGGAGATGCAGCTCGGCGGTCACCACATGATAAACTTTACTATGCAGCCGAACGAGCGGCGGGCCTGTACAATTGGTGCTGTTCGTTTCAATAGGGTACTGCGTTCCCATGGATGCGAAAGATACGGCACTATTGTATTGTCTTATAAACTTTTTGAAGTTCCGCTTGTCCCCTGCCGCAACGTTACCTTTTTCGCAGTCCATGAACTTCTTTAGTTCAGGAGGGTAGTCGTTCTATTTGTGTGTCTTCAACTTCCTCCTCATCAGAATATTCGCCACAGTTTCTCTCCGCACCTTCCGCTCCTGCATTCCCCCCAGCTTCATCATTGTCGTCTTCCGCTACGACAGCAAAATTTTGTTCCAGCATCCTGATGTCCTCCTCGTGGTCAAACACAAAATCACTTCTTTCATGGCTATTTTCTTCCGACTCTGTGTTGCTGTTAACGATTTGTTCACCACTTGCACGGTTATTACTGTCCCGGCGACAATATTTTAGGCGTCGATTACCAGCTACGTTGCTTCTTCTTTGGCGCGGCATAACTTTTGCTATTTTTGAACTGAACTATTTGTAACTATTTGTTTTGCCGAGCTTTAATTTGCAGTTCATTATTGCCGCACGTGCCTGCCGGCGGTCATTCAGTGCGGTGCGTGCGTTTCCACACGGCCATGAACCCTGTCTTTGCCACTGTTCTTGTAGTATATAGACCCCAAATAACTCTCCACTCACCATACCTCACCATCCTGGCATGAACTACGTGGTGACGTCTAAATGGAGGCGCTTACATGGTAACAACCGCAGTGCAAAGTGTCATCTGTCTGTTAGCATTAGGCTGATAACAATTGGGTAATGGCATAATCCTGATGAGTACTGTCTGGTTAAAATTGCCTGACTGCAGTGGTATGGTTGGAACAGCCCAACGGAAACTGCCTCGGGGCGAATTTGTAGTGGCATTTGTGAATGTTTTTACCACCTATATTTTGCTGCCTACTGATCACTGCCTTGTGTTTACTGCTTTTAGGTGTTTTCTTGGTATAATGTGCCAGTTGACATGCGCAACATGCCACTAGCTATATAGTAACTGCCGAACAGCAACTGCGTAATGACACTTGCCTAGAGATAACTACTTGGAAGCAACTGCCTACAGGTACATGCCTGATAGAAACTTCCTCAAAGAAACTGCATAATGGCAATTACCGGGTAGTATCTTACCCATTGCAATTACCTCAGAGCAATTACATGGTAGCAAATGCTTGATGGCAACTGTCTGGGTGCACATCTCTGAGTTTTACTGCCTTGTAGTAGCTACTTGCAGTTAACTGCAAAATTCTAACTTTTCCTGCACTGCAGATTCCGCGCGAACTGTGGTATACGCCTGTTCCCACAAGGCATTCGTGACCGAGAAGTTGGCCCAGGGCAAGTTCAACAATTTAGTTGCTACGAGGAAGCTGCTACAACACAGTTGCCCAAAATGCAATTCCTACGGCGTGGTTTTCACTGACCAGTTGCCGTTACGCAGTTTTGAGAAGGCAGTTACCGTAGTGCGGTTGCTGCAAAGTAGTTACCGCTAAGCAGTTGCCCACTTACCAGTGATTACAACGCTATTTTCCAAAGGCAGTTTGCCACAATCCAGGCCCCCCCCAGGCCCTAACCAGTCGGCACAACACATTGGCCACCAAGCAGTTGCTACTGGGCAGATGCCACGATGCAGGTACCTCAGAGCAGTTCACATATTTTTTGAAAATGTAAAGTAAGTGTAAACTGTTCTGTTCAGCTGGGTTTATACTACTATTGTAATTTGTTCACAAACAATCTGGCAGATTGTTCTTCCGAAGCACGAGATTGTGCACAATCTCAATTGTTAACAATGTGATATAACAGCAACAGTTTGTGTTTGTGAAAGATTGTGATTGTGCACAATTCGATGAAACAAGTTATTAAAGTACGAAAGCCTGCATTATGAACTTCAGATTTTGAACTTTGTGCTAGTACTACAGTTCAGCTATAAGATATGGATGGCGTTAAGGGGGCGTGCACAAATGGTGCCACCTTCTTTGGTCAACCCACTCTAGTCGCCTATATTGAGCATACGGAAAATCATGACTTTTAAGACCCACCTTCTTACACTAAGGGTGGCGCCATTTATGAATGTTTCCATAGCTCGCAATACATGAATGATGAATAATGCAGTACCACAAGAATAACATAAATTCATTTTTTAAATAAATCGCGATTATGTTATTTGTGTAGTAGATTTATTTCACATGAAGGCATACATTAGTACAACACAAGTTTGTAATTTTTCAATGCAGCCACTAAATAGCTTAAAGTAAATCAAAGGCAAAAATGTATCAAATTCGTTTCTGTAAGAAGTTAATGCCGTTTAGGTTGTCCATAAATGCCGTCACGAGTAGGGTGTTTTGGTTAGCCCGCATTCTGATGACATCCTAAGTAAAAGAATTGGCAGCTTGAACTCATACCCCTCATGACGTACCACGTAATTTATGCACGCTCCCGAAGTCGTTGAGTTTAAACGAAAGTGCATTGGTTACTGGCGCGTAACCCAAAAAACGTCGACATTACTGTCATCATTTAACCATCCACCTACCCTTACATATGATCTACTTAACTTGGCGCTAAATAGGGTACGCTTTAGTACCCACCCGCGCCCACGACGTCTTGCCGTGCACCTTTATTACGCTCAATTTGATTGGCTGTCTTGTAACGACTGCCTCCACCCGCTATGCGAGGCTGGCGACGACTGTAAATCTTTTACTAGTTTGTTCTCGTTTGTTGCTGGAAGATTGTTATGCACATTGTGATTGTTCGCAATCCATACTTGCTAGTTTGTCCGTTAAAATCCGTTAAGTTCCATTATTTGCTACAACGCGAATCGTTCTAACAACCTGGTTTTAGGTTAGAAAACTGATGTACCTACATGATTTTAGGAAATTAAAAATGTACTAAAAAACTGATGTAACTACATGATTTTAGGAAATTAAAAATGTACTAACTACATGGTTACTGCCTTTTGCATTTTTATTTAAATCATGAGGTTAAATGAATTCGCGTTTTAGCATCATGTAGCTAGGACCGTTCGCAGCGGTTGCATCCATTTAGTTACAACATTTTGCGTTTTAAAATATGCAATTAGAGCAGTTTGCAGTTTTTGTACACATGTAACTATGAATTTGTCAGCTTATTTGCTTCTTTAAATCAAAAGTGGAAGTTTGCGGATTTGCTTTTTAGCAAAAAACCAACTTAACGGATTTGATCCTTTGCCCTTGATATTCTATTTACATGCTTTCGACGCGTGTTTCTTTTTTTTGCTACGTGGGCGTTGTTTTTAGGTGCCACTGGATGTGGGTCATTTTAGTTCTTCACAGACAATATGTTGCTGCCCCCATTCACCAGTGTGACTTTAGGGTAGCGCACCACTCCACCGGCCACCATTCAACACCCCCTTTACAGCAAAAAAACAAAGATATTCTATTTACATATTTTTCAAGTATAAAATATTCTATTGACATATTTATGAAAAGTTTAAAATGATTTAAGGATATGTTTCATACTTTTTGTAGATAGTAGATATTGTTTTTCAGTTGATGTAGGGGGTGTAGTGGGAATGTTGGTGCGGCGAGTGTGGTGGACGGTGGAGGTGTTGCTACGTCCAGTGTCGTGGCCGGCGGAGGTACGGTGCGGCGGTCGTACTGCCCGGTGGTGGCCCCGCCAGCCCCGCACTGACTGTCCTCCTGCCGGTTTGCGTCTTTGGTTTCAGGGGTTGCACTTTCCCTCTTGGAGTCACAGACGCTAATGCACGTAAGGCAAAAATGTTTTCCGGTTTTCTTATGAAAACTTGAGGAATGCAGAGCCTCAACACTTGCGACGTACTTTTTACGACTTTTTGAGTTTTTTTTGGATTCCTCGAGTTTTTTCAGAAAACCGGAAAACATTTTTTACGTGCCTGCACCCATGGGGACAAGTTTGAGTTCAACTACTCGAAGAGAAGACAGAAACTTGTCGTCACTATTTCTGCCTTCTTCTTCCACTCCATCCTCCACTGCCTTGCCCGCCCACTACCACAGTCCGTTTCTGTCGTGTGAGGTATCAAAATGTACGTAATCGTATTCTCTGTGTAGGTTTGTGTGTTTCCCTCTCGCGGGTCTGTGTTTTTGCCCCCGCCGTTCTCCCTTCTTTTTTCACATTTTATCGTTCGAGCGCTTCGCGCTGGGGTGGTCTTTGGACAACATTTATTTACATTTCTCGCCTTATATGAACTCCCTGGTTAATTCTGCATCTTTTAATACCTCTCACTCTTTCATGCGTTGAGCCGTTCAAAAGAAGAAGGGCCCTCCGTAACCCTCCTTTTTCCTTGTATTTCCCAAATATCAATTTCTACAATCTCCGTTCCTGGGCTGGGCTTTCACATATATCCAAATGTGAGCATTTGTCTGTGCTCCTCTCGTTGTTCTGCGTCTTTTGGTACATTGTGCGAGTTTGTACGTCCTGTGGTTCGGGAACTACGTCCCGTTATGTTCTCCAATACCGTGCTTTATTATATAGATTCATAATATTATTGTTACCTGTGTGCCTCCATCTCCATGGCACGACGTACGGCTACGGCTACGGCTACGGACGGGCGATCTGCATTTCTTTCTATACAACGCTACTCATTCGAAATTTTTTGACTCTATGAGTTTCCCCATTTCCTTCTACACACAGAAAAGAACCATATAAATTTCGCTAATATGTATAATACGTGTTGGTTACTGTACGCAGTACGTGTTGCATGTTCCGAGTTGGAAGTTGGAACCAAACCATTAAAATGTCTATAGTATACCTACCTATATAATGGCATAGGGAAAGAGAGGAAAGGATGGGGCACATAGGAAAAAAAAATGAGAACTTTATGGACACCATTAATTATCCTTATCATTATGATTGGCTTTGCTTTACGGCATCTAATTAAAATCAATGTTTTGAGACATTGTGGATTGTTGTGTGTGGATGGGGATGGAGTGTGGAGACGAGAGAAGACACACGAGAGCGAGAGATAAAGCGAGTGCTAGGCTCTGGCTCTGGCTATGGGATAGGGCTCAGCTCGTTGAATTTGGACGGTGACGGTAATAATTACGGTGTGTGATCTTGTGATCCCATCTTAAAAGTTCAGTCAAGTCAAAAATGTGATCTCCCATTTCCCATTCCAGTCCATTACCAATCTAAACCGTTGACTCTGTCCACGCTGCCACAGACGCTCACTCCTGTCCCTGTGTCCAAGTACCTATAGTTGTGTTGTGCAATATTCGCTTGTTACCGGCAATTTTCGAAATTTTCAAAAAATCCTATATGTAGACTGTGGGTATCTAACACTACCAAATCAGAAGCAATTTAATTTTGCATGAATTCTAAAGAGTTCAAAATGTAGCCTAAGTAGGTACAGTTACAGTTCAGCGCGGAAGAAGCAGTAGCTAGCAGAATTTTCCTTATGGTAAAAAATGGTGGTAAATAGCCAAACTATATTTATATGTGGATTCCTTACCCATTATCATTATGAACATCCGGTACAAATTACAATATTCAAAAATGTCAGTTTTTAACTAGTTTAGTTTTGAGTACACAATTTCTAGAGCAAATTTTAGGCTTGGTCTTTTACGTCTGCTTACTTGTGCGTTGAAATGAGTTGATAAAGTTGAGGGCCAAAGGAAAAACGGTCGTTTGGCGGTGCGGTATTATTTTGAATTTTTGTTGGTTGACCAAGAAGACCAGAAGAGAGACGAATAAAATGGAGTGTAGTTTGGAGGGCAGGAAGGGTGGAGTTGGGAAGATTGTAAAATGTTCTGTATGCTCTGCTATATTATGGCTATGACGTGGCTATGCCCGTCGTCAGGAGAGAGAGAGAGAGAGAGAAGACAAGACGGGCGAATACAAAAAAATATATATTAAAAAAAATTAGGACCTGGAGGTGATCGTTCATGTAACAAGTGGCCGGAGGATGGTGGATGCTTCATTTTCATTTCACATAATCATATTTTCAATTATTCAGTGGTGGTGTCTCTCACTTCTGTCTGTCTCTCTCTCACTGTATCCGTAGGTACGTACCTGTGTTGTTGTATAATATGCATGTTGTGTGGGTAGTGTGCGTGCAGACGGGGGAGACATGCATCCATAGAATTACCCATATAAATAAAAGGAGGACCTTGCTAATAAAACTTACACACAAGTCTTCCTTTTCAATTTCTTCTTGTTGAGAGGAAGAAGTAGTAGTAGTGCTCATCCTTCTCTTTATTCGCTCAATCCTTGTATACCTACACGTGTATATTTTGTATTATGCAAAGAACTTATGTACGTACATGGATGTTGTTCTTGCACTTACATTGTATCTGGGGGTAGATTACATTTTACATGAGCTAGTGCACCTTAAGCGATAAATAGAATCAAATAAAGAATTGGTTAAAAAGTTTAATAGGACTGCGAGCGTGAGCATGGATTATCAGTATATATGGGGGGGGAGGGAGATGGATCGTGTAGCATACAAGAAGAAACCCATAGTGTTTTTATTATTTCAAATATTTATTTATTGATTTAACTAGAGCAGAATGCTATGGATTAAATTGGTGTATATGTATGTAAAATCAAATCCGGATCAGAACACAGTGTCTGTTCTGCGACGCTGTAATAGTGTAAGTAAATGGGCTGTAAATCGTATCAATTTGCTTTTTAATAAGTAATGGTTTGCATGTTTGTAAATTGCACAGTTTTTTCTTGTACTCGTTAAAACTTTGAGATACATGGCTCTTTCTGTCTGTGTACACCTTGAACATAATATAATATTATTACGAGAGCAGAACAAATACGGCCACAGGACGATTTGTCTCTCTCTCTGTATCATTTACTTGAACGATAAAATATGCTGCCCAAGTTTTTTGAAGCAATAATGTTTTGTAATAAGAATCCCCTATATCCTTCCTATCACCTCACATATCGATGTCGATACCCAGCCAGACCAAAAGCTACATGTCATGCCATGCCATAATACTCACTGCACAGCACTTCATATCATATCAGGTATCGCATCGTGTCGTGAGTCCTCCTCGTAATAATCGTAAATGCTTTTGTCTTCAATTTTTAATGTCCATCAAAAAGGGAAAACGAAAACTAACAAGAGCCCAATAACAACGCTAAGAACGTTCCCTCCACATCCTCAACCACTGCACTGTACTGACACTCTCCCATCGTGGGTATCGACCTTGAATTATGCGGTGAATACAGAGCATTTTATTTTCTATATTTCTATATATATATATATGACAAGAGATATACTTTTGCTGAATACTTTCATTTTTAATTTATGACTGACATGCAAATGTTCCAAGAAGACTCGAAAGAACTTCTCTCAACAACTCTAAAAGACTCGAGTGGAAAATATTTCATACGATAAGGATACGATTAGAAAATAATAACTACTGATAGACAATAATAACTAGGTACAGAGGAGAGGTAATGGGCATCATGCTCATTATATGACATGGCAAGGCAAAAGTGCAAAACTGCAAAGTCAAAAAGAAATATGTGGCAAAAAAAAATACAGGAGAGAGGGAGAGAGGGGGAGAGAGAGAGAAAAAAAAGAATAGAAAAGCGGGCGGTGGTATTATAATTATTAAACTATTAAGTACTTAAGCATTCCTAATACATTTTTATGACTCTTGCAATAAATGGTTCAAAGTTTATTTTTATGCTCAAATTAATATGTAATAATTAATAAAGAATAAAAATCCTTGCCAATTTTTTTCTTGAGCATGTGTGCAAATGTACACATAATATAAACGTAGGGACAGGGATATCTCCAAATCTGCACTATAACGATCAAATCAATGTACAAAGGCCAATGTATAAAAGGTATCATAGAAGTGGTACACATGTAGCTACATATTGTCTTCCTATCTGCACTGAATTCAAATGAAGCTCTCATCTCTGAGAGCAAGAAAGCAAGCGTGAGCAAACCAAGTCGAACAGTCGAAGCAACACGTCGACGTCAACGAATGATTTTTTTCCTTCGTCTTCTTCTTCTTCTTCTTCTTCTTCACATTCCCATTTTTTTCCCGTCTTCTTTATCGTGTCGAAACTTTGAAACAGGAATTTAATAATATCCATGTGCCGACAGAATATTTAACAACTGCTTAACAATAAATAAATGGTTACTGCTAAGTATGTGTGCACTCGTAATGTGTAAAAGACAATATAATATTAATTTGAATATTTTATTTTGATAAGTTTTTTTCAAATAATATCTGTATTACAGTACTCATTTTTCAACAGTACAATTTACTCTATACAAAACGGCTTTAAGTATTCATTTTTTTTTCTGGTGGTAGGTAGGTAGGTATAAAGTGTGTAACATCCCTGCGCATATTAT
Organism: Dicyrtomina minuta; assembly: GCA_949802685.1. Taxonomy (NCBI): domain Eukaryota; kingdom Metazoa; phylum Arthropoda; class Collembola; order Symphypleona; family Dicyrtomidae; genus Dicyrtomina; species Dicyrtomina minuta. The sequence continues at coordinate 89,542,917 of OX461809.1, forward strand.
TGCTAATGTAGCATGTTAATTCATTTTATTTTATTTTATTCATTGTTCCAGTTTCCAGTTGAGCAAAGATGGAGATTGAGATTCTAGATTTAGATAAAATATTTAATATAATTTTTTTTCTGGTGTAATCATAATTTCTTGAATTTTATCCATAAAGTTGGCCGTCCCTTCACTTACATTACAATCACTTTTGGTTTGGTTTCTACATATACTATTTTATAAACTGACTGCCGTCGTTCTTCTGCTGTTACTTTTACTGTTGCTTCGTCAGCTCGCTCTGACTCTGGCTGGACTGGGTCTTCAAAATTTCCTATGTGATACTACATATTATACAATTTTTTTCCTCTTCCTATTCTAGTTTCTGATTTTTATATTTTATGATTCTTTTTCATGCCGCACATTAATAGATTCCTAGAGAGATACATATTTATGGGCATATGCAGACAGAGACTTGAGACAAGTCTTTCATTTCTTTTTTTTCCACGACTATTTGTCTTTTTGGCATTTCAGTTCTTTCGTTCGTTTGTTTCATTTCCATCTGAGCTTGTAAGAAGAAGTACGCAAAGTATCAAATGCAAAGGCAAAGGCAAAGGAGAGAAACCAGATTTATGTTGAAGCTAGAAAAAAAATACATGTAATCTAACGCTGGTGCGAGAACTGTTTTATTATGTTTGATTATTTTTTTCCCTTGGTGCTTCTCTTATTTTCTGTTTGTTTTTTTCTTCTTCTGCTTCTCCTCCGTTTGTGTGTGCTCTATATATCTATGAATTCTGTGATGAAGGAGAAAATCAACTTAAGAGCAGTGTAGACATAATCTGACTAACTAGTGAGTACACACACACATATACCTCTGCTTGTATATATAAAAAAGCCCACACGTTAAAGAATGATAGGAAAATCTGATATGAATTGCACAAGGAGGTAGTACCTGGACGACTCTGGCCAGATATATTATATTAGTAAATAAGAAGAAGCACAGTGTCTACTTTGAAGACTAGGTTGTCTCTCACTTTGGCTCAGAGTCACTAGTTTAGTGTAAATTGTAATGGAGGTACTTGTGAAGGAAGTACAGAGATATTGTTGTGTGGATTGTGTCTGAGCGTCAGTTGTAAAAATGTGGAATATAAAATATGCAACAACACAAAAGTCTTATGATTAGACGAGAGCCGTCACTTATCGCTCTTGCGATAATCATATTATTATGACAAAGTCTTTCAGGGGATACTATAAAATCCTGTGTGTAAAGCAGGTCTCTTAGAGTTGTAATAATAATAATATATTATTTTACTAGGCTCGCATATTTTATCTCCATCCATCCTCACTCAAAGACTCACTAGTCAGAGGTATGTATAAGATACTCGTACTATGTTGTACGTCTATTATGAACCTCTGTCTGGACTCTGGACATGGCCACGGTCCTTGTCCTGGAATAAAATTGTGGAATGGAATCCCAGCGTGTGAGAATTATTTCAAGATAATCATACATCCCACACATATGTACGCACAATACTAACCTTAGCCTCACGTAAAATGTAAAAATTATTATAAAATATAACATAGATCTGTGGAGAATGTCGTTCGTTGTTGGAGAATCAAGGGATGTTGAAAGTCTGAAAGGAAGGAGCGACCAAAACCAAGACGAGAAGTTTTTTTTCTCCTTCCAGTTTTCAGTATTTCAGTTTCAGTAGTTTTTGTCAGTATTTTCCTTTTACTCATTTTCATTTTTCACAGATGGATGAATAATTCTGGAAAGTTGTGAGTTGAACTTAAGTTCTTGGATTTGGTTTCGGTCTTTTGGTTGTATCTACAGATATAGTTGTAAGTTCTCTGGTGCGGGTTCAAAATCCCTCACTGGGACCCTATACCTTCCAGTTTCCTATGTGCAGGGTATATACACGCAATACCATGACCATACCACACTAACCCAATACCATGAAGGTATTCTTGGTCTATGAAGTATGTACTAGGCATCTGAAAATCTGAGTCTGTGTGTGTGAGACGACTGAACTTGTGTAGACACGGTATAAAGTTTTCGGTGGTGAGGAAGAAATTCGAGTAGCCCTCGGCGGAATTTCCCTTGAAATCCTCAGTCTACACTCACATATATCACAGTCACATGGCCATGGCATGGATGGAAGTGGAAGGAACGGCAAGGAATGAGATCCTATGTGAAGAATAGATATGGATTAGAATTAGAACTTACTTCGCATAATATCTATATAGGTGTATGTAAAAATGTTGAAGCAATATAATGTGTAGACTCCTGGAGATGGATCTACACTGGAGAAAAAGGAAAGATGGAGCGGAAAAGGAAAAGGAGCAAAAAGGAGATGGGATGCGTGTATTATTTATATACATATGCGCAAGATTATACTATATAGACGCGCAAGGCACTAAATATTAAATACATTACCATATACATTGTAAAATACAGTACGTATCTTAGGAAAAGGAAAGAGCTTATTATGTCATGTAGAAATGTAGAAAGACCATATAGATAATAATGATTATATGATTATTATTACTTATGTAGTTCAAGGGTCTTCCCGGTAGGGGAAACAATAGATTCATCCTGCTGTCTGTCAAGAAAGAGTCCCACGTCCAGTTACTTTCCGTATACAGTATGTGAGGCCAGGGCCAGGTAAAGAGAACACAATAATACTCTCTACCTGAGCTTTGGAACTGGCTTCGGCTTTAGAAACACTGATGATCCACGATCCAAGTTACAATAACTGAGAAATACTTCAAGTGTATGAATCCATTGTGCTCAGTTCATAAAAATGATTTTAGTTGAGCTCCGGACGGGACTGCCTCCCTGCTTTTCCTCAATGCTCAATTTCTGCCTTTAGAAAACTTACAGACGGTCTGGTATGGTTCATTGGAATGGTATTGTCGATTGTTGTTGGGATGTTCATCGAGATCGGGACTTGGACGAGAAATATCTAAATATACATACATACCCAGAATTTGTTGTATAATTATAGTTATAGGCCGAGTGAGTAGGCACGGCACACATAAACTTTTAGTATTTATATAACTAATATAGTAATACATACTAGTACGGAGTAATGATAATAATAATAGTAATAATAATAATAGCAGCTTAGGTGCTGCGAGAGTCAAGAAAAGGTGTCTAAGTTGTTCTTGTGGTGAAGGTGTTCTGTACATCTGTAATAGTTAGTCGTGTAGTAATTCTGTCTGTACTGATATTTTGTACTGGGCCTTTATTCCTTTGGCCTCACTGCCCAGGTATGTAGAGTTGAGTCGTCGTCGTCGTCGTTCAGCCGTAGTTTTTGTACATAGAGAGATACTGCCGGTGGTGGAGGATTAATCGTCAGCTGAAAGCACATGGACATACACGTAAAATAATGATAAGAGTCCAGGCCCAGAAGAGCTCCAAAGCCCAAGCCCGAGCCAGAGCCAAAGAACTGGTCTGTTGAGAATAATCGCAGGAAAGGTGCCTCTGGCTTGGAGTTTGAATTTCCAAGTACATACTATAGGAATGACGAGTAAGAAAATACGAATACCATGTAACCATGTAACTACCAATCTAACAAACTACAAACAGACAGTTAGTATATAAATACTAGATACATACATATAAAGTATATAATGAGAGAAGAATAGTTTATCATGATATTTCATACGATACCAAAACCAAAAAAGAGCCATGAGGATGGTATGGTATGGCGATGGCTCTGTCTTAACTTTGAGCTGAGCTCTTGTCTAGTGGATGGTCCGTCGGTATTCCTTGTATACAGGTAGATAGATAGTAGATAGGTCCTGTCTGGCTGTCTCGTCTCTGGTAGTATACTGAGTAAGTTGCTGTAGCAGTCGACTCCTGTTCGTTCTTTTCTACATATTATGTAGTGTGTGTAGCATGAGGAGATCCATCCGCTGAAGCTGTGGACTTAGTGGCTGTTGTACTCCAAATGAATATCAGACGAGGATACAGGACTAATACATGCTTTCCTTGTATTGTTGGGGTATTGTATAGTTGTTGAAGAAACTCAACTCGACTTCGACTCGAAGCACAGACAGACAGAAAGAGCTGCTGAGCTAAAGGTTTTTTCAAGTGGTCCCTTAACTTTAGCTTATTGTTGGAGGTGTGTGTATGTATCTAAGTATCTGCTCCTATAGATACACGTATGAATGTAATACTGGTTGGTTGGATGGTTGCTTGTTGTGTTTTGCTCTTTTCTGACTTGCATCTTTTTGGTCATCATGTCTGGAGGCTGTGGAGGGGGGTCTTTCATATAGACGAGGCAAAGTAAAGTAAAGTAAAGCAAGTTAACATCTCTAAGAAATAAAACCTAGAGGCAACAACTTGATCTACCTTCCACTCTCATATTGTTAGTCAGTTTGAGGGCTACTCTCCGCCTGGTCACATCACACACAACGACACACTCACTTTACACGCAAATGAAACAAAGTGCAGTCGTCTGTACTGTTTTTCAACTACTACATTTACATTATCCAACACCAACATCAGAGAGCTCACGCTTAAAAGTGCTCGGAGTAAATTCGTGAATTGTCGTTTGTAACTTCAAGAATATTCTTATTAAATATTCTACGGCGATCACACTTCTTCTTGCTCTTCGTGTTGACTGGAGGTGTTCATCCATGATTATAACAATATAGTACTTTGTGTTTGGATTTTGGATTAAATTGATTTGAACAGTTTGTGCTCTCTCAAGTGTTGATTACTGTTACAACCGCTCAAGGAATAGTAAAAACAAACGCAGATAATTTTGTGAAATTCGAGTACTTAACACATAGTGACAAAACGTACCGACGACGACAAGCGGATTGGATTTCATAATTTGTTGTCATTTTAGAATTGTTGAACTGTGAGTATATCTTGATGTTCAACGAAGTTTTTGCTTCGTACTTGATAGTTTCTTGACTTTGGATTGGACAGTGGCATTACGCTGAGCAAAACGAATACGTTTTTGAGTATTAAGGAATTTAGAACTGTTGCGTGAATTTTGAAGCCTATACACAACCAAAAAGCCATGTGCATAAAATAATAGCAAGAGAAGTAATAATCATCATAATAATTGCTGTCATTCAGGAAAACAACAACCAAGCAAAAAATAGAGAACATTATATAATACAAAAACTAATCCCAAAGAACTCTACCTTACCTCTGCTAAGAAATTAGCTAGTGATTTGGTTCTTGGTGATATGTTGTGCGGTGTGATTAAGGTATGGAAATGGAAGGACGAGGATTTTAGTTGACTTCGAGATTATTAGTGGGAAAGAAGAAAATTTGTGGTTACCGTGCACGTTGCTGACTCTTTTATATTCCGCTGTGGTCAGCCTCAGCCTCCGTCAGTCCTCGTCAATCTTATCCTATCAATACCTCAAAAAACCATTTGTATTATTATTTTTCATACGATAATTTTCATTCTCTGCAATACTGATGTTACATAAAATTCCTAGAGTCAAGACTGTGGAAGGAAGTAGATAAAAAAACTAAGGAAACGTCAGAACTTTAAGGGATTAGATCACATTTTGTCTACTTATCTACACGTATACCCATAAGTCATACGCATAGAGTGGATTGGAATTAAATGGCATCCACATCGACGTCCAAATCGGGATCGGGGTTTTCATAACATAATACAAGGACAAGACACGACAGCAGCAGCCACTTTAATAGTCAAGCGTGTATGGATTATTCTATGTGGTTTTAGTTTAGGTTTTCATACCTTCTGCATACAAGATACACAAGTTCGTCACCCTGGATCCTCCAAAGTTAAACCTACCTACTTATTACCTTTGTTATATAAAAGCAAAAGTATTAGGAACTGAATCGGAGGACAGTTCTTCTTAGACATATCAGTTAGACAGACAAGTTGTACGTACCCGACCGACTGTCGTTTTGGTTTTCGATGTCGAGTCGATGAGGAAAGGCGACAAGCAACAAGTTTCTGTGCGAGTTTTACATCTTGAGTGTGTAGAAGAGAGAGAGACCTGATCGATTTAAGCGCTGAGATGCGTTCCATTCACCTAAAAGATGACAAACTCGGAGTTCCACATGTCGCTCTCAACTTCTTTTTCTTCGCCCTCCACTAGATAATACTGACTGTTTTGGAGTAGGAGGAAACTCTGCCAATTGAATTGAGTTTTTAGCTTTTCACGTCGTGATTCTTCCACCTAATCCTCATGAATCGTCTTAAGATGAGATCACATGCTCCGTTGATCTGTCATATTCGTCCATGTGAAACCAACAATTCTGTTGTGGTCAACTCTGACTTGTGCTTTTCCATTTTTTCATAACTTCAACTTGTCCTTCTTGTCCAAGTATCCAAGTTGTTCTTCTCAGTTCTCTCAAGTTTTGAAGTTTTGATGCTGATTATCTAAGAGATTTAATAACTTGATCATTTTTCATATCAATTCGTTCATTTTTTGACAATAATCATCCAAATCTAAGGAAATCGCTCCAATCTTACACTATCTTACTCGTTAACATTAAACAAGCGTTGAGAGTTTGAGAGATATTCAAAAGTTAATTTTAAGCTTTGAATACTGGTTCTTCTACACAATTAGGGTGATAATTTCTGGAAAGTGCCGAATTTCATATTCACCAGTCACCAACCTGTGAAAAACGTTATAACTAACAAGTAAACACAAATGAATATCGAATTATAAACTTATAATACGAATAGTAAGAAAACGGATTAGAAAACACTTACTTTTTGTGTCACTTTACGTTACAAATATTATTTCAAGCGAAGTCTTCACAAAATTAAGATAAAAAAATAACTGATAATAATTAATTAAGTCTCCACTTTCGATACATCTAATTTCACCCGATCAATTAATTCAGAAACTCAGAACCAGAACTTCAAGTCTACGCGCGTTGACTAGTCAACTCACCACCGCGTTTGTTACGGGAGCGGGAATTCCTTGACATAAAGCATAACGAATAAAATCCTGACTCTGTCTCGGCGCGTCGTCCTGTCACATAAAGTTATCATTAAAAATAATATCGTGGAATTCCAGTTGACTAACTTTCAACTGTGTTCTTCATCTTGGTCGGTGCCGTCGGTATATTACTTCTTTAGTTTGGTTAGATGTTAGAAAGGGGAAAAAACAGGAATTACTTTTCCTGGTCACATTTTGTCGTCTCTGTGTACTCTGGAAGAGACTCAAGTTTTTTGTTTGATGAAGTACATCTTCTTCTATCATTATAATTAAATATACGTACAGTTGATAGTTTGTCATTTGTGGTGGTGTAGTACAAGGACTACTACTTCATTGGATTTTGTGGAGTTGAAAGTTGAGGACGAAGGAAGACAATGATTATGTGTGGTCAGCCGTCAGTTCTTGTTTCACATGGGATGTACTTGTACGGAATCGGTTTCAAAACTTGTCCTTTTGTTTTTTGATCCACCAACATCCAGCCATATATTATTCTCATAAGTTTCAAATTCAAGTTTCCAACTAAACAAAGTCAAAAACGTATTCATTCCTTATCGTCCTACCTCCCTGTCTGTCCCTGCGGGTTGAGAAGGTGTCAAGTACTACGTACTACATCATAAATAAAAAGGATCATCTCAAAACTGAACACAAAACTCCATCCGCTGTACGCACTATATCGTTTCTCCTTATATATATTATAATTATACACTGCAGTTTTACAGTATTATTTACACCTTGAATTTTGAATTTTGAGTTTTAACAACAGTTGACGCTCACTCTTAACTGTTCACTACCAACTAGTGACCAGTGGTGTTCTCCCCGGTTGTCAATCCCTTTTTCTGTTTCCTATTCAAACGTCAACATCAAATGTCAAGTTCTTTGTTAGATTTTTTGAGTAAAATACAGCTAGAAACAGAGACTGGAGAAGAATTTACGCACTGCCCATTATCAGTTATTGAGCATTACTATCAACATCAACAAACATCACCTCCAACCTCGGTTTGGCGAAATTAGAATTGAAATAGTACACCAAATTATTTTCCCCTAGCATTATATTTACAGAATATCTTCTGTATTGTGTATCAGTGAATCGTATTAATACTAACATTCTTAACTATCTACTGATTTTTCTGTTAGAGTCATTTTTCAAGTTAAGTAGGTACGTTAAACAAATACCTTGTAAGTTTCTTACGCAGCAAAAAACCCAACAAGTGTCATTATTGTTGTCGTTACCTTTTTACTCCTTCTTCACACCTTCGAACGTTGGACCTGATCGTAAGACTGAAGTTGAAAAAAAAACAGAAATTAAAAGCTAAAATTACATAGAAAATATTTCCTATCAGTATTTACATAATATATTTATAAAAAAAAAGGTTCGCTTCGAGAGAGAAGTGTAAAGGAAAGGTGATGTGTTACCTGATATGAAGCGTCAGCACCAGTGTGAGTGTGGTTTCTTTTTGTGGTGGCCACGACATCAAAGTTCGGAAGGTGTTCATGCAACAGAAGGAAATTATAGACAGGAAGTATGAGCTCCAAATGCTCACGAGGTGCTTCAATCAACACCTTCAAGTTGGTGTCTCTCATCCTAGCTCAAACCTTGATTTTGTGCACTTTGTGTTGTAGTAGTAAAGTCTACAACGTTCATTGGAATACGTCAAATCCTATGTAAGTTTTGTATTCTCATTTTTTCATTTTTTCAAAATCTCCAATCTCTCAGATTCTAGAACATCTTTATTATTTATCAATGCATTTCTTATTTTATCGATTCAGATATCAATATTCGATGTTGATATCATGTCATGTCATCGATTTCGATTTCATGAGTAAAATAAAACATTCATCACACGACAACAAAAAAGAAGAAAAATTCAAATTCAAAGCTGTCTACAATTTTTCTATACGTATTGACAATCAACAGATAGAGAGGAGAATAAATGCTTTTTAGTGTTCGAAATTTCGAAATCTGCTCGAAACTTGGAGGATCGAAATCGGTTAGAAATTGGAAAACATCACATTCAACACACTGCATTCCAATCAAATACAAAATATATAATATAGTGAACTCTTGAATAAAATAATGTATACCTTACATTAACATATCTCTCTAGCACTTGCACTTGACATATGTATAAAATTTTGTTGACAGTCTGTCAACTCGATGATGGAAGAAGAAACTTGCCACATTAAAATTTAACACAGCCATGATAGAGGAATGATGAGACCTCCTTATCTCTCCACACGTTTGACATTAGACTTTTATCAGAGTGCGAGTGTTCTTTTCTTGTACGATTACGATTAGTGAGTCAGCTCTCAGAAAATGTTGATTAGCAATCACTTGCTTTTATCAGTTTCTCAGTTTATTTCATTTAAAAGACTACAGATATCTCATCTAGCTCTCATGCTTCCATCACATTTTACATTACAGTACATTTCTCATCCTTATACTCTCACAAAAAAGTCTCTCACCATCCCAAAGTTCTCAAGAAGTAATTATGTATTTTGTATGTTCGACGCTTTACATCCATGTCGGTTGAGGAATCAGAACCAGATTTTTTGAGACTCTCAAAGCATTTGACTGTGTACAAGATATATATGTTAAGTTAATTGTTTGTCTCGTATTATTATTTACTTTACTTAAGAGAATCTTGATCTGACGTGCATGGCTGTGGCTTGGCTTGGTTTGTCTCTTGTTGTGGGACCAAGTTTGTTTCGCATAGCTTTCAGAAAGCTCTATGTGATTTGGAAGTAATAAATTACTTTTACGTGTAGTACTCGTAAGGTATGGTATAGTACAGTTAGATTTGATAGTGCATTCCTCAATACCATTTTTCGCCGACAACTCTAACTTGGATCATATAATATTATTATTGACTGCTTAGCAGAGTTGAGTCCGAGACCGAGACCTGTCTTTGGTTTGGAGAGATCTCTTAAAGTACTTTACAGTATCCTTTTAGAGCTTTACAAGTGTAATAGAACTAATAGAAGCAGAAGCTCAGTGAGGAACTGACTGAGTTGTTGTTGTTGCTGTTAAAAATGTTCGACTTGGACTTGGAATGTTAGAAGAATGTACACGCATGATGCATAATAGCTCTATGCACATAGTAATAATAATCCTTAATATAATGTACAAGTTGAAATAAAACTCTTGAATTTTCATTCCATCATTATTAAATCTATAAAAGAAGCTCTGTACCCTACCTACTTCATACTTGATTCTCACTCTGTGTGTATTTAGCCACTTATCGTGAGGACTTTATGGTTTTTGTGGTATCGGTCATAATATAATGGTGGTCGTCATGTTTTTGGAGCCGAGGGTTTATGGCTCCGCAACGGCTTACTTACTTTGTAGGTAGGTAGGTATATACTGTATTTTACATTTTAACATAAAAGCCGTAGTAGTATCATCCCTTCTCCACTTTAACTTTACTTATATAACTTTTCTAAAAGGCGAGCATTATTGTCGTCGTACCTTCTATATTCTCCTTCCCTACGTCCGCTTCTAATACCGCTTCCTTCTTTTGTTGGTTTTCCATAGATTTTTAGTTTTAGCTCCAGCAGCTTAACTGTACTGAGACTAAGAAGAAGTTTCGAGGGGGCGAGGAAAAAATCTTTAATAGGTCGGCTACAATTAGGACTGACTCCTTACCTGACTTACCTTTTTGACTCTGGATCCAACTAATACGTTGTTTACACAGTCAACAACTGTCCCTTCACAATGTAACTGACTAATACTTTGAGCGCTTATGGGCTTCGGCTCTACGCGTAACAAAAGAGTCACAACTGCCAAAGAAGTTGCTCAACATTCAACATTATTTATTATTGAGGCCTCGGATTTGGTTCGAGTGTTGTGGATATTGAACTAATTCCTCAATCTCTTCTTGTCTTCTCATTTATCTCCATCCTCTCACTACTCACTACTGACTGACTATATGACTCTGTCTGACTCATCGCGCGTCAGTTGAATGGTTTGGTTATTGGTTTTGGATCTGTGTGTTTGTCATTTAGGTTTGTGTTTTGTTTCTGTCTTTACTGTCGTAATACCTCCTGGTCCGAGCCTGTCTCGCCGGGTCTCGTCCTCGTCTCGTCTCATCGCTGATGGTGATGGTCTCAGACAGACCACCGAGATAAACTAGAAATTCAATTTAGCAGTAAATGAGTCTATATCATGTATAGGTAATAAAGATGCTATTAGCTAATACACGTCCCCTCCTGTCTATATCTATAAGCGCACCCCATACCAATACCATACAAATACATGCGTATATAGTACAGGAATGGATAAACGTTCTCAATTCGAAAAGTTCTTTGGTTTCTTGAAACGTTGAAACAAAACACAATAATAATAACAACACACAAGGGTAAATTTCGAGTGGGCTGGAAGTTGAAATTGCAATGGATTTATTATCGGCCGGGACGTAATGTGGATTAGAGGCATACTCTCAAAGTTTTGACTTTTGCCTTTTTCTGCTCGGATAAAATGTGTGTAGGTAGGTAGGTATGTGTAGTATGTAGATTTGAAATCCCTATATACAACTACAGTACAGGCTGCCACACAGCCTACACTATTCACATTACAGTCGTCGTCGTCATTAAGGAGAGAGTCCTGTTCTGAGTTGTGCTCTGAGACAAGTGAATGAAAAGGCCATGATCATGGCCATAAGCAAGCCGGCTCCAGAGAAGCTTTGCTTTTGACACCATCCCAAGTGTTGTGTTTCTCATATCATTATTGTTATGATTATGATTATTGTGATTTTATGAATGAAGGTGAGGTCTCTTGTGGAGGTTCTTGTTCGAAATGAGTAATGCAAATAGTTATGGAGAACCATATAGGACGGGGCAGGCAGGACGAGATCAGACCAGACCACTACTACGTCTACTACTGCTACACGAGAACAAGAACATCTATAACAATCTGTTTCTCTGCAGAGTAAATTGTTGATAATGAGAAGTCCCATATTATGAAGATTTGTTGTGTGTCTGTGTCTGTGTGTGTGGATGTACAGAGAGGGATGCGGAGGGTGATTGGAATTAGAATAATTGGCTCTAAGTGAAGGAACTTGGGTGTTGTTATCTTCTGGGAAAGTGTGAATATCTTGTTAATACAAATACATGAGTCGACACACACAGTCACTGAGGTTATTATGTACATAAGATTAACATTATTCTCGATCTTCAGTCTTGGCATCCACTTCATTTCTTCACTCTTCACATTTACAATTATCTGTGTACAGCTGGATAAAATATTCTGTTCATTTTTTTTTCTTCATTCCTTCCTTCGTTTCCTTTGCGTTGGACTCTGTCTCACCCTCTCTGTCTCTCTCTCTCTCTCTCTCTCACTCTCCCTGTTCTGTCTGTAATGGATTGACATTGTGGGCAAAAGGTGAGAGGGTGTAAATTTTTAATTTAATATTTTCATTTTGAAGCCGCAACATGTCAAGTAGTTGCACGCACACAGACACACAACACAAATAAATACCATCATCATCATCACCACGTTCACCATTATAAATGTATTTCTTATTTCGTTATTTCTTTCTTGACTCTGACTTTTACTTGCACTTATCGTTAGCTCTCCTTATTCTTATTCAGTGAGTCAGGAAGGAAGGAGGAAGATGGAAGATTATCACCGTCAAGTTCTGACTTTGACTTTTGTCTTGAGTCAGAGACAGACTCCAAGAAGCACAGAGCTATGTAATATGTACACGATCCACACTCCCTGTATGCAACTGTCACTTGGGCTATTTATTTAGCTGTCTCTCGTCTAACAACTCCGATGGTATATATGGTGGTATATGTAGTAATATTTGGGAGGCTGGTCCTTCTACTGTGCTGTTCATATATACATACGGGTCCAACCGTCCTCCGTCCTGGTTCTCTATGGAAAAGGATAGGATCATCTTTTGAAAGATGAAAAATGAAAACACCTGAGTTTAAAATATGATCTTCCCTTCCATATTTTATTTTCTGTCTGTGGTAGTAGTGAGTGTGTATATATTCCTCCTGTGTACTGTGTAAACTGTTCACATTATCATTCCGCAGTCATCATAGTATCAAAAATTTACCTGGCTCTGTATACATGTATAATTATGTATAATTATAAATGATTATGGGGAAAAAAAATTCGTGCTATCACAAAAGTCAAACACTCAAGAACTCAAGTCTTGAGTCATAAGGAATGAAATAAATAAAAATGCTTTTTATTAAAGTTGCATACTTATACATTATACATTAGATTATAACACGTATAGGTACACATATCTTGAGAGATTAATAGACTCACTGATATTTTTCATAGTGCTGCTCGCTTAGAGCAAGGACGAGCATACCATGTAGTGTGTAGTCATGGGCCCATATTGAACTCGTTTAGACAGTGAACTCCCCTCCCTCTCCCCCTCCCTCATCTCCGTGGATTTATTAAATGTATGGTGATGATTCAGGTTTTACCTTCCCTCTCCTATATGAGCATCGTATATACACAGTCCAGCATATAGAGGTTCATTAAAACTTAGTTGAGAGAGAATTATGGCTCATGGAATTGCATTCATAAGCTGAGCTGATTGTGTTTGTAATTGTATAGCTCTTGAATTATTCTGACGTGAAATCCTTCATATGAAAATTAAAATACAAAGTGTATGTACATATAATTATTATTATATAAGTACATACGAAATACAGGTACGGAGGAGATAGGAATAAAAAAAATCTTACTGCCTCTTACTAAATATGTGACTTGAGATGAGAGTCTCCGAGTATTAATATTATTATTATCTGAAATGTAATGTTGTATTTGTATAGTGGGCTATGGTAATGGTAATAGTAATAGTAATGGTGGGGCCTTAGTGTTGGCTTTGGCACTATAGAATAGGAGTTGGTAGCTTCACACTATAGGATTGTATGGAGACTGAAGCCTGAATAGATTGTGTGGTGGTAGTGATGTTGAGTTTAGATGTTGAGGAGAGATACATGATGAATAAGGAGCTGAGGACAAAGGATTGAAATGAGGAGCAAGGCTATAAGAGTAACAACGGAACGTAACAAGTAAAAGATTCAGTGAGAGAGAGAGAGAGACAAGAAAAGGAAAAAGTATATGTATAGTGGAAGACGAAGATGTCTGTGAGATGAAGACGAAGTAGAAGAAGAGGCTGCTCTGTGTGTGTGTGTGACTCAGTATTACTTAGTATGCATAAAGAAAGGATTGAAATTGAAAGAAGCTCTTCTAAGTTTCTTCGTACGTCTGACACGTCTGATAAAGACGAGGTGTGAATCTGAGCTCATGTCCCTTATGTAGATTACAACTATACGAGTCTTTGGGAATGATTTTCTGATTATGATTCTATCGCTTTTTATATAGACGCATAATGTGCACACTCATACATATATCAGTATATAGTATATATAAATCTGTAGAATGTCTCTCTGACTCTGGCTTGGCGTTATAATAATATCGAATTCAAATATAAATTCGTCAGCGTATTGCTGGTAGATTGGTATAGACATATTTTGTGGCTGTAGTAAGCATACAATTCCCGCATATAATTTACTCTGGGTTCTGGACATTCATATTATGCTGGACTTTATTATTAAGAATGTGAAAGGAGTGCACTATGCGCTGGACTCTGGACACATGGACATTGTAGTCTACAGGTGTAGCTACATCATGTTTTTTTTAAATAATACTACAAATGTATAGTTCAGTTGAAGATTGTTCTGTGTGCTGTGCTGTGCGGTTTATATTTGATACGCTGTGGGATGGACGGGAGACGGGAAGGTATTAGCTCTCCTTTTGATCCATGAATCTGCAGCCAGTAACTTACGATTTTCGAGCTGGTTGCTGGTTGCTGGTTCTGGTGCCGGAATGACGAATGTATTCAAAAGATACGGGAGATGAGCAAAAAAATAAATTCGTGTTACTATAAAGATTTTCTCCCCAATGAAAAATCATTGATATTCTCGCTCGTTCTGAATATGAATATAAAATGGACGTTCTATTCTGTGGGTTTTTTGCTTGATATGTAAGTAGCTTCACATCTCACATCTACTTATATGCAGGGCAAAAGAAGATGAGCTCATTTTTTGGTGTTGTTGGAGAAGGAAGAGGTGATAAGGACGAGCGGACGAGCAATGTCTCGGGGAAATGGCTGTGTTAAAAGGAGATCTAGATAATGAGATACACGCAGTGCCGTGGACTATAGCCACCTCATCATTGACCATACCTTACCATTGACCATTGCTAATCGAAATCGAAATCGAGCCATCAAACTATAATAATATAATGATATGTCGAATATGTACTCTACTCCTACAGACTTGTATTAACGTCCATATACCTAAAAAAAGCTAGCAGTCAGTATGTAGCTGCTACGAATACGACGCGATGTTCTCTGTGGTAAAAATTCAAACTTTTCTACAGAGCTATAGGACTTGGAGTACTGATGATTATCATATAGGGATGATAGGATATATGTAGTGTCGTTGTCATAGCCTGTGTACAGTGAACCATACTCTGTTCCAGTATTTATGCAGCTATGATTATGATTATGATAATGGTATTACCTTCCTATATTATAAAAGGAGGTATTTATAGGGCTCTGTCTTTCTTCTTTGAGTGAGATATAGTTTTTGAAGAGCTCACTCATGTGACTGTGACATGAGTCGAGAGTAGAGAAAAGAATGTAATGTTGTAATATAATATAATGTAATGGAGGACAGATTCCCTCAAGGGTTATTCCACATTACCTCGGCCTCTCCGTCTCTCTCACACACACACAGAGCGTACAGCGTCCAAGACTCAAAAGAAGGAAGACGTATTTATGTAGGTAGTATGTAGAACATTGTCGGGAGCCTATAGTGTAGCTATAGTAATAGAGGTAATGAAGGTTTAGTGTGATGGTATTCGCACCTTGAGTGCTTCTTTTTCCCCTTTTTTTTTCTTACTTCTGGGCGAGAAGAATAATTGAAGAAGGAAGGAGTCGAGGAACTCCCCACTGTCTCTCCAGTGCCTGTGTTCGGAGTGTAGGTCTCTGTCCCTACTACGCCGACTGTGTAGTACTCCAGTCAGTCCCGTCATGTCCTTTCCAATGAGTTTTCTTTATTTCACAAGTCACCTGAGCTCCGTTTGAAAACATCTTCAAGACCCCCAGACCATTAGGCCAAAAGGCTGTATGTGCATCTACCCATACCATAGCACCGGTCTCGATCCCGGTCTCGATCCCGGTACCGGTCCCGGTACCGGCTCCCGTCAGCGCTCCTTGTAGTACACTCGGCCATGCCATGCGGCTCCTTGGAGAGAAATCATGAGTTCATTGATATAATTATAGCGAATAGAACACGTCTAGTTTTTATTCCTACGGGTTAAGATGTACATTCACAGAACAGGAGGAGAAACAGGAGCATGTTCGTATGACCTCAAAATAAAAAATAAGAGAGCTATATATTTATTATGCAATGTGCAATATGCACTCTGCTGCACTTGTGATTAGTTTGAATTTTTTACTCTGACTCCACACAGTCTAGAAAAAAAATATAGAAGGCTCAAGGCATCTGTATTCAGTCACGGCCCTGATCTGGCTCTGGCTCTGGCTATGATTCCTATGATCTCCCATCTTTTTTGCTACATATGCAAATTATAAAGGAATGGTAAAATTGAAAGTGAAGGAAATAAAGTTTTTAATATTTTTTTTCTATACTGAAACTTTTTTTTGTGTGGATTTAAGATGCAATATCAGTACAGTTCCTAGTACAGTAGCTATATATGTATTTAGCATGGGAAGTGGGGGGGGGGGGGGCGGGTTTGCACATTTATTATGCAACCTTCCTATTTGATATTTGGTTATGTGGATGTGGATTCTAGATATGGATAGTACGTCTCCATGGATGCTGTGTGTTCCGTGCATAATTTAAAGTGTATAATTCTACTAATATATTAAGTACTCAAGTCTTGCCTGGCTGGAAGTTAAGTACTGACTCGGCTCAGATATGAGATGATGTGGGCAGAATGTAGAGTAGGTAGTTGGGAGAGACAGAGAGGCTCTATACATAGTATACCATTGTGAAGGAGGTAGCGTATCGTAACATAGAGCCGAGATGGAGACGGAGACGGAGACGGTGGAGTGTCTTAAGTCAGTCTCGTTGAGTAATTCAGTGTGTTCTTGAGTGTAGAGTGGATTTTCCTTAGACTTCTTTTTAGAGACCTTCCAGTAAAGTTCCATACATCATGTGCAGTCATATTATAGTCTATTAGCTTTTCCCGGACCATGCAGGACCAGGACCAGAGCCAGAACCAGATCCAGACCTGAAAGAATAGTCGGGGAATTTATTTATGTTGGCCTGAGGACCATCAAGAATGTATTTGTGTTTTATAAATCCCTCTCTCTCTCTCCCATAGTAGTAGTAGTAGCAGTAGTAGTAGTAGTAGACATGGAACGGAACTGAACGGCGAGCGGGCAACGGGCCTCCTCGTACACGTTCCATGTTATGTGCAGTCAATTGTATAGTGTATTATTATCGGGACTGGAGCGCTCCGTGCTCCAGTCCCACCTTCCCTCATCATGTCCCCCGCGTACAATACAGTGAGAGTCTCCGTCTAACCTGTGTATACAGAAGAGTATATAGCCAAGATTAAATTGTTTATATTGCTACAGCTGAGCCTTGTAGACTTGTAGATCTACACGTATCTCTCTCTCTCTCTCCTCCTATGCTCCTTCTTTTGTAAAACGGAAAAGAAAAGTGCCTAGCTAATAAGAAATAAAAGATATTACAAGTTAGAGTACGAAGTACGGGAATGCGAAAGCTGAAAGGGAAGAGTTGAGCCAAGAAGTAAGTAAGTAAGTAGGCACTACTTACATCGTCTTCTTCTTCTTCTCCTTCTCCTTCGTCTTCTTAGTCTTGGTCTTATTTCTTTTTCCTTCCTGACTTGGTTTCTTGGGTGGAAAAACCCTGGCAGTTCACACCTACCTCCTATTTCATGTCAACTCTAATCTACAATGATGAATTTCCCTTCTCCTCCACAATTTTTTCACCATTCAAAATTTACTACAATTTTTTTCCCCGTCTCCGTCTCCTTCTTCTCCTGCTCCTTGTTTCCACTCTCTCTCTCTCTCTCTGTTCTCCACTTCACTGAGCTTCACATTGTACAATGTAGACTGAACAGAAACAGAATAATGGAGAGTCAATCTCTGAACTATCTACTACTCTGATGTGCCTCTGCCTTTAGCCTCTAGAGTGGAGATAGATCCAAGCCTACCCACCTACCTACCTATATACATATATAGCTCCTGAAATATAAAATAATAATGGGAGTAGTACATAAGGGAGGGAGGGAGTGAAGCTGAGTACAGGAGTCTCTCGCTCTCATTCTCATTTCCATCATATCCCATCCCGTCATGAATATATTTGCGGGAGTCGTAGCCGTAGCAGTAGCCGTAGCCGTACTTTGATATTATAGCATAAAATACAATAGCTTCCACACGGCCACGTTTACTTGATTGTATGATTGTATTGTTGTTCTTGTATGTAGTCCGTGTTCGAGTCACACAGTATTTAATAAACTGAACAAGTCCAGCTAATGGAAGCTCTACATAATATGTACATATTGTGCAGTTTGGCATTGATTATTTAGGAGGCGTTCTCCTACTCACAGGCCGAGTCTCACACTACTCAGGACACGAACGAAGAATCTCCTGAGTAGTATAGTGAGGCAAATTGTTCTACATAAATATTATTTACATCTCTTGTGTACATGAATATACATTACATTCCATATATTATAAGTATCGTCCCCGTCCCCGGTCGCACAGCTGTTTAAGGTGCAAAGCATGTGCATTTTTGTAATGTCTAAAAGAAATAGTATACATAGACAATTATGTACAGTTTTTAAATACGTGGTTGGTTTTGCACTTGGATTTTTAATTTAATTTCCTGAATAAATGTATCACTCTGACTGGGAGCTACACATAAGTAGGTAGGTGGTAGGGAAAAAGTTGGGACGCATTGGCATGTGTTAAATGTGCAGATAGATGCATGGTAGTTTCTTTTATATTTCCTCGGGATGTACATGTATTTAAATTGAAAGAGAGAGAGAGAGAGAAAATCGTCGTATCACTTGTAATTTAGATGTATATCTCCTTTGCATTTTGTTCAATAGATTTATTTGTATGTAGGCACTTCTCATTTTTGCTCATACTCTTGGACTGATAACATGTGTTGACTGTCTGTTCTTCTATTGATTTGATTTGAGACTGTTAGGTAAATTCAGATTGTAAATTAGAACTTGTTTTTTTTTCTTGTGTCTTTCTTTCCTTCCATCTCCCCCTTCCGCTGTTGCTCTTGGTTTGTGTGTGTGTGTGTGTAGGTACAGATATGTGTTTTTATTTCACCGATAAATTTCATATCAATTTCCATTTGGATTTCTGCAGTGTTGGACTGCTGGGTGATGGAGTGATGATGGTTCTTGGTGGTGGTTGTCGTTGTTCCTCTTGTCCCTCTCCTTGTTCTTGATTATATGTACTGTGTAAAGTGTAAAGTGTAGCAATGATTTTGTATGCTCAGTTTGTTTCTTGATTGTGAACATGTTATTGTTGTTTTCTTAAGCGTCGTGGAGCCCTCATCAGCTACGCAGCGCTCTCTCACTCACTCACCCAGTCACTCAGTCTTCAGTCTCATTGTTCAGGTTGAGTGGAGTTGAGTGAAGAGATGAGATTTGAGAGTAGTTGACAAAGTGGTCAAGTTTTAAATTTTATATAAACTTTAAACAAGTTACCTCTCTCTCTCTCTCTCTCTGGCTTTGGCATGTGCATAATCATGTTCACAAACGAATGCCACCACCACAGACAGAAATGGGAAAAAACCAGAGATGAGTTGGTTGTGTACTAGTAATGCCTACCTATTACCTATGCTGTCTATATATGCTTGGCTATAATAATATATATGCTCACGATCTCTGGTTCTGGTTATGCTCGAAATGAAAATGTAAGTTAATACGGAGATGTGATCTGCTCCTGAGGTTTTGTTCAGGCGTCGACATACAAATCGGAGAGGAATTCTCCCTGGATACGAGTCTAATTATTATGTGTGTGTGTATATAATCATAGGGAAATATCAATACTCTGCGGAGATATAGTGCCACCACGACCATTCTCAAACCAGTACCAGCACCACAACATAGAGCCACGGCCAGGATAAAAAAAAATCTAAGCTGATGATGAGAGAGACAGAGACACAAAAAAAAATTGTGTGAGATGGAGAAACAATGGTTGGTTGGTTAGTGGGTTGGCTGCCTAGCTGTAGTTTTGGCTTCATGGTCTTGAGATTTTGGATGCTGGGTCCACGTTTTCCTGGTCAATACAGCGTCCCATGTTTGAGAATAGAGTTGAGTTGAAAGATTGAGAATTGAGTATGAAATGTGATGATGGGGCTGGACTGCTGGACTTATGCATGGGATGGGGGATGAAGAGCGGAACTTTGATCCAAGAAAAGATGTGTGATGATTGTGTAGAAGAGCGAAAAGCAAGTTTTGTTCAAGATGGAACGCGTAGTAGGAACCTTTTTCGTGTTCGGGTCCTCCATCCTCATGTTCCTCATATGTTATCTGTGTGTGTGTGTGTGTGTGGATGAGAGAGAGAGAGATACCTCTTGTGGATACAACAAATCTCCACATTGTTTTTATTTTTATTTTTTATTTCTTTCTTCGTCTTCGTCTTTCGTCTTCGTCCCCTTCCACTCCACTCCGTCTTGTCTCTCTCTCTCTCTCTCCTACATGGAAACACGAAACATTCTACATTCTACAGACACAATCACACTCATGTACCTCCATGTCTTTTGGGTGACAAACAAAACCCAGGAATGACATGACACGTGTAACTATCTTGTATATTTTATAATGGAATACAGAATGCCAACTAGTAGGGATATCTGTCCGTATCAAATCTATGTAGAATGTGGGTAGGTGGGTTTGAGTGCGGAGATTGGGGAACAAGCGTATAATTACTTGTCAACTAACACAACTCTGTGAGGAGCAGAAATACCAAAGGTGACAAGCCAAGGTACAAATAGAGCTGGTTGGTAGTTTGTAAAATAACCAATTTACAGATCAAAATACCTACTATAAGGGGAAGCACAATAGTTTATTACGTATTTATATGTGGTCGGCCAAGGTGCTGGTGGAGGAAGCTGTATTTTATAGATGTTAAATGGTTGTATACTTATACTTGAAAATTAGCTTATAGGTACAGGGTCTAAATTGTTTTATTGTTTTGTTTTCCATTTACAAAGGTGTAGGAAAAATCAGTATATCGTGTATTTTTGAAAAGATGTAAATCTCATTATTCTGTATTTTTTAAACAGTGCAAATTCAATTATTTTGCGTTTTTAAGAACGTGTAAATATCATTATTTGATATTTTTTAAGCAGTAAATTTTATTATTTGACATTTTAAGAAAAGTGTAAAAATCATTATTTTGCATTTTAAAAAAAGTGTAAATATCATTATTTTGTATTTTAAAAAAAGTGTAAATATCATTATTTT
Source organism: Dicyrtomina minuta (assembly GCA_949802685.1). Classification (NCBI taxonomy): domain Eukaryota; kingdom Metazoa; phylum Arthropoda; class Collembola; order Symphypleona; family Dicyrtomidae; genus Dicyrtomina; species Dicyrtomina minuta. The sequence goes on from OX461809.1 coordinate 89,564,368, forward strand.
GCATTTTAAAAAAAGTGTAAATATCATTATTTTGCATTTTTAAAAAAGTGTAAATATCATTATTTGATATTTTCTAAATAGCATAAAATTTCCCATTATTTTGTAATTTATATTTAAATTAGACAGTAATCGAATTTTAATGATTGAAAAGCACACACAGTATGTGTGACTCTAAAAATTCAAAATGCAGGCGCCTTTGCCTTTGTATTTCGTAAGTATGAATCCCTCTGTACACTATTTATACCCGACAGGAATAGTTTTTTTTTACTGTGTTGAAATAAGAAAGAAATAGATGGACGGGAAGGACTGAAGGACATGTCATAGAGAACACCTTTTGTTATTGTTCAGTGCCTACTTGATATTTTGATTGTGATTCTGAATACGAGCATAATGATGAGTTAGATGATATTTGTCTCTCTCTCTCCTTCATTCCTCGCGTTTGCTTCTTCGTTTTCTTTGGTCGTTGTCGCTGTCGTTGGTTCTGGTCTGGTGTTTGGACGTGGGACTTAATCACGGAGGGAAGACACGGTGTGTATGTGCGTGTGTGGTTATGTCCTAAGATGTGTTGACACGATTGTGGTCCAAGTCGTGGAAATCCAAATCGAAGTCAGTCGAAATTCGAGCAGTAATACACAAGACACACGTATCATCATCATCCCATCGCATCGCATCCTTCAAGACGAACTCCAACTCTTTTCTTTTGACTTGCTCTCAGAAATCATCATTCATTTCATTTGCTCAAGTTTTGAAGTGATGCGCGATAACCGACCGGAGGAGAACCGCCTCAGTGGCCTCCTCTCTACGATTACATTTCCAGATCCAGACCAAAACGAAAAAGTGAAACAGAGTCCAAGTCACACAGTCCAAGTCGACATGACTTGATTTTGAATTTCCTTTTAGCTGCACACATAGCGTAGTAGTTAACGAGGCTAAATGCATAGGTATTTATGTGGATTATATTATAGGAATCTATACACATACTCGTCGTCCATATCCGAGTTCCGCTCGACTTTGATAAGATGTTGAAGGTGCGAAGGTTCAGTTTACACGCATTATAATAATAATACAAGTGAGTTCATTATGTATATATTCAATATTGAGTGGAGGCAAAAAGTATATAGCCATGTACCTAGGTAGGTATATTGTGGGTTTGTGCTTGCTCCCACAACAGCAGCCCTCGTTCTGTTTCTGTAGTGAAGCTTTTATTCAAATCACAAATGACTCGGGTCTTCATATTATTATGTTTGTGGTAGTTGGTTGTTGGTTGGTTGGTGGTGTGGAAATGGAGAGTTGATAGTTAATCAACATTCAGACTGGAACTGCATCTCCTATCACCACCCACCATCATAATCCCAGCCATCATCTCTTCGGTCACTTATGCTCTCCTATATGCACGTAGGAGCTACATACATAATTATACAGAGCAGCATAGAGGATGCAATACATATTCATGAGACTCCCCAGTACCAGTACCAGCACCAAAACGAAATCCTAAAGGAAACCTTGTCTTCTTCTTCGTACTTTTCGTCTCGTGTCGCTTTGCATTTTCGACAACTACCAGTCTTGGACGAAGACGACTACACGTCTATACGACCTTTCAGAGGTTCCTTTAAAGCATCTTTAAGGAGCCATTCTCTCTCTCTCTCTCTCTCTCTCTCTCTCTCCAGCGAATAATGTCAACTTAGCTACTTACTCAGCTTTTGAGCTTTTAGCCAAGTTAAAGTTCTTGTGTGGAAAGTCAGAGTGTGACGATTAGAGATGTGAATTCAAAAAAGGGAAGGAGAGAGACTCGGCCAGTGCCACTGCTACAACTTTTGACATAAGACAACTTGACCATGCCATTAGTTTTTAGTTGGTTAGTTAGTTGACCATTAATCCGGGAGACTAAAAGTTGTTTTCATTTTCATTTCTTTATCCTCTCTCTCTCTCTCTCTCTCTCTCTCGTCCTATTGCTCGGGACAGTGGAGATTAGAATCAAACTGGAAACAGCAAAAGAGCAAGAGAGCTCTGTACGCACAAAAGCCCAAACACCACATGTAAAAAGTGAACAAAGTACCTTACATAGGTAAACATACCCATTACTATTTCCTTAATATCTATATCTTGTTAAATCTTTTGAGATTAATTCAATGTTTTCATTTTATATATTGTGATTCCCCATGCTTTTTTGTCTGTGTGTAGACTCTGTATTGTATTATGCCCAGTGACTGAACTGAGTTACTGACTATGAGACTGAGAGTCAAAAGAAATATTGTAAATTGTAAATTAAATTTATGGTTTCAGCAGTGACTGAGTCAGGACGAGGACGAGTGAGACTCAAGTCACTTCTTCTTACTTTCCTACTCTAATGTCAAGTCCTGTATTTTATCAACATATACAAAGTCTAGTTTTAATTTCATTACACAGTTTGTGGAGATACGTGGGTTGGTTTGGTTTGGGTCGGTAGGTAGGTAGGTAGGTAGGTAGGCAGTATTTTGTATGTGTGTGTGTGACTGACTTTGATGTAATATGTAAACAACTTTATGTATAGAGAAGGAAAAAAGATAAAAGATATTTTGAGATAAGGATTTCTTCTTTCCATTTTTCCATGTGGTTCCATCGAGGAGGACGAGGACGAGGCGAGACGAGGATACCTCCAAATAATCAGAATCAAAACGAAAAGCAACCACAGTCCCACAGACTTAGGATGTCCCCTTTAGAATTTCAGTTTTGTCATGAAGTTTCAGTTTGAAATACTGGACTTTTAGAATTTTTTTTAGACTGACTCAAATGCTGGGGAATGAAATGTGTTGTACGTTTTACGTTACGTTGCATTACTTACGTTTTAGTTGGACTTTTAGTGTAGATGGAAGAAATGAAGGAGAGGACGTTCACGTTGCTGAATGATAAAAGGATGGCATTAAGTATTCACAAAATCTGGAGGCATCACAAGTTTGTCTGCTGTTAGGTAGATTCATATAGAATACCCATAGGTATGGAGATAGGAGATATTTACCTTTACGAGCTCTGTACGGCTGAACCGAACGCTGGATTCCTGCCTATTATAGACAGAATTTCTCCAAATAATTATATGCAGAAGGCAGAAGGTGCATACTGCATATACGGGTTTTTAATATATTTCCCTCCATATCTTCTGCCACGAGGAAATATGTAAAAATAGGTAAATGCTACGTATACGCAGTGCTCAGGTGTACATAGCTGGGACTACAAACTGACGTGTAATAATATTATGTAATAATATTCGTACCCATGTATGTTACCTATGTGGTTAGTTTAGAAACTATCTTTTCGTACGAGTAGGAACGACTTGGACGCTATTTGCTTTTTCTTCTGAAATCGCTCCTCATGTCTATGGCCGTAATAAGAAGTCATATCGAGAATCGAGAAAGGATTTTATGAACATTTTTATGAAAAGTTGGTGGTTTCGACTCCGACCTGAGGACTACATTTCATACTTGATGGTTAACTTTTGTCTGTATAATACTGTGAGCAAAGGGAGCAGGGAGGGAGATAGATAGAAATGCATATACGTTTAATACACTTTGGTTAGATCTGGAATCTGGATAATACACAGTATCTGACTGGCTATGTGTGTAGTAGGTACTGTATAAAGTAGAGTTTCGCATTGCTCGTGCTGGTGCATGTAGTGGATGGGACATGGTTTCTTCATATATGATTTGTTCATATTTTATGATGCCATGTCTTTTGTAAACTTAAAAATAGGCAAATGGGTACTCAGGTTGTATGTAATACCTAATGCCTACCTACCTTTCTATGTATACCTTCTGTAGTTTTCCTATAGGCAGTGTACGCTCCTATCCTATAGGCATGGGTTTTCATATATCCAGTAAAAAAACGGAAAATAAAGCAGAGTGCTGCGCTGCTGAGCATTCCAATTCCATTAACATAATTTGTAGAATGAATGAGACTGTATGTGTAAACGCAAAATCTACATATCGTCTGTGAAGAACCAAAATGACCCACATCCAATTTAAGCTACAATCAAAATGAGCAATGTCATAAACAAAATTAAAAATATGCGTAAAATATTAATTACACAGGAGTTTTTGAAAATTGTAAAATGTTCTTTTTACATGTTTTTGAAAGGGTCAAAATGTTCTATTTACATGTTTTTGAAAAGTGTAAAATGTCCTATTTACATATTTTTGAAAAGGTCAAATTATTCTATTTGCATGTTTTTTGAAAAGGTCAAAATGTTCTATTTAAATCTTTCTGAAAAGTGTAAAATTTTCTATTTACATATTTTTGAAAAGTCCAAGATATTCTATTGAAATGCTTTCAAGACATGTTTCAATATTTTTGTAGATAGTGGATATTGTTTTTAGCTACAAAAGGATATGGGTCATTTTGGTTCCTCACAGACGATATGTATGAAAGTTATTTCTCATTTTCTACTCCTATTAAGATTAAGTCTACGGAGTGTCATGGAATGGAAAATCTGACTCTGTGACATGTGCATTTCCTTCATAATTGTAGGGTTTACTCTGAATTTCAAAATCCAAATTCAACTTTGTTCAGTTTTTGGAGCGGGAGTTGAGGAGATGCGTTTGCGATGCCCAAAGGTCTTTTTGTTCCCTTTCCTATATTTCTCCAACTCTCAACAGTCTACAGCTTCCTCCCTCCCGTCCCCGTCCATCTCAAAGTCTTTTATACTAAATCTGCTAAAAGTTATTCCTAGTCCTCGACAGCCTCAAAGATTTGAGCCTCAACTTTTTACATGTCGAATTTGAATCGGATTTCCATCCAAGTTTCAAAATTCCACAAGTCCACAAAACGCTCGGTCGGTCGGTGCTTGTTAGTTCAATTTGAATTCGGGTCTGACTGGTGAGTTTAGTTAGTAGTCTCTGCATAGGCCATAGGGCTATAGGAGAACCAGTACCAGTACCAGTACCAGACCATCAGTTGTAGTTGTAGGTTGTAGCACTAAAAAGGATAAAAAAGAGGTGAGATGTAAATTGTATCCCACAGTACAGATAGATGTACCACATCCTGATGTATTTGGCAGTTGCTGATAGGGATTGAGGAGGAAGGCGAGGATTATAGCTGAAGCTGAGGTAGTCACATTTATCATACTGACACAGAGACACAGAGAGAGAGAGGAGACAGGAGACAGAGCGTTGAGACGTTTAGAAGCTCAGAAAGAAAAAAGTTGTACAGCTCTTAGTTTAGTATCTGGTCAATTCGATTGGATTGGACTTGAGGAATTGAGGCTATTGAGGTAATCCATTCACACATATTCAAAATGAAAAGAAACATAATAAGATGAAGTAAAAGTCTGTACGAAATATGTACAAAAGACAAGGCTATTAGATGCTCCTCATATTTAATAGCCTATCCGTACGTAGGTATTATCCATTTGTTTTTTGTCCACACAAATCCACGTCAACACTAAATAGTTAACAGTCCCGAGTCATGCTACTCCGCTCAACAACATCAACACTGAACGTCCACGTCAATAGTCAACAACTACCAACATATGAAAGCCAAGACTGTGTAAGACTGTACCTACCTGTGCACAGTAACACCCACTTTATAATTATAATGCAGTACATAATATTAGATATATATATATGTAAGTAATTGTTCGTGTGTAAGTGGCTTAAGTTTAGTGAGGCAGCGCCATGGAATCCCAACCATTACATTGTTGTTTTGTTTCTGTTATTCTCTCTATATAATGATAATGATGTCATTCTCTTTTTCTTATTTTTTTATCTCTTTTATTTTTGAGGATTTGGTTTTTAGAAAACGTCAAATGATTCATAGTGTAGAAATTTCACCTACGGTTGGTCGTGTAGACGAACGAGTAACACTACCGACACCGACCTCACTAATTCACTCCCTCTGTGTAAAGTACCTACCAATTCTTGAGGGGTAGTTGATAAAAAAAAATGAACACAATAACTTTTGGTCCTGGTTAATTTAATGGTTTGCTTGGTTTGGCTCGTCGTAAGGAAAAGTTTGACGTTTGCCGTTGCCGTTGCCATTGCCGTTGGTGACTCCTTCCTTGAAGTGAGTGTGAGTGTGTGATAGAATCCATTTCAATAGGAAGGTATTTGTATTTTATGAATTCCAAGTCTGATTTAGATATGATTGTGATGGATTCATCATTCATTTAAAGTTTTCAATCAGGCTCCGCCGTCCGCATCGTTGACGCTATCATCAGCATCCGCACGTATGTACTTGGTGGGTCAATTCTCGGTCTCGGACGGAGGTACTCAAATCCAATAGGTATAGACTTGTTAAAATTAAAAAGCTATGGTATGGTGATAGTAATCAGTGCATTATTGTGGTAGCCTATAGCATTGATTGTGAGCTGTACGCACATGCCAAGCCAATACATATTTGTTCCACTCACCAACCACCACCATACCACCACCACAAACCACCGCACCGCTGTTGAATTTTTGTGTTGAACTCTGGTGTGGAATGTTTCATTGAGATCATATTTTGATTTTGTAATGATGAATCTCCTCGTAACAATACAAAGCTGATGGAGCATTATAATAAATTGAACATAGAAGGGAAAAGTGCTGCTAGAATGTGAAATAGAATCTGGAATATCTTGAGAATATCTTATCTCTTTTTTACCAGTCCTCTTTCTTATCTTAAGGAAGTATCGTGGATTCCGTTGAGAGATTTGAAATTTCAATGGAATTGTCAAGTGAAGGAAGGGAAAAGAAGCAAAAGCAAAAGCAAAAAAGGGATAGGATATAAAAAGATGAAATGTCCATGTTCATGTCGACGTCGACGTCGACGTCGACTTCAACTTGGAAAGGAAAAAAAATGGGAAGCTATAAAAAAAAAGATGCAGGCAAAAATTGTTTCTGATTTTGACTCATGAATGTAGAGATGATTATGATGAGCTTTGACTCTATGTCTATTTTCACTGCGGCCTCGGTGTCGGTGTCGGTCTGGCGAGTCTGAGCCTGGGTTAATAGTATGTACGTAGTATGTAGGTAGGGATGTAGAAGGTATTTTTCGTATTTTGGTTTTCTCGTCAATTGTCAATGGATGGATGGGATGCGTTGTTACAGTTGTTAGGAAGGGAGGGTGTGAATTCCACGGATGAGATGGGTCATAGCCTTTACTAATATTACAAGGAGTACCTTCATTCTCCGTGTCTTTCCCTATTAGAGAGATGCATATTGATGTACACAGACAACATACTTGAGTGGGGACGAAAATCAGCATCGAAGTTCAGGCAGGGAAGGTAATGTACCGTATGTATGTGGAAGCATTTATTGTCGGACAAAACTTTTAGGTATGTTTCGAGGACTGGGACACTGATATGTACGTATTGTGGAGGTATGTTTGTGACATTATATGAAATGGAAATACCTAACTTAAAGTACGTATAGGCAGGTTTTCGGTAGACAGTCGGTGTGGGTTGCAGTAGGTAGTTGTCGGGTCTTCGGTTGTCGATCCTGTCTTGTCGTTGTCGTTGTTGTCACTTTTGAAAGTTTTTCAGTGAGTTGGACAATGTGTAAAATACATGTTGAATAGTTTTGTGTACAAATACAGAGAGCGTGTATGTATGTAACCGGGGCCGGGGCCGGAGCCGGAGCCGGAGAATGCACATTGAATGAATTGAATTGGATTTTTGGATTGCATTTAGATTTGGATCCAGTTGTTCAAGTCCAAGTCCAACTCCAAAACTCTCAAGCTCTTTTTTCATCTCTGTCTGTCTTCTCTTTTTCTTGGTCTGTTCTTCTTTTTGGTTTGGTTTTTGGTCCTCTTTCCGTTTCATTTCATTCCATTCCATTTCGTCTCGGGTCCTTGTTCTGCTCCGCTCTGTCCCTGCCCCGCGTCCCTTCCTCACTTCCATCGAGGAATGGTTCGAGATGTGTATAAAATAATCTCATTGTAGTCTCTCAAGTGTAGGGACGGAGACGAGAAGTGGAAGAAGAAGAAGAGGGATCAGATGTAGTTGAGTAGAGCAATTATTTCTAATTTTCAAAAAGACTTCCTGCTGTGCACGATTTTGTAGCTCTTTTCCTGGCTTCAGCAGACTACACTACAAGTACAAACGATCCCTTCCATTCTTCCCTTACGACCCTCATGTACATAACTATACAACTGCCTACTTACCTTATACATAGGGAGCATGGTTTTTGTGAGCACATACAACAAGGACCATTACGATACCGTCACACACATCTTCTTCTTCTGTTGTATGAACTTGAGGCGAGACTGGACTGAGCACAGATATATGCAATAATAATATATAATATCTGTAATAATAATATGAAGAGGCCCTTCGTATCGTACTTTGTACACTGCACAATATTCAGTCCACTTTTCTTCTGCACTCTGCTATTTGAGTTGAGTAGAGTCAGTGACTGTATCTGCGGCTATGGGGCTGTGTGGCGCAGACTGGCGCTAGACTTTGTCTTTGGCTTTCGTCTATAAAGATTTCTCCTATTTCTTGACTTACATCATCCGTCTCACACAGGTACTAGGTACTTACATAATGGAAGGAACGGGAACGGGAACGCCAACGCCAAGGAGTTACCTTGTCTTGTTGTCCATGTGAGTGAGTGAGTGAGACTGAGGCTATATGGTCCTATTGTGGATGCCTATGTCTGCTGAGCTATTATAATTATATATCTACGTATATATATGTGAGTGCGTATGTGTGACTTGATTTATGTTTCCCTGTCCAACGTAGCCAGGCCCACTGTCCGGGTCTTTCTCAAGTGAACACAAAAGAGACGGAGAGAGAGAGAACACATTGAGTTTCACAAGAAGTATGTAGGTACAAGTACTAGGTCCTATCAATATTAATCCATGGTACATATTATAGGCATATGAAAATATCAATGTGTATAATAGGTTTAATGGGAGAAGGGTATAATATGTAGGTACATCCAATTCCAATTATTATATCCTACCTACGATTAGTATATGAAGTAGTAAGCTTTTAGGTATTTGTACTGGTACTGGTAGAAGTTGTAATGATAATTCAAAGAAAAATGTTTTGCCTTATATACTTGTATATATCTGTATTTAATTTTATATACACTCTGCACAATACATATCTTGTGTATGGATAAGGATTTGAAAAAGTTTTGGAGCTCACTTCAGCTTCAGCCCTACCTTCCTCCACTATCTACTATCTCTACAGTCTACAGTATCTCCAGTTTTCAAAAGCAAATCCTTCGGATATCGTCATGTGTTCAAAGTTTTGAAAGTTTCAGCTAAAAACTTTAAATGCTGAACAAAACAGACGACTCTTATCTGGAGGAGTAACAGTAAAATTGTAATTAGATTTATATTTATGCGTGCCTCTACAAGAATTTGTCGGTAGCGGTATCGGTATCGGTATCGGTATCGGTTTCCCAAAGCCAAGTGACTTTACTAAAGATTTAATTTGCTCTGTTTAATAGCGTGGAAAAAATAAAAATTGTATTAATCATTTGTAATTAAATTACTTTTAAAAAACTTTAATAATATATTTGCGGCGGATTTTCTCGATGCAGCAATTTCTTCAAATGTGTGGTATGTAGCTGGAAAAGTGTGGATTACTTGTAATGAAATTGGATCTGAATGTTTGCTGAGTAGTGAGAGAGAGTAGGGAGAGCATGATAATTATAATTACATATTATATTAGTGTAAGGTGTTCATGTTTGGACAGGGAGAGGAGAAGTGTGCACTGTGCATAGGGTATAGGGATTGTTTGATGAAGAATAAGCCGAAACTTATTGCCGGGGAAATGTGTATATGTACCTACAGGGAAATCTTATATGGCGAGACTCTAGACATAAAAATCCTCTGGGTTTGACTTTTGAATTGTTTGAAATGTAAAATAATCTGAAATAATGGAAACTGACGTCTGCCGTCTTCACTCCACACACAAACGCACTCACACACACAAACATATAGACATGCACCCGCAGATCCCGTATTTTGAGTGTACACACTGGATCTGGCTCTGGTTCTGGCTCTGGCTCTGGTCTAGTTTATTTAGTTCTCCTTTCTTTACTCTTACTACAGTTGACTTTAACTCTTCGCCCTCCTTGCCGTCCGTCTGTCCGTCCGCCGTACTGTAGACCGTAGTTGAGCTGTTTGTTAGTTAGCTTTTTGGTATTTTTCTTTTGGTATACATTTTTTTGGTTCAAGTTTGGTAAAGTTAGAACTTGAGAGAGAGAGAAGGAAATTTTTATTTACGTTCTTATTTAAGTCTTTGTTCATTGTTCATTCAAAGCCTCCTTCCACCTCTTACGATTAGTCCCGTCCGCCGTCCTTCCTTCCTTCCAGCCGAGCCGAGCCGAGCCGTACAGATAGAAGACGGAGAGGAGGACGAGTGAGATAGATCGACATGGAATTCTTTTCTCTTAGCCCACTGGCAATTACCTGTCAAAACCAATGAGCTACGCTCCAATGCCTAACAACTTCTTGTACTTTAGTATGTACTCTCACGGTCACTAAATAGACAGTGTCTCATCATATCATATGAGGCCAAAGTCAACGCCAAGTGCAATGCGAATGCCAAGCCGATGCCGAAGCCGACTAGACTCTTGTTTCTTTTTCCTATGCGCCTATTCTTCTTCCTCAGCTCTTGGCACTTTCCTTCTACATTCTACACAATTCTACACATTATTTCCTCGCGGAGCCTTCGTCTATGTATAGGTATGTATGTAGCTACGACCACAAAACTCATCCTAGGAACGAGGACCAAGAAAGAAAGGCAAAAGATACCAAGATTTTTTTTTCTTTAAAAATAGTAATTGAGAATCTCCGTGAGCTTGTCTTATTGTATTTTCTTCTTTCAATTTCAATCCTTTCCTACGGAGCTCAAAGTCAGAGTCAAACTAAAACTACACTAGGTACGTAGGTAGGTGTATAATATCTGGGCGCTGTACATCGTGTAGCATTGAGTTACATAAGGTGGATGGATACAGTATAATGTAGACTGTAGACACTTACGTGGGCCGTAGTACGTAGGTAGGTATGTGTCTCTAGCCGTGTAGAACAGAATATTTTATATTTTATCTTTATCAGTTTCTGCGGAGTACATCTCTCCCTCTGCTTGTATGTTCTACACAAGCTTGACTCGATGAGATAAAAAGGCTTTTTTCTCGAGCAGCTACATCCGGAGGAACACATTATAAAGAGTGTGAAATTAGGGAAGCTATAGCGGCGCAGTCGAGAGTCCGAGTCCAGTCCAATGCAATAATGTGTATGTAATGTATATGGAAGGGTGACCCAGCCGGCCGGCCGACTGTCTTTCTTGTCTTTTTCGTCTTCTTCTTGGTCGTCTTCTTCTTCTTAGTCTAGTTAAAGAAACATCGACATGCTTTCACACTCTTCTCAACTGATAGGCGATAATGCACATTAAAGCCGTCTTCACGGCTCCAGCTATGTATGTAGGTAGGTAGACTCCTATATGGGCTGGTACTGGTACTGCTCTTGGTATGTTCACATCCATTATCCATACATAACATACATATCACTTGGCTCATTCCTTCTTGTCGCTGTCGCTCTGGTTGTCGTGGAATTGTTGAGATGGGCGCAGAGGCGAGAGGAAATATATCTACGTAGGTAGGTATGTATGCAATTCGGAGGATATGCATTGAGTATGCACAGTAAGAAAACAACAACTGGTTCAATTCACACTTTTGACTCTGATGACCAGAAAGAAAGACACATCCACGGAAAGGAAAGGAAGGACAATTCTCTCAATATATACATACTACCTTTCAAATCTGTACGAGTTCACACGCACTTTTAAGTCTTGAGGGAAGTGGGCTCATGAAATGACCCATCACATTAGTAACTACAAACTACAGCACTCTGTCTCCCAGTCCGACTCTCGATAGTCTAGACCTCTCCACAACTCTCAAGACTTGAGCCCAATGCACTTTACATGTAGGATTCCTATTATATAATAATCCGGATGATGGATGTGCATAGGAGCCATGAACTTTTCTGAAAGAAGCAAATTAAAAAGAGCAAAAGAGATTCTCGGACGCGCTTCGTGTCATATACTTGTAATGTAAAGTAAATACAAATGCTGGGCTCTTGTACTTGTACAGATAGTAAGTAGGTAGTAATTTAATAGTTAATTCTGCTTTGTATTTTTGCATTTTGTAAAGAAAAGGTAAGAAAGGGAAAAAAAATATATGGAGTGCGGACTGGAGAGATTTGGTGGTGGTTGGTTGGTTGGTTGGTTGGTTGGTTGGTTGGTTGGTTGGTTGGTTGGTTGGTTGGTTGGTGGAGAGCGTTTAGTTTTGAGTGAAGAACAATATAATGACGATATGTTTTTCTCACTCTCGAGTGTTTGTGTGTACTGGTCTACAATAATATAATGATTTGTATAATTTATGGCATCTTTTTGGCTTCCCAAATTACGTGAGTGACATAATATAGCCCAGCTGTGGCTCTTTCATACTTTATTTCTATGTTAATTGTAAAGTCAGTGGGGCTGTCATAGCAATAGCATTAGCATTATGTAGCTATATAGTTCCTTTCGTAGGGAGCCATAGGTGAGGCGGAGGAGAGGCGGTGGTGGTACAAATGGTAAACTGCACACAAGTTCAATGTGGCCATCGCCGTGGAGGGATGTGGACGTGGACTGGGACTGGACGACGACACATGTAGGTATCTACCTACTATATAGGAAGAGTGGTCCGCATCTTGTGAAGTGATACTCACAGAGGAGGAGAGGGAGAGATGTAAAGTTGCTAAAAAATTATTGTCTGTCTACTTTTTTCCACTGTCAGTGGAGGTACTGTGATGATAATTTATGTATTCATGCAAATCTCATCTTATTGCTCATACATTATTTAATAATGTGTCTGGATCCACACACACATATATTAACATTCATATTAGTATTAATATTATTACATTCATATATGGCCATGGCCGTCAGTAGTTGGTGTTGGTAGGAGTCTCCAATTTTTACAGTAGATTAGACACACACACAGGCACAACCACATATAATTACATAGATATATTATTTTTTCTCGGGGAATAATGCCGATTAAAAGGAGCTCCATGTCGTGGGTACTTTGAGTGTAATCACATGGAGCAATGCTCAGACTCAGGACTTAGGAGCACACACACACACACACACACACACACACACACACACACACACACACACACACATTTGAAACATTTTTCTTAAAGACATAAAATATTACGAGAGAGAGAGAGAGAGGGAAAAAAATTACACGGTCAAGAAGTGGAATGAACAGAAGCTATAGGGGAAGAGAGACAGGTAAAAGAGAAAAAAAAGTAGAAGTTGAAACGTATGAATAATTAGTTTCATTCTGCATTGTTGTAATTTTATTTGCATTATTTGTATTAGTATTTTTACAATAATAATAATTCACCACAACTTTTATTCAGTTGGCCATAATAATTGCCAAAGGATTTCCTATTGAAATTTTCATTAGATTTTCAATTAAGGAATTGTTGTATAGTAAGGTATATATTGTTGTAGTGTGAATAATTTTAAAGAATTTCAATGTCCGCTTAAAGAAAGTTTGTGTTTGGAGATAGGCAAATAAATTCCTGTAGCTTATTATTATTATAACGGGACAAATATTTTTTAAAGATAATATATAGTAATGTTGGCAGTGTAAATGATATTGTCCTCTGGCTCCCTCAGTCCAGTCCAGTGCCCAGCTGACACTGACCCTGAGATATTGATATGAAACTTGAACAATTTACAAAAATGTAGTTTACAACAGTGCTAGCGATAGAACATGTGTACCGTATTTTCCTGAGTGCAATCAAATTTTGAGCTCAATTTCGATATACAGGCAGAATCATGATAACTGCTTGATATTTAAGCGGATTTAATTCGGAAATTTACGGTAAAAATCAGTTGTCAGGAATTGTGGATAAGGATAAAGAACGGTAGATTAGGATAAGTGAAACCAGTGGTGATGTTTGCCACATCATCATCATAGTAATATCATCTTTCTCATATTATAATGTGTTAGATTAATCTTGATTTTGATTTTGATGTGTTCCTCTCTGTATTCTGTATAATACATAGAAAGGAAAGGCCTCCCTACCAACATTTTTGAATGATTTTGATTTTTCCTATTTTTTTTAATGGGGGGAAGGCATTAGAAATACACATATTATAATATTATATCCCCTTACTTATTAAACCATGGATACTTTGGATTTAAATTGAAATAAAAGTCAAGCTCAGGAGTGAGACTACATATATTATAACGCTACTTTTTATGCTGACTCATCAACTAAGGATAAGGGGACGGGGCCAGGGGACGATATATAAAATAAAGTGCTTTTTTAAATCTTGAAACGTTAGTTGAGAATGTTGAATGTTAGATTGGAGGCACATTATTATTGAAAGGGAAATGTCATAAGTGAAGAAACTATTGAGAGTATTGAATTTAGAATTTAATATTGTATGTACCTACGTATACAAAGGTCTAATGTATTAGCTTGTAGATAGGTGTTGGGGCTCTGTGCATGTGTCTTATTCTGTATGTGTAGGATAATGGAGAGATAGGCGGACAGATTTTATTCATTCCAAGATAATTTGAATAGATTTAGATTTAGAAGTGTAAGTAGATGAGCTCGTCCGTCCGTCCTCTGTCATGTAGTCATGCTTAGCCATTTAATCGTGGAGAGCCCAAGAAATATGTCTGTCTCACTGCCCCTCCAAGCCTGTAGGCGGGCATCTCTCTGTAGTAGGTACTCTGCGTAAATTCAAGTTATAAACTACACTGCAACGACAACGACAACGACTCACTATAACTCTCCTATATGCAGGCTGCAGCAGTTTAGATGGTGTAGGCAAAGGAACGTCAAAGTAAAGTATCTAATCACCATCACCATCACTACCACCAACACTACCATACCTTGAGTATTACTGGCTACAGACATAGATAGAGTATTAATACGGACTGAGAGAGACTGGAGATAGCAGTAGTTACGGTTTATTACGGGATTAAAGGCTGACCAAGAATGTCGAGAATGTCATTTAGCTCAGTGAGACTCTGGTCGTCCCATGATGATGGATTTGATTCTGATTTTGATTCTTCGAATGTTACATTATTAGAAATGTAAATTTATGAACGTGAAGCTGTATGGGTATGGATTCTGGATTCTATAGATCAAATCCAAATCAAATCAAATTCAAAGTGTTCAACGTACTCGAAGTTGAATGATAAGGCTATAAAGGATATTTTAAGTAGAATGGAAGTACGCTCTGTGTTTGTCAATATTCTTAAGGAACTACCTACCTAAGTACAATGTGTCGGTTCGGTATAATATACAGCATAGCATAGCATGGGCATGGGCAGGTTTCCCTGCCTCACTGAGCACTAATGGATAGGAAATGAATTGAGGAAGGACGCCCCTCGAACTCGTCACCATCAAACCAACGCATCAGCGTCATATCATCTGACTGCGAGGAGAAGTATAAGAAGCTCGAGTTTATGAGCTCAGCCTCTTCTCGACTCTGAATAGAAATATTTTTTGAATTGTAGAATTAAGCTTATTATTATGTGAATTGAAGTTTTGAAGTTTGTGTGTAAAAATATTATGGGATGTGGACTAAGTCCCTCTTGAAGTGATCAAGGGAATTCTTGTGTAGAATGTAGAATCCATCATCCATACACACGTAGACTGAGGCTGGGCTCTCCGGCTTTGACTTGAGGGAAAAAATCAAGTCCTTCAACAATCTCCATTTTCATTTCCATCCACACAAAATTAAAATGTATTCACAGGGTCTATTCAATGGAGGTGAATATGCACGTACATGACC
Source organism: Dicyrtomina minuta (assembly GCA_949802685.1). NCBI lineage: Eukaryota > Metazoa > Arthropoda > Collembola > Symphypleona > Dicyrtomidae > Dicyrtomina > Dicyrtomina minuta. The sequence continues at coordinate 89,580,146 of OX461809.1, forward strand.
GTCAGTTCGGAAGTGAGGGTAGGTACATATAGTATAATTACACAACTTACAGCTGGCTGGTCCTTGTGACACGGCTCTGCTGTAGGTATATGAGACCTAACAAATTTTTGGGTATTCTCCAAGCAATAGGTGTCAAGTACACTGGGCACCGGGCCTGTGACGATTTGTACTGAACAAAGTACCGTATATTTATATGTACCTACCTACATGGTTAGCTCCCTACCTGTAATTACAAATGCCTTCCAACCCCTTACGAGAGACTCCAAACGCAAGCCACAAATATCTTGTCATGTCTGATTGTACATATTACAAACAAATGCGTTGGAATTTTTGAAAGAGTTTCCATTGCATGTCCACTGGACACGAGCACACCAGCACCAACACTCCAACAACAACAACAACAACTTCAATTCACAATTCTGTATCCATTGTAAAGCTTATTCAACAAAATTGAGGATGAGATTGACAGAATATTAACGCCCGCTGTAGTCAGTCCCTTTACCCCTGCTTGCTACTATCACATTCGTAAGAAATTAGCCACATTTTTCAAGTTCATATTCTATAATACAAAACTATGAACAGATTTGGATTTGGGTAGTTGAATGAATTATTTGTACTGGGCATGTGCTACAAAAAAATGTCTTTTTTCTTCTTCTTCTTCTTGGACCTTTTCACGTAGTCACCGCTCTCGCTCTCGCCAAAAATCCAAAAACCAACATCAAAGCCATATCCCCATCTGCGTGGAAAGGGGAAAGTATAATAGCAAATTGGTTCGTGTGGTACTCGGTGATCGTAAGTGGGCATGTGTATGGTACATATAGAAAGTACCTAGAATATACAGAGTTATGCATGCAGATCGCATAATAAAAGCGCTTGAGAGAGAGAGAGAGAGAGTGACGAGAAATTCGATACAAAATTGAGGAACATTAAATGTTGTGGTCGACAGTGGTAGGCCAAAAAACCGAGAAGGAAACCGAAAGAGCAGTAGTAGTAGTACGATTAGGAGAACAGGAGCCAAAAGAAGTAATTATATCCATCTCCAATCTACAGAGAGTACAGTTCTTCCAGGTCCAGGACTCCAGGATATATCTATATAGGAGAGGTTAAGTCTATATGGATGCATATCTATAGCAGGGCGACGACGACAAGGGTAGACGGTGACGGTGACGGTAGAAGATTGGTTGTTGGTGGGATGAAATGATTTGCAAAGGCATGGAAGCAGAATAATAAGTTTCTTTCCATTCATCCCGAGATGCGTGGTAGGTATATGGAGTCTCATACTATTGTACTCTCTGCACTCTATAATGTGGCTCTTAATAGACTCACTCTCTTTTGTTGTTGTCCTTGCTGAGGAGAGAGGAAGGAGAAGCGTCACTCCAGTCCCATTCCTTCTTCATCTTCCCTCTCTCATCTTCTATTATCTTCCTCTCCGAGCGCTGAACGAGAAGCCATAGGGACGACAGTGCGAGTGCCGAGTGCGAGCCATCCATCCATCCACTCAACCACCTGGACTCACTCACCCTCCACCACACCACACAGTCAGTCAACATCTCCACAAACTAACAACCGTGTAGGACAAACATCTTCTGTCATAATCCAGACCAGAGCAACCTTCCAGCTCCAGCATCCAGCTTATAGCTCCAAACATGAATACTACACAGCATCCAAATCCAAAAGTAGCATTCCCATCATACGCTCATATATACGGTTTCCCATCTCCTGCTCTATGGACATCTAAGTCAAGGGCTCTGACTCACTCAAAATGAGTCCGGAACTGGAGGATTTAGAAGCGGAATGAGGAGCGACAGACTTTGACGCTTTGATGGGAGGAAAGACAGAGACAGAGCGGATTTTATCTCTTACACACATAATCATACAAGTCCTCGATAGATCTCAAGTAGGAGAATATAATCTGTAGGGGTACTGAATGCACTGCTCTGTACGGATCATCATCATTATTTACCATTGGATTGCCATCTTCCTGGGTAATCGAAGATGGGGAAGGAAGGTAGTATGATCTTTTTTTCGCATTGCATTTGTGTGGAATAAGGGAGGGGGGGGGGGAGGTGTGTATGTAGCATGTGAGACGGTGCGTGGCTAATCAGCTTGAAATAAATGAGTACAAAGACCAAAAGACGAGCCTTCATCCTTTTCTCTCTAGTTTCTTTACACAAGTCTCTATACCCGCGTTGAGACTACAGAGCCGAACCCCACATTCAAACATTCGAAGAGATTCATTTTATTTTCCCTAAAGATGACATTTTACACATTTCTCCTCTTTTTTTTTGTCATCTGCTCCATTCTGTGTGTCACCAGTACCAGTACCAGTACCAGCTGAAAGGACAAACAAAAAGCCTCTTCACATTTCACATTGTATACAAATTATTATTGTTGTTCTTCTTCCTCTGAACTTACAGAGATAAATGACTGGATACCTTTCCAGTTCCAGTGCACTGCTTAATTGCGAGGCGAGTCTCACTGCCACTGCTACATTTTCCTCTTGACTTTGACTTTGTGGAAAGGATACAACCAGTGGTGTTGGAGCGTGTGTATATCTCTTATATGTATTTCTTATTTGTTTTCCCTCGTTGAATTGATGGTGTGAAAAAATTCCAATTTCTCTCAAGACTCCAGTCTCCCTCTCTCTCTCTCCTCCTCCTCTCTTTAGGGGAAGACAGTTAAGTCTAAATTCTACATGGAAAAGTAACGTTGATTAAATTGAACTACTTTCCTCGCCGCCATTCCCCATCAGTTTCATTTTCAGACTCACGATCGCAGGCTCATTCAGGCAGATAGATAGATAGATACACTCGACCATACCCATGCAGCTCCAGCCACCGTAACCGTAATAGTAATTGTCAATTGTACTTACTCGAAAGATAAAGAACGAGTGTGCAAGAAATAGGAATTCAGAGCCCGGCTCAAATTTAACCAGAAAACCCCAAATCAACACTAACAACCAACCAACTAAGGATTTCAAAGACGAGAGATAAAACGAGAGAGAGAGAGAGAGAAAAAAAATACCTTCCTTCCTTCTCTTACTGATATTGGTTGTGGTTCGTGATCGTAGTTGTGGTCTTTTAGCTGATTGCAATAAAGCAGTACCGAACCCGATACTACTCGTACATACTCTTAGCGTATGCATAATATAGAGAGAGAGATTGGTTTAAGTCTGACTATTTGTAAACGATAACGAGAACGAGCCTAGAAAAAAAAAACCCAAAGCAGAAGAGAGTGAAAACCAAAACCGAACCCAATGATTTCTTGAAAATTCAACGTTGTAATTTAATGTAATAAATTGATGTGAAAAAAATAAATTTATATATATATGGGTATGTGTAGGTAAAGTGTAGATAGGTACTTGGGTACGTTTCCAATATGGGGAATGGAGCCCAAAATAAAAAAGGAAAATGCCTGAGAGTTTTCTACTACTGACGTACTGTCTGTAGGCTGCTAGTAGCCATGGCTATGTTGTTCAGTTTTTTTTTGTATTTGATCCTGTTATTTATACCTTGTAGAGATATACAGTGAACAGAGTGAGAGAGAGACTGTCATTATGGCTTTTTGGCTCGATATCACATGGGACTGTGCATGTATAAAAAAAAGCTACCATTTTCAATTTGAGTTTGAGTTGAGTATTGAATTCGAATTCGAATTCGATCCAGTCTCCAGTCCATAGTCCAGTCAGACGAGTATCAGTCCCAGGGACCGACCAGCAGCACCAGCACCAGTACCAGCACCAGAGTGATGAGGACAAAAATGGAGAAGTAAAAGTGTGTAGTAGTGTGTGGAGGAAAAAAGGGTAAGGGTCTCCATGAGTACATAAAAGCTCATAGAAAGTTATCGTGATCTGGATCGAGATGAAAATAACAGGTTACATCCTACTACTACATCCACTCACTCCGTCCTCTTTTCATTTGTTTTACTCTATTTTTTGTGTGTGTCTGAGGGCTTTGGCTCACTAGTCAGTTTTATATAATTATGACCAGACTATATACAGAGCATATGGACGAGGTGGACTGTGCACCGTGTATGTACAAGGCTCAGGTAAACTTCCGTCTCATGGTCTCGGTTACGGGCTTCTATATCCTATTACAAGTCTACCTTTGGTAGATTTGGATTTGTTCCTGTAAAACTATACAATTTACTCCCTATGAAAAATTGAATGGAAATTAGGAGAGGAATTTCGAATTCGCATGGAAAATGTCGTGCGGACGGAGGGAAGTGGGAATTCGGGATTATATTGTAGTCTGTCTGATTGGGAAACTTGCTGTGTAAAAAGGTTACAAGTTTCCTCTCTATTTTTCTTATAGAATTGTAGAATTGTAGAATTCCCTAAGAAATTCCCTCCGCATTACATTACATTGCATTGGACTACCTTCACTCCATCTCCATGATCGGGATCCGCTAGATCTGGAGGATGTACTTAAGAAATTGTCTCGAGTCTTTTAGTCTTTATTGAGTCTTGAGTAAGATTTCTTTCTATGTATTTCTATGTATAGTATGGGAGAGGAAATGTGAGGAGCTGTTTTTTTTCTGGGTCCTAAAAAAGAGTGGAAATACCTACGTAAACAGTCAATAGTGGAGACACGCTCTCAGGACGTGTGCCCCAACTGTTACTGTACTGTACAGTAATGTAATGGAATTGGAATTTGAGTTGAGTTTTGTCGTCGTTGTCGTTCCCGTTGTCGTCATGTGATGTTTGTTGGCTGTGTTGTAGGGAGTGCCCCTGTATCTGTATCTGTATCACTAGTATCAGTACTTACCTCAGGTAGGTACATATTCAAAGATACTTTTTGCGTGGTTCACATTAACATCCATTACTACACAGAAGAGGCTGGAGACTTGGACTTGGAGGGTCAGACAGAGAGCGTTACATTTACAGTCTCCAGTACATTAGTTTCCAATAGTGTGTTTTTTTCTCTCTCTCTACCATCGGAATTTTCTTCAATTGCCATTTGATCCTATTGGATTTTGGATGTGGATTGGATTGCGATCGCGTTTATCTTGTATTTTGGGTATTTTTTTCTTGTGTGTGTGTGTACCTTGAAAAAAAAGCAAGACGGAGGCGATACGATACGGGAATGGCGATGCGGTTCTGTTCTGAGCGTTTGTTTACCACTGCCAATGCTAGACAAGCAGAACGAAAGACTCTCTCGCTACCTGTACCTTATTCCCTTGCTTTCCTGTATACCTTACACAGGAGCAGTCCGTGTCCATGTCCATAGTTTTATTTCCGTAATTTCTTGGGTGGAAGAAAAAAAAGGGGGAAAAGGAAGAAGGCAGGAGGAAAAGGCTGATAATATTTCCCATTCCCATGGACCATGCAATGTTTACTTTACTCTCCTCACTCACAGCAGCCATGGACATGGTCCATGTCCATGAGTATTTTTATATACTTTTTGTGGGGGCTTGTGCTTTTTGAGACTATCGTTTCCCTTATCGTTATGTTATGGTTACGCTTTCACTCTGTAATTTAAAGGGTTCCTGTATCGATTCATAATTGATAGTTGTGTGTGTATATGCTCAGCTCCAGAGTCGGAGAGTCGAGGCCGAGACCGAGAGACTTACTTACGATTAGTCTTCAAATTTTCTGTGTTCTTGGACGGTCTATTGGTCGGGTCTTGTATCCACCTCAGGTTTTCTCCCCTGAGGTGTGTTACACTTGAATTTCTGTATGTACTACGTAATCGTGGATGTGTCCAACTCCAATTCCAACTCCAACTTCCAAGGAAGCATTCAGTCCCAGCCTTTGGGTAGAAGTGGAAGTTGCTCTTGTTGTCCTTGTTATTTTCATAGATATAGGTAGATGAGTGTTTGTGTGTGTGTGTGTGTCTGTGTGGGTTGTACACGTACAGAGAGGAGAGGTAAATTGATGAGAAATCGTGAGGAGCCTCTATATATTTATTGAGGTGATATTTATTAAGAAAAATATCAGCGGAGCTCGGAGCCACGAGAGTCAAAAAGGAGCCATAACCATGAACCATGTATTGCCATCCCGCCTGACACACTCTCCCGTACACCATCTTTGTCAAGGGCTAATCTTATTAATGTGCTGCTTTATGTGCACAACTAGGAGAGTTGTACAGGAGACTCCAGGTAGTCCGGACTCTCTCTCTCTCTCTCTCCTCCGATTGAAATTTGTAGGAGCTGTAAAGAACGACACAAGTAGGATATTTTCCCGTATAAATTTCAATTCCAGAGAAATTACTTTTCCCCGTCAAGACTCAAAAAAGGAGGGAGGGAGGAAGGAAAGAAAGAAAGACAGAAATACTTTTGCTACTTGCTGTCTCCCAACAACGCCAACTGCACAACTCCGACCTGTTTTCACTTGGCTTGGATTTGGATTGACATTCCCTACGGCCTATGATTAAAATATGTGTCCTTCCTTAGCTACTATGTGTATGTCGCTGTTCTTGTTATTGCTCTTGTTGTTGAAATTTTATGATTAAATATGACTTTAATCTTGATGCAAAATGTGTGGATTGTAAATGTAGAATTACCTAGCACACGTGTTTACAAGTAATTTCGCTCTTCTGTCGGCAGCTTTTAGACTGAAGACTGAAAGTGAGCCAAAGTACTTTAACCTATTACTTAGGAAAGGTACCTCACTGTGTCATTATTTCTTGTCAGATATTACACTACAGGAGTCAGTGGGTACTCCACTCTCAAGTCTCCATGTACCTAGGTAGGCACATCCAAACATCCTCTCTTGATCACTTACATTAATTGTAATTTTTTGAGTCGCTTTCCTTCTCGTAGGAACAGTCATAAGACGAAGACGACGACGAAGACCAGAGAGAGAGAGAGGAAGACATAAAAAAACAAGATCGAATAAAAATCACGCCGCATAAATAAAATTAAAAGATTGAAATTGAAAGTTGAAAAGTTGACTCTGTCGTCTCCATCGTGTTTTATGTGTTTTATAGGAGGCGAAAGAATTTGCTCTTAGTTTTCCATCCCCGTCATCCAAGTTGTTGTTGAGTTGAGAGTATAGCTCTTACGAAAAGTAAAAAAGCCACTTCTTTCTGCCACATTCATTAGGTAGTGGCAAAGACACAGAGAGCGGTAGTCGTAGTGGTAGTCGAGCACACGAGATATATTGCAGTGACTCAAATCAGAAATGACATGAGTTGACTCGTGTCTGTAGCATAATATTTTATAGAGCGAGTATAGAGGTATACATGGTATAGGTAAGTGAAAGCTGTGTGAGAAAAAGAGACAGGCACACACACAGAGTGTACTGTATGCTTTAGACTTTCCTGTATGTAGTAGAATGTTGTAGGCAGACGTCAAGTCAAACATTCAAAAACTCAAGCAAAGTAGAGCGCACACAGCCACCATAATGATTGGGATATGTATATATAGTTTTGGCTTATAGACTTTTTGGCTGCTGTATAAAGTTGCACGAGGCTCGCAAAAACCGTGAAGCCGTCTTCCATTTTGCATTGTTTGTTCCGTAGTGTGTGTGGGGAGGTTGGACATAGTAGCAGGTTATGTGGGTGTGTGCGTGCGGGTGACTTGCTGTTAAATTGCAGTTTTAGAAAACCAAAAACAAAATCAGCATATTATTACCTATATATATTAGTACCTACCTATTTGATATAATATATGCTCATTCAAATTTTCGAGACTCGTGTTCAGTTTAATTAAGCAGAATGGAAATAGCTCCTGCTCCTCTCCTCTGTTCTGCTCTCTGTATATCTTCTAATCTCTCACGTACACAGATATGGATCCAGAGCAAAATCTGTAATAATAATTATGATGTTGTTGCTCCGCTTCTGTTTCTATGTATGTTCCAGCACTCGCCTCGCGCCTTGTGCATAATAGCCTATTCGTCCCTTCGTTACTCGAACATGGACTGGACAAGGTACAAGTGTTCTAAATGAGTCTCGAGTTTTTAGGTGACAGAGTAATTAAATTATTATTTCACCGTAGTATGTAGTATGTAGTACTAGTACCGTTGTCGTTGTCGTTGTCGGAGTCGGAGTCGGAGCTGGAGCTGGAGCGTACCGTACCGTACCGTGGAGGGTGCGTGTCCACTCCACATATTATTTCAGCCTTTCTTTCAGAGCCAAAACCGAAACCAATGAACAAATGAACCAGCCAACGAACCAACCAACCAAAGCAACCTACATACATACAGATGCTCTACCTGAATTTATAAATACTATTTAGTCTCGTGCCTGCACCCACAACAAGGGACTACGGACAAGTACAACTCAATAGTTGTGAGCTATGGGAGACTGGGAGCGAGCGCCTCTTGTTGTTATTGCATTACATTTACATTGCATGACATGGTTTCAAGTTTTAAAAAAAAATACGTTTCTCCAATTTTGACTTGAGCATAGTATGAGTGGTACAACATATGCATGTACAAAAGTGCTGCTGACTCTTGGCTATGGGGATGGCGTGGGGCTTTTTGGGATGTAGTTTTTGGGTGGCTTTGGCTGAGTTTGCCCATGTATTTAATGCAGTGTATAGCTCAATAGGCAATGTATATATGGTAGTGCATTGGATTGTTACAGATTAGATTATAGGTAGTGTGTGTGCTTGTGTACAATGTGAATTGATTGAAACATCGGGAAAGAGAGCGAGTAAAATATTAATATTGTAGAGATGCGTAAAAGTAAAGCGTTATGAGCCTAAAAACAAATTCGACGGAGTAAGTACTCTCTTCACTCTCAATGGACTTGTCAGGTCTGTTTAGATAAATTCTTTTGTTGGCATGACAAGGCTTTGCCTTATGTGATCTTATGTATTTATGTATTATGGCCTCTCTCATATCTCTGTATTCTGTCTGGATTCCCTCAACTCTCTCCAGCTAAATGTTAAATTACTCACATCTGAACAGAAAGGGAAGGACAGAGAGAGAGAGAGAGCATGTAGACTGTTAGCATGGCATGCCATGCAGTTAGTTCCCTTATGTAGCTCCCATAGATTAAGTAGGTAGGTTGGTAGGGAAGGTTGTTACGTTGTTGTTATGTTATGGAGAGAGAAGTTGATTTGTAGGTACCTAGGCATGTGCTCTGGTTCTGGTTCTGGTCCTGGTTCTGGTCCTGGTCTAGCTCTGGATTTGAGTTAATTATCATTTTGATTCAAAATTGAATGTGCACGCAAGAGGAAAAGTGTGGCGGCTCCAGGTCTTTATCTTCATACGTCAACAATGTTTATTCTAATAATTATTGGCAACATTTTGATTGAAAGATAGAAGGCTGCTCCGTTGTGTGTCTTGAATATTTTCATTATTTCTCCTTTTTTTCATTCATTCACTAGCATTATTGTGTGTAGGACCTGGGATTGTACATTATTTAGAATTAAAATTGAGGCTCCGACTGGCGACTACTGTACGACTACTATAGGTAACTTCCTTTTTATCCCTGGTTTTTAATGTGATTATAAAATTGTGACTAAAAATTAAAATAATCATCATTCCAAAAGGGAAGGATGTGGATTGAGTTGTTGAGAGGGGAAAATAGATTAAAAGCGTATTTTTATTTTTTTGTAGTTTAGAGCCACTTACTTACTTACCTCTTCTCTAGTTCTATAATTTCTTGAATTTAAAAAAAAAATATCTTTATTTAAAAAAATATAAAATTGTCGTTAATTATTTCAAATTCAAATCCTGAGATAAACACAGAAGCAAACCCCCTATTTAGATTTTAGACACTGCCTACAAAAAAAAATGGTAAAAAATCAAGGCGAGAAATTATAATTATTGTGAGGTAGGGATGCATCACGTTATTAGCTACTGATGTTAGTCCCTAATGTGTTATGGATATGAATGTTGAACGGTGAAAACGTACTATTAGTATGTACTTTAGAATTCCAGGCTGAATACTTATTTCTTCATTTCTTCAAAAAACGTTTATGATAATGGTTAAGGGTGAAGGCTCTGTCTGCCTATCTCTCTCTCTCTCTCTCTCTCTCGCTCTCCCCTTCAGTGGCACTTATATGTTAAAAACGAAAAGTAAATTCACATAGAAGATCGATCCATGGCACGTCACCTCCGATGTTCTGTTATGTCAGAGGGCGGATGTAGTATGTACACCATATTGTATGAGCATTGTATATTGGATCTATGGAAGTTGTTGGGGCTATGAAGCAAATAAGTAGCAGTTGCTTTTTAGCTTAACTCACAGTCCGGCCCCGTTTACTTTTCTCAATGTGGTTTGTGTAGATACATATATTTAATTTTTTTCCCCTCTCTTCTGATTGTTCATTTCTCTATAATACGTTCTTATCACGGACTGAATGAGTTTCTGACTCTGTCTGTCGTCATTCTGTCCTTGTGTGTGTAGTATTAGCATTCCCGTCTGAATTTACCTACGATTCGAGTATGGCTACGCTCTCCTGCTACTCCTGTACTTTATCACGGATATCTGTACTACAGGTAAAATGCAGGAAGAATTTTTCTTTTACTTTTCTCCATCAACTCCATGCATAGGACTCCGCCTCCTCCGTCGTCGTCGATGTCGATATAACACATACCGTAGGAAAACATTATGCACTTGTGTCTAAAGTATGAGAAATGCTCATTATGTAATATTATGGTTGTGGAGTTGTGGCTAGTGTAGCCTGTGTAAGCTCAAAGAAAAAAGATAAAAGAATACGGGAGAAGTTTGGATTTGAAGTTTGTGAGGACGTTAGTATGTATCTGTGTGTGGAGTGGTGGTATGGGATGGAAATGGTCTGGTCTGGTCTGGTCTGGCTCTGGTCATGGTCTCATGGCATTTGCATGTGCGTGTCATTTTTGTTTCACCTCTTGAGAAAAACTTAGTGAAATCAAGTGGGTAGTAAGGTAGTAGTTTTGTATTCTAATCGTACGTTTAATAATGAGAAGACGCCTTGAAATTTTGGATTTCTTTTGAATGGCGGCGGTAGAGTGACGGCAGTGGCTTGGCTTGGCTTCACTTCACTGGCTGCTTACATGGTGCTTGGAGACATGGTAGGGTTAGGGTTATGGCACTGCCCTGGAATTCGGGATGGCGACGGTTCCAGTTCTTTTTAGGACAAATAAAAAAAGTATATTTACTGTAATCAGTACATATTATCGTTGGTTCGTATGTTTTTCTATTAAAAATATTTTTTTTTAAATGTGAAAGTAGGTACCTACGTTTTGTGTGACATTTTGTTAATTTGATAACAAAGCTTTGTGAAAAGTATACAATTATAATAGTCTGTCTCTGTTACTGTGTAGGAAATATTAAAAAAACAGGCAGGATTTGAAATATTGAATTAAATTCGGTTGAACCTATAAAATTAGAAATGGTTTACTTTCATCTATTTTCTATTTGTGCCATGGGTTGAGCCTGTGTGTGCGAACTATGTCATGAATTGATGGACTTTTTATTTTTATTTTTATAGTTTGCTATCCTAATTGTTTCTCATGTCGTCTCTGTCGTCGTTGTCTGTTTGTTGTAAAAAGGGTAAAAAAGAGAGCGAGATAAATTATAGTATGTGTAGTCTTTATATTCACTGTGCACTACTATTTCAGCGTATATTCGTATTCGTCAGTACACATTCTGTATTACATATTTTCGTGTGCTATAGTATGTGTCAGGTTGATCTCAATCTGGATATGTGAATCTCATCGTAAAATGATATTATAATTGTATCTACAAATAGAAATACATAGTACGGCGACGGACGGATCTACACAGTAAAATTCAGATGGCCCTATCATTATTTGTTTCATAGGGTTTCAACTTTCAAATCTCTATTATAAGTAGGTAGGTAGGATCATTAACATTTAGCATTAACCTTAGGCTGGACTCAGCTGACGATGAGTACTTTATGTGTGGAGTTGAATGTCGATGTGGACGAGGTACATTTATTAGGTCTAAGTATATCTATACGGGCATGTCTATAGCAAGCATATGTATATATGAGCAGAGGATATGTATGCAGGTAGTCTATATAGGTACCAAACTAAATATAGTCGACTTCGACTTGGACGGAGAGACGAGAGTAAGTGGCACTATAAAACTTTTTCCCCGGATGAAACGATGACGATCTCGAGTCCAATCCCTGCATCGTCAACACACACACACACACTCACACATATAAACGAAATAAATCCGAGAGCCTTCACCTTAAGTGTATCCGATTCCAGAGTTCACAATCGAGGCAGTTTATATATACGTTTATATATACGTACCCTATATATTTTTTGGGACCGTATTTTATGTATAGTCTCTTTGATTTGAACTTGGACTTGGACTTCATGAATGAGCGATGGGGATGTCAATCGTTTGGATGGTTCTGAGTCGAAATGGTAGCAGAAATAAAATGGCTGAGCAGACGAATAAAAATAAAAAATCACGGGAAGACTCACTCACTCACTCTGACTCACTGAGTGAGTGAGTGAGGGAGGATATTATCCTCTATAAAAAAAATCTCAAAGAAAAAATATAAAGGAGAAGAAAAAAAACACGAGGAGAGAGAAGGTTGGTTTTTGGTTGTTGGAGGGTGGTCGGTCTCGGTGTCGGTGTCGGTGGGTCCGTCGGTTGGTAAAGTCGGGAATTTATCGGAATGAGAGTTCTTTCTTCTCACTATGTGGTAGGTTCTATCTCACAGGTTTTTTTTCTCTCGTTTTCTGTCTATTTTCCACTTCGGTAGGATTCCGTATTGGACGTACCTATGACTGCCTAACCTTACGAGTTTCATATTTTTGAATGTCTCAAGTGTGTGAGTTTAAATTAAAAAAGTTCTGACCCATACCGATACCAAACCCGACCGATGAATACACTACATTCTCTATAAATTCAAAGACAAAATGTAATAATGGTTAGTGTATTATTAGGGCGGATTTATTTGACTACATATTGCATATGCCTTTTAGCAGTGGTGGGGTGAATTCTAAATTTTGTATTATTTAATTCTAATCATAATGGTAAATCTGATTGTGTTGTCTTTCTTAAGCCGTAGTTCTAATTCAAATAATACAAGTTGAGTGTAAAGTGGGTTGGAGAGGTACACAAGTTTTTGTTTAAGTTTAAGGTGCTGTATATACACAGGGTGGATGGTGGATTTGGTTGAATTTCTTGTTGAGACTAAAACCCGGCTCCTCCTCCGTCTCCTCCTGTCGCTTTTCTTCTTTTTCTTGTTTCTTCATCTTTCCTTGTCTTTCATTTTCATTCCATTTTTCATTGGATTTCGTTTTGTGAATGTCTGTCTCTCTCTCTCTTTGAGTCAGTTCGTCTTCTTTGGAGATGAAAGGAGATGGGATGAAAGAATAATAAAAATTGTTGGTTTGGAGGAAATGAATGGTCACACCGAGTTAGATTAGAAACCAAGGAGAGAAGTCAGGACCGAAACCGAAACCGAACTTGCCTTTGCCTACACTATGCTATTCTGACTCTGACTTTGGTTTGTATTTTTGTCTCATTTTGGTTTTCCTTTTCCCCTTTGACTTCCATAATTATGTACATATGCTATGTGAGTGGACTATTTTGCCAAGCTTCTCTAGCAAAGCCAGTCTCCTACAAGATTAGAACTTGTTGGAACTGACTCTATAAGAAAGAAAAACTCATTCAATAATACTTTCCTCCGTCTCATCGTGATCTTACACATTTCTTCAACTTTTACATTACTCTATGCCTCAGATCTTTGTCTGCATGTACTGTGGCTATAGGACCGTACAGAGTCCTCTGTATCTCTGTATCTGTATCGTTTTTTTTTAAATTTTGTAAATGTGAAAGATATATAATTATATAGTGATTCTTAGTCTGACTGAGGACTTCTGTTCTGGTCTGGTTCTGGTTCTGGTTCTAGTTCTAGTTCAGTTTCTATGTTCTGATGATGATCCTAAATCAGAGACGTTGCCTTGCCTTGTCTTTCTTTCCACTTCCATTTCCATCCTCTCTCTCTCTCTCTCACTCTTTCGCTTCTTTTTCGTGGATTGTCATTGTCTTTTTCTTCTTTATTTTTTCAACTTGGAGCAAACTGCAGCATGGGATGGGAGATGGGACGACGACTACTGTATAGTGTTCAATTTTTTGTTGAGCTATTACCATTACGAATACGATTAGGATTACTATTTGAATGTTGAATTCTCCCCTATCTATCCATCCATCTAGTCATCCATGCATGTTTTTGTATTTAACTCTGAGAAGGCATCAAGAAGACTGTGTCTCTGTGGTGGAGTGACTTCGAATTCGACTTCCACTTCCACTCTCAGTTCATTCAAAAGAGAGACAGACAAAACCCTTGTGTATTCTTTCTTCATTGGCATCGTCACCTCCCTCCAGGTGTACTTTTGAGGTTGAGGCAATGGCAAAGGAAATGTCGGCCCATGGCCAGCCAATCTCTCCTACAATTACAATATCTGTCCAGACTCAAAACAGAGTAGTAGTAGTAGTAGTGTAGAAAATGAGGCCAATATAAAATGTAATGTAGGAGCACCAGTACCAGTGCCAGTACCAATAGCAGCAATTCAACTCTTTTGACGCGAACCTCATCAGTCTCTCAGCTATTAGAGTCCAGTCAAGAGTAGTATTCAAATTAAGCTGAAGCTGAGGACGTATAATTACATAATGTGTGTATTGTAGATTTACTAATGGGAATCTTAAACGTTGATTTTGATTATCACATAAGTAGGTATAGGTATGTTGTAGAAAGTATAATAGTGTGGTGATGAGTGGTTTGGTTTGGTGGTTGAAATGGGCTGGTTCTGTTATTGTTACTGGTGGTGAAACTCTGAGACTGGTATGACTGGTGTGTGGATATTGGATTGGAGCTGCTCATGTTCACATACACTCTCATGACTCGGTCCGTAACATGCAATTAAAGTTACAATTAAAGTCGTGAAAAGAATTTAGCCATGCTTTTACAAGATTCGATATTACCATTATACCTTCGCCCTCACATAGTATTTATGTACTAAGGTACTCTCCCTCCTTCCCCCTGCCTGCCCTACGCATAATAGCAATAAAATGGAATAACAGTTTGTGAAAAATGTATCTATGTGTTCTTCATGCATTAGCAATCTTATATTTTTGCTCGTGTTTATTTTCCTGTATATACATACTTGTCGTTCAATAGCTGTTTGGTTGGTGTTAGTGGAGAGTTGATAGTTTACTGGTGCTCGTATTGGCAAGAACACTCTTGTAATTTGTGTGTATTGTACACAGGACAGAGCGTAATGTGTGAGGTGGGTAGATGGGTGCCTTGTACTAATGCATTAAATCTATATAACATAATGTGATGTAGTGTAGACTGACTAGTGAGCTACTTACTATACTTGTACTTACATAAGTCATTGTCAGTTCCAATAATTTTATTTCATGTCTGCTAAAAAGTAGCAGACAGGGAAAAAGGCGAGAGCGAGAGACATTTATCCAGTATGTATGTGTAGCATAGGGCATCTGATTCTGATTCCTATATACTGAAAAGCATAATGTATAAGCTATCTATCTGCAGTCTGCAGTTCGCAGATAGTTTGTCTTTCTTCATACAGAAACTCTCTCATCGTCAGAAACTCTCAACTCTCTGGTTTCACTTATATTTTTTTTATGATTATTATTATTATTTTCTTTGGCTTACTGGACAAAAAAGTTTATCGTTGGAACATTACGTTTACATTAGTTAGGTAGGTAGGTGCATTCAAATTCGATAGTCAAGGTTTCTCTCACGGGCTGTACATACGCATGGGGGTAATTATACCACATAGCGTCTGTATAAAAAGTAACGTAACGTGAGCACTGAGGCTAGACTCATCGTCAGTTAGCGTCAGGCAGGGCAGAAGAGTGTGTCAGCTGAGAATGTAGTCTATATTTTCTATTTCCAGTCCCATTCTCATCCATCCTAATGGGGAGATAAATAAGTCTTGAAAGGAACAACATATTATGGTGTGAAAGTGGAGGCTCTTTTTTTTTCTTCTTTTTTTCCAACTGGTTATGTGTAGTATCTAAGTAGATGAGACTGAGCAGATCAGCGACAGTGCTAAAGCCAAATCCAAAGCCAAAGCCAACACGAATCTAATCAATAGTAGCTATTAGTATTCCACCATGTTTTTTGTCTTCAATCTCCTCGCCATTTCCCTTCGTCTTCCGTCCCCAACCATGAAATACTCCTACTGCTCGGCCTCACTCCCAGAAACGAAGACGACGACGACGAAGAAGAAGAAGAAGTGGAGGGAAGATTGAACGGTTTTCCGTCGTCTCTCCATTACTCCCTTACATTACATTTCATTGCGACCACAAATTCAAATTCAAATCCGAGTGAGAGTCGGAGTCCAATTCCAATTCCAGCCTGCAGCAGTGAGCGTATGTATATTTTTATAGGGGTTTGATAGATCATGTAAAATGTAAAATTAGCTACTTATACTATCAGTATAATTTACTATTATGGTTCCTGTTGCTCGGTCTCGGTCTCGATGCGTATGTAGCTCCCTGACAGCCCTCACCTATATAAATGTTCCTCCTCTCCAAGTTGACTTGCTTGCACTTCCAGGATTTATTCGGCCGTGTGAGGGAGTCAAATAAGCAAGTCGAGTTGGAGTAATAGGGAAGAGGGTATTTATGTACACGTCAGGACAGATTAGAGTGCTCGAGATATATCAGGCGGAGTATTATTTGAATTTCCTTCGGATCCTCTCACCCTATGTACATAGTATAGGGAAGATAGGACAGCTTTTGCTTTTGTCCTATTACACAGTCTATGAGTGTACACAGTGTGAATTGTGAAATGCAAATGCTCCTCTCCTTTTTCCTTGGTTGCATTGGTTTCGTTTCGTTCCATTCTCGTTCTCGTGTGACGATGACGACGACGAGATGGGATGAGATGTATACGCACTCACCTCAGAGTCATAGTCTACACAGAGAATATTATGTGAATGCGAACGCAAGGTAAGCCTCTAGGTATGTACATAGCCTGTCTATTGAGTCCACACGCGGCTCCCAAATCCAATGAATATCATATCACTCTGTATATTGAGCATTGGGAATTTTGAGAACAATAGTTTCCTTCTTCATCCTCCATCGTCCCCGTCGCCGTCCTGAGTCGTCCTGTCTATACTCTACACTCTACTGTGCAGGAGATGCGTGCGTAGCTATACATGAAAGTCATTCTTATTTCATAGCCTATTCGCAGTGCATAGAGAAAATTGCTTTGAACGACAATTATTCTTGTGTTCATATAAGTCAAGAGGAGCGGGAGCAGCAGCTCACATTCCCCATCCAAACCAAACCATGCCAAGGATGCCAAGCTGATGCCGAACGAAGGAAGCCGAAGCCGAAGCCGAAAAAGAGAATAGAATAGAAATGTGTCTCTATGGTAGACCATATGATGAGTAGGAAGGAGCGGAAGATGTGTATTAGATGAGCCCATAAAGCTAAACCTATGGTCCTCACACGCTCCAGTCTGGATTCTGGTTACGGATACAGATTCTACAGAGTTCATTTCAACAGCCAGGAGACACATGGTCCGACACCGAATCCGAATCCAAATCCGACGGAACATACTATAGCGCCCTATACTATGTCCTATGTTAGGTCGGCATCGGTATCGACATTGGTATCGGTAGGTATAGGTGTATGTAGGGAAGATTGGAATTGAAAGATGGAGATTTGTGTGCGTTGGGAGTGTGAAAGGTATTAAAAATCCCGATTACTATTTAACGTGGAACTTCACTTGCTTCCTTCAGTCTACGCTAAGCCTCCGTATTGTACAGAATCCATAGATATCTCCTGTACTTTTGTCCCTTGAGACTGTGAGAGAAAAGTCCTTCGCATACCCGCAGTTGGTGTGGGTCTCCATCCACGCTTCGATTTCAAAGCATTCTATGCAAATTCCAGTATCCAGCGGACGAAGTAACAAAAATTATCCCTTCAGCTACAAATTGAGCGGCTAAAAAACAGTATAAAAATGCTTCTGTATATTTACTCAATATTAATCTGCACCCTTTAGAAACTTAATTAATGAGGCAGAGTTATATTGCAGAATGATTCAATTTTGAAAAAAAAATCTAATAATGTCACATAGGACTTTTTGGACTCTTAAAATAATTGGAATGTAGACAGTGTGCTTTGCACCTTGAAAGACGCGGATGAGAATCACAATGTAGTCAGAGTCAGAGGCAGAGGGCTCAATGCCCAGTTGCCCAGTGCTGAGAGATGGAAAAGAAAAAAAACAAAAACAATGAATTAGTTCCGCAATACTTATACGTAGCTTTCACATTTGTAGGAAAGTCACTCGTTGAAAGTCATCTACATATATGTAAATGAGTAGTAGTCTCCAGTATTTTGTTTTTGTTATTGTTCCAACAAATAATGTTGTATATTTTATATGTAGAATCTATATAGTGGTCTATAGGTACGACATGACATATTGAAATGTGGTAAGCTACTACATAATATCCTGTGATCACCACAACTAGATATCTAAATAATTACCATGCCTTAACTAGGTAGGTACATATATCTGAAAACAGAATTTAAATAAAAAGTCTAAATGAATGGGAAAGACATAATAGAAAAGAAGACGAAGAAGTACCACATAGAAACGCTTGGCTTTGAGTTTTAGGATTTTAAGCTTTGGCTCCAGTTCTATCTTTCTCTGACTTTGTTTTTTGTTTTTTTCTTTTCCAAGTGGAGTGTTTCATTAGATTGAAAACATTGGATTGAAACAATCAAAGTGTTAAATAAAAGTGTACTGTAGGCTGAGACTCTGATCCTGAGTCGAAATTCGAATCTGACTATAAAAATAAGTATCTTCACTGTATATACGTATATATATCTGTGGAAAGCTTTTGCTTTGATGATGCATGTAATTCCAAGATACATTCTTATACTTACATGTACAAGTCATTGCCATAGTACGTTTTTCTTCACTGTCTTCAAGTTTTGGATGTGCGAGCTTTGTTTTTTTGGGGGGAAAAGAAATTGATGTAATTCGGAGAATAAATTGTATGTGCGAGTGTACAAACAATACAATTAATTTCACTTGTATATCAGTGCACTCCACTTGACTTGTTAGAGTTAGAGTTAGTGGTTTCTTCTTCTTCCTTGGATTTATTTTCATTTTTTTCTTCCTTCTCTATGGAAACTGCACTGCAACTTGGTACTTGGTATGGATTTGAAACTTGAATGTTTTCAGCAAAAATACTTTTGAGATTTCCAGAATAATAATATATCTATATTTTTTTTAGTAGTCAGCAGTCGTGATAGTTATACAAGTAGAATTTTGGAATTGGGATTCCACAGTCTTCAACAGTCAACAGTGGACAATGTGCAGTGGCAGTAGTCTAGATATTTGGATTTTAAAATTCCAATCTTGAGATTTTTTTTTGTGAAGCTGTCTATGTGTATGTACGGTCGTAATGGGAGTGCGGTTATTGTTTTGAAAGTATTTATAAATACATGAGAGGGTTAGATTTCTAGAGATACTTTATAAAAAGCGATACACATTGTATGTGTAATTGTATATAATGTTATGCTCTCCTAAATTTTTTTTTCTTTCTGTCCCATGATTATTTTTTGAATGAGTTTGAAATTAAAGGAAAGGACGAACTACTGAATAGTGAGAAGAACAATCTATTTGATCCTTGACATATGGAATGTCTTGTCTTGTTCTTCTACTGTACAGAATTCCATTCCTCCAATGAAGTGCTACATACAGTGGATTCTTGACTCGTCCGCCTCGGCTTCGGCATCGGCATCGGCATCGGCATCTTAACTCTTCAGTGTTCATCGTCTTCTTCTTCTTGAGGCTGAGATTTTTGAATTGAATGAGAATGGGAATCCGCCTGAGGATCATCTCTCGCTCATCGTCAAGAGATTCCCTTCTTGAGTCTTATTCTTTCTTTCTTGCATGCTCTTGTAGTCTGTATAGTCTTGTTCAGCTGATGATAATATTATGTCCTCACTTGGAATTGGAATTTCCCTTTACAACACTCACACTATCAATCTCTTCAAGTAGATCTGTGTAAAATTAAAAATTATCTTCCTCTAAATCAACTGTAGTCATCCACATGGACCGGACCGTCTACATTTATTTACCTCACTCGTACTCACATATCTAGACTAGGGGCATAGGACTACTCATCATCATGAATAGAATACCTCTCTTTCTTGAAGATATGTGTGTAGCTTTTCCAATTACATATTGACATGTCGTCGGCCGGTGCTTTTTGTAGTTTGTAGTTTGTATTTTCCTTTTAGACTTGTTTCTTGGCCTCCGAAGTTGTTGTCTTGTACGCTGTCTTGTACATGGTATGTACGTCCATTAGTATTGTCTCGTTCGTCGTTCGTGTAAAAAATAATAGAGTAGGGCTACAAAATATATGTACATACACATATACTAATATATATTCAAAGTATTAGACATTTGGATTGAGTATTGGGTTCATCGTGTGTAGGTATATGAAATTCCTGAACATTCTTTCAAAGGTGAAACAAAGGCAAAGGTATGGCTGATGTATAGCATGGAAAACAATACTAATTTAAATTAAAAGGCTGTTGGTGCCAGGTACATTTCATTTCTGTTGGTTTTGGTTTTTTGGCCCCTTTTGGCTTCTGTCTGTTATAGTTTCTGTACGTTTAAAAAATGATTTCTTACAATTCGTGATTTTTTATTGGTTTTGGAAGTGACGATTTCTTTCAATATTTTTGTAAATTGCCTTCTAAATATTTGTAAAGTGGAGTTTTAATCGAGTTTTTTAAAAAATTGTATTAATCATTAACTGTAAAAAATCGCGCTAAAAAAGGCGCTATTTTGTATCAATAATTAAATCAGAATATTTGCATTATTTACCTGTGCCATGGAGCGTATTATTGAATTCCTTGTCCCCCTTATAAACTCTACTATATTGCTCCTGCAGGCAATGTGCTGTTGTATTTTACATTTAAGCTCGTAACTATATAATTTGTGTGCTGTTGTGTGATATTATAAAATGATAGAAATGTGCATTATTTAATTATATGGGAATGCAATGCCCATCTTCTTCTGTATGCTATGTTATTACCAAAGTTCAAAATAAAACCAAGCCAATGTTATAACATACCTATGTAGGTATGATAAATACAAAATTACCCAAAAGCGAATGATGCCAATGTCAAAACCCTGACCCTTACCCGCACCCAGCTCATCTTCATCCTTACCAACTATACTACTCCATACAACACAGGCACAGGGCTACACAGATAATGGTGATAGGTGAAACTAATTATTATTTGTCCAAGATTTTTTCAAGAGGAGGGATCTTCCTTCATATTATTACTATGATCGTGGGAAAAAGGAATTTACACTAAAATTCAAATGTAGGTAGGTAGGTTTGGTAGGTCTCTATGCGCATGCATACCAACGCCAACAATATTCAACTCAACACACAACACACTCGAACAAAAGTTTAGCATTGAAACATTAAATAGAAAACCAACTTGTTTGATGTTTGATTGCTTCAAGCCTCGAAGCAAGGCAAAAGTTTAGATTTAGATTTCAAATTTTTTTTCTTTTCATTTCATTTTTGTGATAATTGTTTAATGGTAAAGTCAAATTCAAAATCAAAATCAAAGTGAAGGATGGACGATGACGGTGGATATATTACTATATAATGCTATGTAATAATAAAAACATGAGTGATTTTATAAACGTTAAGGTAAATGCTTGATGGTGGATTCTTCCCATTTTCTCATTCTCTTCTAGTTTAGTTTTCCTATAGTTATATTGTAGTGTCTGTCAGAAGAAGACTGTGGGTTATACAGGGGATTTCTTCATTGTATCGCCTAGCAATTAATAGTGATGATAAATAATAGGATGGATGCCCATAAGTAGAAAATCGAAAATAATACTGGCTGGACTCACAACATTATGGGTTTGGGGAGAGTATAATGACAATGTATGAACTAATCGTTATCGTTTTCCTTTCTTTTTTTGGGCTGAGCGAGCTCGTATCTCTTCGGCTGCTCTTCGTATCTATCTCCTCATCCAAAAAATATGTGCTTTGAGACAGACACTTTACCTACATGTGCCTGTGGACCATGAGCATTCTCATCATGAGTGAGAGGAGTGCTCTATAGATAGACATGCGACTCATAGCCTTTCTCTCTTTATATGGAAAAGAAATAATATCAAATTGTAGCATGTGTTTCTTTTCTCTCAATGTTTCAAATGGGGGTTGGATTTTGTTTCGTCTTCGTCTTTATAATATGATTATTTTATGTAGGTATTTTGAATTTTTGATTGAGATTTGTTTAGGAATTGTACATAAGGATTGCATTGGATGAAGGATCGGTTTGGTTCGAGAAGATGTTCAAGTCGGAGAATTAAAAGTATTAAGATGAAAATCAAAGATGAGTTTATTTTAATAGTAATGGTGGAACGAGAGGGATTTGAAATAATTCCAGGTTTTGAGTCATTCATGACTCTTCTCTCGACTGTTATTATGATTATTTGAATGGGCTATGGGCTCTCTCCTATTTTGTATTCACACAATCATATGTAATAAAAATCTTGACTTTGCTGCGGCTTGGACACAATTCTATCCTTTGCTGGATGCTCTTGTGGAATCAGACTGAGCGGTAAATGGTAGTTAGGTATGTGGTTAATGGTGGTAATGTCTGTTGTTCTGTAGTAGTAGTAGTAGTAATAGTAAAAGGTTGTGCAGGATATATTGAGTGAGGGGGGGGGGGGGGAAGGGAAATCCTTTGACATGAACGGCTAGCTAATGAATGATATTGGTTGAGAGTAGAAATTATCCCATGGAAATTTGAATATGTAATTTAATGTCTGTCCAAGTGGTCTCTTTAAAGGGGCTGGCTCCCATGACTTCATGATCCTCAGTCTTGACTTGAGTATGCAGCTCTCAAACAAAAGTCGAGTCGAGTGGACCGGGTATATAAAAGTATGTGTGCTGTGCTATCTACATATCTCCCCGGAGGATGGTTTCATCTACCTATGGCCATGGCCTATGATGTAGGTAGGCCCTCAGTATATCAGAATGACTATGGGGTATATGGCTGTGCGGGTGTGGGGGATGGAGGTAGACGGGCTTTGACTTGCCATGTAGTGCGTTACATCACATCACATTTTATAGTTTATAGTCGGGACAGAGATAAAATAAAAACAAAAACAACGGAGGTTCTTCTTCTTACCTTCCTTCACTATTAACTATTATCTCATATCTCTGGGTTTGGTGGTGTTGGAGTATACTACATAATGTGCTATGCTCTCTCCTACGTTGGGACACACCAGGACGAGACTCTGTGTGTGGAGAAGGATACATCTGAGAGATTGAGTGCTGGTGGTAATAATAGTTGTTAAATGATTGGGATATTATGATAGAAATTTTGTGGTACAGACACTGGCCGCACCCGATTTTTTTTCCATTTCGCGGGTCTGTAGTCTGTAGGTCTGTGTCTGTGGAGCTTTGCTCTCCTCTGTCTGTCGTGTGCGTTCTCCGTGGTCGACTGTTTCTGTTTTACACAGAGAGACGTGATTAGAACGTAGAAGGTAGGTAAGGTTCCTGGCACTGGGACTGGCACTTGTGCTTCGTAGGTACTGTAAGGTAAGGTGGCTTATTGTGGCGAGTGTAAAATTTGATAGTGATACTGTAGTGACTCTGAGAATGGATCTTCCACGCCTCCTCCTCGTCCTCATCTCATCTCTTCCCTTCAACCTTCTTCTTCTTCTTCTTCTTCTTCTTCTTGGTCGTCGTCGTCTCCTTCTTCCCAATCCCAATCATGATACGATATCTATACTTGTCTTGTTTTTTTTCCAAAGGAAAAATTAGTTGTGTGGGATATGGACCTGGACCAGTAATCTTGTCTTCCTCACACATTCTACATTCTTGACTTTTCCGTCTCGAGATGAACTTCTCAAGACTGAAAAGACTCGACTTCACTCAAGTCTCAAGACTCGAGAGAGAGAGAGGATCTTGAAGGAGAGTCAGAGTCAGAGTTGTCGGACGGAGTGAGGGAGCGAGTTGTGAGAGATGGATAGACGGGCTGAGAAAGAAGATGAGCTATATAGTCAGAGCCAGAGCTGATGTATATCAGAGGATATAGGAGAGTGTGCAGGGCTGAATATGAGGAAATAATATGATTATATACTCTGTATACTTTTACCTGTGAAGTTTTTCGAGACGAGAGACTCTCTCGCGAGAATAATGGATTGACTCAAGGAACCTTTCTCACGCCCTGATACTCCTCAAATAGTCATTGCCCCGGGGCTCATTTATACATAAGTAACTCGTGGTTCTCCTACACTGGATTTTATGTACAGAGGGAAAGATTGCGGAGTAACTACTATTTAAATATTCTACACCTGAGCCCTAGATATATATGACTATATTTGAGGCAGAGAGTTCTATTTCCACCACCACGCTCACACGTCCGTCGCTATGTCGGCCCTCTGTAAGTTCAGTATGCACAGAATGATGCTCACAAAATTCTTTCCATATTCGAATTTTGGAATGAGAGGCTCATGCTATGAGCTGTATGTGTGAAGTATGTAGCAGGTAGGAGTGAGATGAGAGACGTTTTGTGCTATACCGTCCACCGTCTCTCAAATCTCAACCCACCTATACGCGCATAATATAATCATTATTACTACTACTACTATTATTATTATTATTAGGATCTCTAGTTTTATTTTTTATTATGTTGAATTTGATGCGGCTCAAAATCTTTCTTCCCGTCCCCGTCTCTCTCTCTCTCTCTCTCTCTCTTTCCGTCTCTGGCTTTTTGATTTTGATTTCATGATTTTGAGTGAGGCTTTTAATTTGTAGCCTGGATCTATATATTCCTTCCGTCATTTAAATCTCAGCTACACAGAGCGGACGGACGGACGGACGGATGAATGTACCTACCTGTCTCTCCTCTGAATTGTAATGTACATACATGGCCCTCCAATCTTACCTTTGACCTCACTCAAATTTCTTTTCATTTCTATACGATCCTTAAAAAATACCGATGGCGGCCCTGAAACCGAAACCGAATACCGATCGATATCTTCAATTTACAATCCTTGCATTTTTTTCTCCTGTCCGTTTGGATACATAGTCAGAGTCAGAGTCCTATACTATCCATTGTGGAACATGTGCTCAGAATTTTCTTATTGTTCAAAGGAATAGAGAGCCGCGTCCCTTGTAAATAATGCTCAGCTTAATCTTTGTCCAGAATCCAGAATTGGCCCAGGCAAAAGAGAGCTCAAGTAAAAGTGTGAGTTCAAATTGAAACTTTGGTCTGTGTGTGAGAATGAGAATGAATGTCGGGTAGGTGCTGAGCTGAGGCTGAGGCCGAGCGGTATATAGTGCTGACTGTGCATGTCGTTGACATTGAAAATGGATCATGTGTATTGTGAGGGATATGGGAGTGAGGTGAGGGTGGGGAGATGACTGTGACTGGGAAGGGAAAAAATGGTACAAAGTGGAAGAAGAAGAAGAAGTGGGAAAGTAAGTAGCTACATCTACATCAGTTATACATATAGAGAGAGATACGTTGATAAAATATCTCGGTCTGCTCTCTGTCAGTTCATTGAATAGAAAGTTTGCTATTGGATTGAGATAGTTTTCATGATGACGGTCCCACTGGTCCAATCTGTTCTCTCACTCTCCCTCCTCCCAGTCATCTACAATCCAGAATGCCAGACTTCACCGACCCCGCCACCAGCACCGGTTCCGGTACCGGTACCGGTACCGGCACCGGGCATCGATATGCTTGGAAATTTGAAATTTTCCTCGAATCTCATAAGACTTTCTTACTTGTTCCATCAAGTCCATTTCTCGGTCCGGACTGTCAGCTTGCTGGAGCGGCTTGATGATGATGGTGTGATGTTGATATTGATGTGTAAGGTGGTAGTGTAGTAGTGGTCTTGTACTTGTTCAGTTCATTCAGCTCCAAGGTGGTTGTCAGTCCTATGGACCCAAAAGTGGAGAATAAGCTCCAGCCACACCACCACGACCACACTGAGTGCTTTTCAAATGGCTCAGATTTTTTTTCTTCTTTTTCCATCTCCCGTCTACACTTTCTTCCCTAGAAGATGTGTGGCTTGGATGTGATGGGATGTGATATGTGGCTTGATGCGGTGCGGTACGGGTTGGTGTGGGAGTTTGGGATAAAAAAGAGTTGGGCATATTATTGTATGGATGTCCATGGTGGAAGGTCTACGTCTACAGTAACCTAGTAGTCTCCTTGCTCACTCTCAACAACTACTCTCTACACCACCGTAGGTGCGCGCGGACGTACATAGCTTTATAGAGAAGAATTGCAATTTCTCATTCATGAGCCACTACTGTGCTGTGGATGTTGGTGACAGCTCCTTAAGAAACAGTGATTGATCTCTCCTTCACCATCTATTCATTGACAACCCTTACATAGACATCCCATGAATTTTCCTTGAATAGAAATCTCTTCCGACAACTCACTCCTTCGTCCTACTCACTCTCTCTCCTTCGTAGTTTTACTTCTTTTTCTTCTTTTACCTACAAAAATTTTCACTTCCCCTCCCCCCACATCAAAGTCCCCACCACCAGTACCACAATATTTTTCTTCTTCAGTCCTTTTCCTTCCTTCACACTTGACTGAACTCACTCAGTCAGTCAGTCGGAGAGTTTATGTTCATCTGACTCAGGATTATATATCAAATGCATCAAATCCATGCAGTAGCATGTAAGGGAAGCCTGTATAGGCTTCAGTAGGCAAATTTTTGTGGCGGAAGAAAAAAAATGAAAAGAAAGCATCAAATAGTACGTAGTAGTATGCTCTTTTACTATCTTGTAACATGTCTTGTACGCCTAATTGCAAGTTGTAGTGTAACCTGTATACATATATGTGTATTGAAATTGAATTTGAATTTGAAAGAGATAAATAACTTGAATTTTATTTATTTATTTGTAATTTGTATCCCCACGCGCTAATGTTAGGCTCGTCCGTTTTTGGTTGAAAAATATCATGTTGATGAATTTGTGTGCTAAAAGATAAGTTCACTTTAAGTGTAGGCACTTGATAATTTCAAGTGTGCTGTAGACATTCTTCTACTACGAACGTCCCTAAGTAAAGTACCTAACTGATAACTACAGGCGTGGGCTGGGAGAGTTTCGTTTTGGCTTTTTTTTTAAATTTGAATTTGTATATAGTGAGTTTAGTGAGGTGGATTAAGGATCTCACTGAAAGTGGAAATCAACATTGAAATCGACATCCACATCCGAGCTTCATCTTTTTTGTTGAAAATTCAGAGAAAATTATATGTTACAAAAAAAATGTGTGGCTAAGCTTTGTACGGAGTTTATAAGGAGGCAAGGAGTGCTTGTGGTGGTTTTCAGTTTTATTTATTTATTATTTTTTCTTTTTTTTTTTTGCTTTTAATATTAAATTAATAGAAGAGTTTTTTTTATCATGATGAAGATGATGATGACGAGGATGATAATAATGATGCTGATGAGAGCTTGTAATAAATCGTGAAATATGAATTAAAATACCTACAAAAAAAATATGTAAAATGTGAATTTAATATTTTTGTAAGTGTATGTTTTTGGATTATTATTTTGCTTTTGGTCAGGGTTGAGCTTTTCTTTTTCATCTTTTGGTTGTAGATGATTGGGGATTTTGACCATATATAGTTTGATATTTTTGAAGGATCCTGATCCTTCACTTTTATTAAATAAGGTATTTTTGCCCACTGGCCTGGACTACCTAAATCAGATTTGAGTAAATTCAGTTTTGATGTTGTTTTGATATTAAAATTTCAAAAACAAAAAAAAAGTAGGCTTAGCATGTGATTTGGTGGAACATTACATTACAAGTTACATTGTACTGCATGATATTGCCTTATTTATAAAAATACCATGTAGTAAAATTGTATGTGAAGTTATAGAGAGCTAGAGACAGGGATGTGATGGGTGATGGGTTTTTTGGTTGCGTGGCGTGTGGCTGACGGTTGTCATTCATGTACACACTTGAACTATGTTAGATCAACTATCTTGTGTGCCTGTATTGGAAAGAGCATGATGGCTCAAATATTATGTTGAGTTGAGGAGATGAACTAGGAGGGATCGATTGAGCACTGAACATGATCAAGAACAAGAACATAACGTGTAATCGTTATCGTAAATTCATAATCATATAATATATCCTATACTACTATGAGGCCCTACTACGCTCTTGAGTCTTGTCTAAGTAGTAATCCTTTTTTGTTTTTTACAAGTAGAAACCTCCCTACCTGTATCACATTCTCAATGTATATTCTAATAATACTTGTTCGGCTTGTTCTTATATTATAAAGGTAACTTGTTTTTTTTTCTTCGTCTTCTTCTATTTTCAAGTTGAACTCACACAACTCAATAATTATATAGACTTTGACTTTAGCTTTGAGTTTAGTTGTAGTTGTTGCTTTGGCTTTGACTTTTTTCCCTATGGGTCCTGTGGCGTGCCCATGATTATCTTTTTTGAGTTTAAAAATTACACGAGAGATTATTATTATATGGGATTAAATGGGGAAGAACTTGAGCCGAGCGTCTGCCACTATTAAGGATAAGAGGAGCGAGGACGACAAAGGACTTGTTAATAAATTCTCCATGAAATAATTATAGAGACAGGGCTTCTCTTCACGACGACGACGACGACGGCCAAACTCTCGACAAGCGCCGCGTTGGGAGGAGAGTGCGGCCAAACCATTATTACTTGCAATTTATAGAAATACTTGAGTTCCTCTTTTATTTAGCGTACCTACCTGGCCTGGTAATGTATAGTTAGAGCTATACAGTTGACGCCGAAGGTATCTCTTACCACCACCATTAAACAGATCAAAAATGTTTTAAACGGGAAATATCACTTGCAAAAAAAAATACACTTACGGGAAATGTACAAATTATTGAAATAAATTCAACATCTCTAAAAGTCTGTAAAAATAATTCCAGAGAGGGTCACACGGTGACGGTGAACCATC
The DNA here is from genome assembly GCA_949802685.1 of Dicyrtomina minuta. Lineage (NCBI taxonomy): Eukaryota > Metazoa > Arthropoda > Collembola > Symphypleona > Dicyrtomidae > Dicyrtomina > Dicyrtomina minuta. The sequence goes on from OX461809.1 coordinate 89,609,030, forward strand.
TACGGTTACGGTATGTAATTTGAATCAGTGCTCTTAAAGGGATCAAAATTCAAAATTCAGTGTAGAATGACAACGACCACTCAAATGTGAATTTGAATTTTTTCACAATTAAGTTACACAGATTAAGGGGATATATCCTCTGCTCTGCTCTGCTCATATTATTCTCATCCCTGACACTGAGTGTGAGTCTGATTTAACAAGTGATGCTTGAATTTTTTTCTTTTGGAGGATATAAAATTTCATGCTCTCATGATCTCAAATGTGCGAGTAAAATGTCATGTAGAGTTTCATTTGAAGAGTGAGAGAGAAAGAGAGAGACGTCGTCCATTGGAAAGGTTCTGTGTGTGTGTGTGTGTGTGTGTGTGTGTGAAATGAAAGAGGCTATAGACGGAGGGGATTACAGCGTACGTAGCTTTTGTATATTATAAGGGAACTATAGGTACTCATATAGCACAGAGACAGAGATTACACTCAGAGATTACACATAATAATCATATAATCGCTCCGGTGTCCCCCATTTTATCATTTAACATTTCATTATTATAATATTCGTGGATTTCATACTGAGTGAGTTAAAACTCTGATCCATCCGTGCAATGCCACGAAATACGAAATACGGACGGAAACAGTTATGTACATACCCACCTATCTTACCTACCCACGTATAATTTCCGTGTCGTACAGAATTTGCCGTGGTTTTGGTCATACGTTACATGTGTAATCATGTCAGGACATCGGGTCGGTCGGTCGGTCGTCGTCGTCGTCGTCGGCTGGATTGTTATTGTTATTTACTATTACTGCAGTGCACAGTATTTTATATATTTGAGACCAGGTGGATTATTGCTCATTCAAATAATTGTACTCTGAATAATTTTGTGAGCTTCAAATCCGAGTGCACATAAATGCACCTACCTACCTAATACTATACTATAGGAGAATTTGAAGAATTGAAGATACACGGAGAGGAGGGGGGACCTCTACTCTATCTAATAGGGCGGATTATAGACGTGGAAATGGAAAGCAAGCATGAGACTATAATATATATTATAATGGTCATTGATTTGATTTTGAGATTCCGCATCACAATCCCATTTGGGATAATCATATGTGAAGTGAAGAGTGATTTAAATGGTGGGGGTATATGGCTATGGCATGGGATGGGATGGCATGGGATGAGAGTGGGACGGTCGGCATGTCACACACACAGACGTAATAAATACAGGAGATACAGATAAAGTTGTTGTGCAGTATAAATACAGGGAGTAGGTAAGTAAGTCTCTGGTGATGTGGTGTGTGTGGTGTGATGTGATGTTACGTTCTGTGGTATGTGTCCAACTGTACATATTATATGACTCAGGTTGTTAATTTAAATGTTGGATTTTGAATGTATGGAGGACTGGCAGAGTATGTACCTACCTGGCTGAGGTGGTAGTTGCATCTCTCATATGGTGAAGGAGTCGAGGATGTAAAAAGGAATGTTCCGTATGTTGGTTGGTAGGTAGTTGTTGTGTAAGTGACTGAATTGAAAATTGCATATGGCATCTCACCCTATGATGTAATAATAAGTACGAGCACCGCATCCACATCCACTCATCATCATCTGTAATGGAGAAGATATTAGGTGTCGGCATCCTTTCCATTATTTCATCCCATGCTAGGCGATTTAGCCATATGTACCTTCCTGTGTACAGATCCGCATCCTACAGACTATGCAGTCCACAGGACGAGGACCACTACCAGGACCAGAGTCCCTTTGTGCGCTTTAGCTCAGTACTTACTTAAGGACACTCCATGTCCTATGTACAGATGTGAACTAGCTAGGTAATCTTTGAAACATTGAATACCTAATTCCATGTTCAATTCAACAATTCAATGTTCAATTCTGAAGAGGGACTCAGGATGAGTACACTGACTCAGTCCTTCCTCTACCGTCCAGAGTCACAAAGGGAAAAAGAGCTTCTCTCTGTCTTTCTGTCTCTCTGAGCGTTCGTTTTTGACTTTGGTCTTGTTCCTTCTTCGCCGTGTAGCGTACGTACAACCGGATCAGATTGAATTCAATTTTTTTTCTCTCTCCTTCGTCTTCCTTGCTCTGTGTAAAATAGGGACCGTAAATTAGATTATAGCTTATGACTTATGTGATATTGCAAACTGATGAGTGATTTAAGAGTATATTGGAGGAGACTGCGGGGGTTCGACCGATATAAATGAGTCTTTTGTCGACCTATGAACCGCATCTCGTTTCATTTCATTCCATTCTCTGTATCTCTCTCACTTGTCTGCATCTCCACCACTTTACACACTATACTACTACCACTACCACTACCTCTCATCTTTTCCTTCCTTCTGCTCCCGTCCCTTCCAAAAAAAAACCAAAGCAAAACCAAGGCAAAGCCAAAATTCAGAGCTAACTCCAGATCATTACGATTAGCTCTATATAGGTAGTTTGCCCGTGCATACTGCAGATATACTCTTTTACCTCCACCTTCATTGCTCCGTGGACGTAATACGTGGACAGGGACGTATAGAGATTTCTTTTTCGTCGCTCTCTGTATGACTGTGCTGTATGAAAAGGGAGGCAAATGAAAAAATATTTGAGATTTCTAAAGGAAATACCTTGGTAGTTGGAGTTGGAAGCCTACCTATGTGCGTAGTGATTGTGTGTGTAGGTAGGTTCTTTTGATGTGAATTGAATGTAGGTAAGGTAGTGTGCGTAAGTTGTGTGTGTGGAGATGAAGATGAGGTGTAGAACTGTAGGAGCGGCTTCTCTGACTCTGTAAATCTACTGTTCACTCTCTGTCTTCAAGTAGGTTGTGTGGAGTTGGACTGCGTACAGTTGGAAGTTGGAGGTGGCTTTGACGTTCAAGTTGAATTTGAAATTGACGTGGCATGGCATGCTATGGTGAAGCCGAATCCGAAGCCGAAGCCATTGCCATGCCAAGGAGTACAAAGGGGATATTATGTACATATGATTTCTCTGCACGATCTCCTCATCAACTGGATGTTGGATGTTGTCGTGGAGCTACGGATGCGGGATCATATCATCACACAAGCATAAAATATCCACCACCAACCACCACCATTACCACGACTATTACTTCCATCACCATCTCTCGCTCACAATCTCTCTATCTTTCTCAGAACGGGGCCGGTGCCGGAGCCGGTTACGCTACGAGTACACACAGCGTAGTAATCTATCTATGGGCTATAAATGAACTTGGGAATTATCATCATAATTTATATGTCATCTTATTCAGAGATCGCGGAGAGTGGAAGGGATGAGGGAGAGAGAGAGAAGTATTCATTTCATGATCATGAAGATCATTTCCTCTCCCTTCCCTTTGACTTCCTCCATGGTACAGATCAAACTAATCGTAAGTCAAGTATGGAAGATAGGCGAGAGGTTTGTTCCTCCTATAAGTATAGTAGGGGAGTCATTGTAGATTAGAATTATTATCCGCATCCATATTAAAGTCTGTAAGGAAATTCATTGCTATAGTAGTAGGATCATGATGAAGTTCAACGGTTTAATATCTATATTTTTTCATTTTAATCATCATCATTTCTGTAATACAGAGTATCTTTCAATTATAACTATGTCACCCCCACACTATTTAATTTCAATAGTGCACTCGCACCCTATCCCTAGTGATATATATAGGTAATTCTACACAGGAAAAGAAGATACAGTTACTGTTATTGTATAGAAATTTATTAATTTACTTCACTATATTCTAATGACTAGAGTAGATTTGTATTTAATCAAAAGTTTGATATCTTCATTTTTCTAATTATAAAAATTGCGCCAGGGGGTTCTTTCTTTTTTAAGTATAAAATTAAATTATTTGAATCTTTTTAAAAAGAACCAAAGGGACTACTGCTATATGTACAAATTTTTAAACGGTGGATGATAACATGGGTGTGTTATTTACAGTTTTTAAAAATATCAGATAACTTTGATTTCAAAAACGTGCCAAATATCGTAGTACCTATAGCGTTCCATAAAATGCCGTACAGGTTTTGAACAAACATGCAAATTATGAAACATAATTTTGAGCTGTAGGTATACTTAACGTTAGTTTAAAAAATTCAACTTGGACATTTCCTACAATTACCGTATTACAAAGTGTGTGTGTGTACGATTACATCACGCCAGCCTTGTACCTAATGCACTAAAATGTATAATTAGAACGTTTTACACGTTTTTTTTCTTCATAAAGTTGTGAATAATGGAAATGGAGATAGCATGTTAATGTTTACAAGGATCTTGATAGGAGCAAGATGGTGGGAGCACGAAGCACGATATGAGACTGGATTTTGCTATGATTTAACAGAGATTTATTTGGTTGATTTGATTGGGACGAGGAGGTTTTTTGCTGTTGTTGTTGTTGTTGTTGCTATTGAGATTATAATATTATACAGTAAAGTCGGAGACTCAAAACTCATTTTTCTGCATTCTTGGTAAAATAGTGGATGAGTGTGTGTATAAAAATGTGTATAATATATTATAAAATTGGATGGGCTCATGATGATGATCATGGATTGAGGCTGAGTGCAATACTCTGTCTGTCCATGTCGACTATTTTACTTACTACACGACACTATATGACTATATTGTTGCTCTTATATTATTCTTATGACAGAAGTAGGCCGATGAGATTTTGGAGTCGGTGTACAATATATAGGATAATGTATAGTGATGGACGAGAATGAACTCTACTATATCTCTGCATATAAATTTCCATGCTGAATGGTTTCGTTGGTTGGTTGGTTGGTATTCCTTTTGGTGGTGGTAATTATTATGAAGCTCCACTTGATTTGTTTCAGTCTCCCTTGTCTACCACACATGATAATGATAGTCATACGGAGTCAACGGAGTGGACGGTGTAGAGATGAACATGTAGATTTATGGGAAGATGCCGTGCTGTCCTATCTTGTCTCGTCTCCTTGTCCTGTCCTCGTCCTGTATGGGCTCATATTTTGTCCCGTTACTAGAGACTCGAATTCGAGTTTGCCATTTGAGTAACGTGAGCGTTTTTCGACTGGGAGCGAGTTGGACCTGCACATCAAATCTACATGTCTCTTCGCTCAAATAAGTGAGTAGTGTGTAGTCTTCAATTCGTATTTCGCATTTTCCCTTCTTCCCCATAATATGTATCTCTACATTATGGGATGGACCGTTACGTTTTTTTCTCTTAATGTTGTTGTTGTTGTTGTTGCTGTTGATAGTTTTTTTTTCTTCTCTTCATTTTGCGTATATATTTTGCATACGAAAATACTGGGACTGGTGTATCATGCACGTAGAGGGATAATCTTCCATATCCATATGTCGTTATTGTGATGGTTATATTGAGTCGTGCGATTCACATCTCGATCTCGCCTCACATTACACTACATTATGTAGGAGTGCAGGAGAAGGAGAGGGAAGCTATGATGACTGTATGGTGTTGGTGCTGGAGGATGGAGTAGTCGTAGTCGCAGTCGTAGTGGTCGTCAGGTGAACACGTTCAGTGTTTATGATGACTTGACGATGAGTTGACTATGTAATAAGTTGTAAGTTGTAAGAACCAAGTGAGCGTTCTGTCTGTCGTCTCGTCTTTGTCTTGCTCTTCACTCTGTGTCCACTCCAATGTTCCCCTTCGTCTTCCACTTGGTCTTCCTGCCCTTCCACACAGTGTTCACTCTGCAGCCTCCGTCCCGTTTCATAGAATATGTCAGTCCATCCATATTATTATATTGTTATTGTTGTGCAAGTTGGATCTTGAATTTAAATTTGAAGCAGACGAAGAATAGAGGATGAGTTATGACCATGTGGATTGTGGATAGTTGATATTCTCTGTCAGATAGATAGATAGGTATATACCTACTAGGGATATATAGTCTAGCCTTTTTTTATTTTCCTATGGACTGACTTTGATTTAGATTTTTGATTGTATTGAATGTTCTTTGGGCTGTATACTACTGCAAAGTCTCAAAGACCTTCACCTTTTATTGAGCGTTAACGCGGTTGAAGGTGCAAAAATGAAATAATTATTAGTACAAAATCACTATTTCAAATTCCAGCAGTGTTTGAGTGAGTTGCTAAAGGGCCATCATGCCTATAAGTGCGAAAGTCCAACGTCTTACGAATAATTATTATTTTTACATTTTACACAAAGCGAGAAGACAAACTCGGAGCGTAATGAGGACGTCGACGCTGTAATGTGCATACGTTAAACTTTTGTGATAACATCAATTGCATCTTCCTTCGCATTTCGGAGTATACACGTTAGACATATGTACTCACCTGTATAATTATGGAGCATCATGTAAAGATAAGCGAGTGTGATATGAACTGTATTTTATTTTGTGTGCGTAGTTTCTTCTTTGTTTTCCTCAATTCTGGTCTGTTTCTCTATGACTGTGTATGTACCTACTTGGGAGATGCATGAGGATTTAGAGACATAACAGTTTTATGGGGAGAGCCAGAGGATTTTCGTGTGAAAATTAAATATAGTCGAAAATGAAGATGATGAAGGTGGGTTCTGGTGCTATGTAGGTGTAAATAGGTGTATCTATCTCTGTCCGAGGACCTTATTTATACGTTACACGTAAATTGTGGGATATTATCAGAATATTGAGTGATAAAGAGAAGATGACCAGGACCAGGACCAGAGCATAGATCGAGACTATATAGACGAAGACGCGGAGACTGAGTGGGCTGGGAATGGCATTTTATACACATAGAGTTTCTCGTGTTATGTTGGTTGATGGTCTCTGGGGCTGATATTAATGGCGTTAGTGTTGGTGTTTTTCATGGACGGATTGATTGGGCGGATGAGACTGAGCGAGTGAGACAGACAGACCGACTCGCTGTCCCTTAGGTGTGTGGAATGTACATATGCAAATATGTACACTGTGAACTTTAACCATGAGTATCGTACCGTATCATACCATGTGTTTGATGGGAGAGAGAGAGAGAGAGAGAGGGAAAATAAAATAATAAAGTCAGGATATCCGATTTAGTTACGATGAGAATTTCTTCATGTCTCTGGTGGTGATTGTGTGATGTGTTGGTCGGTCTCGGTCTCGGTACAGAAAACTCGCCTCACTCACTCACTCATTCACTCACAGAATTACTCTAAAAAATTCGAATTCGATTTCAAATTTGAAAATTGGTTAGTAATGGTGTGGTAATAGAGAAAATATGCCTCGACTACGCTCCTACGGTGACGGTGCTATATAATAAAATATATATAAAAATTCCTTAGAATATGATGGGCGATGGGACTATTCTTACTCTGTTGTTGTTGATGTTGTGAGGATGTTGAATGGAATCATAATCATAATCATGCCTTGGGTTTGGTTTTGGTTTTGATGGTTTCATGGTTACGTCGTCCCTATGTACGCTCATGTCGAGGAGGGAGACACGGGCTGATGTTGATACTCCTTCGGTTTGACTTGATGATCGTGTAGAACACGATGGCATGACCATCACCACCACCACCATTCCATCTCCAATACAGATACTTGGACGACTTGGACTTGGAGAGAGAGAGACATGGACATGTTCAATATTAAAGTTAGACTTGAGCGTATGGAGCTATCTGTGGACTGTGAACTGGCCACATGTATCCAATGGCCTATGGTCTGGTCCTGGTCCTGGTCCTGGTGTACATGTTACATGGTGTATGATGTGATGTGATGTGATCATGTGAATGGGAAAACGCTTGGAATTTTCGCTTAGGTGAAGGTGATAATTGTGAAGGGCCCCGGGGCTTAGTTTTCCGAATCGATATTAAGATGGGCACTAATAACGAACGTGGAAATTTATGTGGACTGGAAGTAGTTGTGGTGATGCACCTCCTCGAGCCATCATGGGACCACATAACAGCGGCTCATTATGCTCAAGCACATTATTAATCTCAACAAATGTTCTTACATGAAATAAGGAGGAAGGGAAGCAGCGGAGGAAAAGGGATTTAGACTCATGAAGGCCAACGTCCCTCTTTCTCTGTACTCACACACACTCACTATGTAGTCTCTGAGTCCCAGTCCAACTAATAGCAACCATGGCCGGAACCATTGCCATACTCCATACTTTACCACATACACAAGCCACAAACAAAATACCAACCTACCTGCCTTTCCATTTCAGAGCTCCAAAAACTTGTATCTACAATCCTATTTACTCAAGCATAGGACAGAAACTACACTGTGTATCTCCACTCAGACACATCCGACGAGAATGTGTCTGTTTGCAATGGGAGTAAGGTGCACCTGCGGGTACTTATGTATGTATCCATCTCTCCGTCTCTCCCAGCCATGATCTCCTCTGTAATCTGTACTCTCATACTCTCTGTACATTCTCCTTCCTATTGGCAGTCTTGTTGCTCATATTTGTAGTCTTGTAGTATAGTCGTATTTCTTATTCAGTTTGGATTTGGATTTGAACTCCATGTTATGTGGGTAATTTAAAACATTCAGCAACCACTTTACACTGGGTACATAATACACACACATAGCAGGGAAACTGACTCGGATCTTTTGTCCACAGTCCACGCATACCTATGAGTACATGTAGAAACTACAGATGTTTAGCTCGTAGCTTGATTAGAAATGACAGTCCTTATCCCTTTCTCATGGTAAAACAGCGAGCGATAATAACTGCGTCAGCCGCATAGCATACATTTAATTATTATAGAAACTTCTTTCTTCTTTCTATATGTAATAATTATTTTGACTATAAATATTTTCCTCATGTCCATCTCTATATTCTGAGTGAGTAGTATAGTTGATGGTATGTGCAATTTTTTTAATATGCGAATTATAATTTTTTTTGTCTCGGTATAAAATGTCTAGATTTCTACACAGTGCCAGTCAAATTAAGTAGGAAATTATGAGGGAAGTTTATTTCTTTAGAAAGAAACATAGTTTCTCCACTGTCCATGTCAATCCTATGTAGGTAGTATTTCATTTTAATTAAACGGTCGAGTATAAAAATATTTATTTACACACACACAAACACGCACACGTAAAAACTAAATATGTTTGATGATTTGTATATTTTTATGATTTTATATATTATTTATATCCACAGTGTCATTTATAGCCATTATCATGTTTTAACAAGAACTCTCAAGCCTGAGCCTCGAGCTTTTTTTTAAACTTTATAATAAAATATATATCTTGTGTGTGTGTAAAATACATAGGTAACATCAAGCTTGTTTTCTTGTTTGGGATTAGTGAGGAAAAAACTTGTCTATTCTGAGTTTGAAAGTGTCTGGGAGTTGAGTGTGTTGTATGTATTCCTTTTCTTTTCATTTTCCTTAAGCTATGTAGTAGGTACATTGGACATTATACTTATTGTAGATCGTAGATCGTATGTTGTACAAGTGGGCAATCAAGATGAGACATCAACTGACTAGTCACTCCAGTGTAAACTGCGGTAATCATTGTAATATTCTAATATCAACAATATCTACGTTCACGTTATGGTTATGGTTATGGACATTTTTTCCATCTCCATTTTTCCTACATGGATTCTGTACATACACACGCAACGCAAGGACTGGACTATAATAGTGACTAGACGTGGACGAGACTTACTTGTTGTACAATCTAGGTACAATACTTTATGACTGCTAAGAACTTACCGTACCTGCACCCAGGTACCTATTTTCTCTCAGTCGAAAACGTTGCGTTCTTGTTTGCTTGTGGAAGTTTGAAGTGTTCAAGATTCAAATTCAAGTTATTCATGGCATTTAATATTTAATGTCTTGAGAAAAAGAACTTCAATCCAAGCCATTGTTCAAATCCAAATCCAACAAGTTCAGATTCTTTCTTGTATTCTTTCTGTGCTGTCTTAGTACATGTTACAGTGTGTACACAGTATCTCTCCTGGTCCTGGTCCTGATGCTGGCTCACTGACTGACTCTCTCTCAGTTTCAGTCAGTCGCAGTATTATTCGCTCATGACATTGTCACGTTTGTTTTCCATTGACAAGCTCATTCATAGATCCATCCATAGTTCCTTCAATCATTCGGTGGGAGACTGGTCCTCTGGTCTGTCGTGCTCTTGGGCTCTGACTCGGATTATGCAGCCGCATTGTAGACACAGATCAAGAAACAATAAAGCTCTCTCTCTCTGTCTTCTCTCTTCTCTCAGATCTCCACCGAATTTGTCTCACTTGATAATCTCTCATGATGTCGATGTCATTCCTACTGCCTGCTCCTCACTCATAATCCAAGAGGTATTTTTTGTGTAAAGTTTAATGTGGCCGTCGTGTCAGGGTCATGATATGGATGTAATATGTACCTCGCCAATGTTAATTGTGGAACTTGAACTTAGGATGGCTGATATCAGTAGAAAGAAAACCGTTGCGTTGGTTGGAACTGGCGACTGACTGGGCTAGTAGGATGAGGTGGTGTGTGCATACTGAAAACACTGTGAAGGTATTTACATATTTTAGGTTTAATGTTTGAACTGCAATTATTATTGCTGTATATTGCCATTGCTATTACGTCCATATACTTGATGTGTTTCCATGTTGACTGTTGACTGTTGACGTGAAGAGAGGGAGAAGGGAGGTTGTAGCTCTCAAAATTTGAAACCTCAGCAATGTGTCAGAGGATCATGATGATGATGATATGATGGGATCGGGATGGCTATATGGCTTATGGGAATCGGAATCTTTTCTGCTCTTTTCCATGAATGTAGAACGAGAGATGAACTCTTCATCTCGATCCGCCAAGAAGAACAACAACATACAAGGCAGACACGATGACTCAATGAGTTATGCGCTCACTCCGAAAATGATGATTGACGAGTCGTGTCTCGGATTTTAGTTGCGAGTACATAATTATACACACGTACGCACCTAGCCTACCTCCGTCCGTTTGTAAATACGAAAAAACGAACCAAAATATTTCAGCAGTCGTATGTACCTACTACAGTATGTACAGCTAGGTATGTGTATATTAAATGTGGTAATATGGTGGGTAAAAGATTACTGAGCTCAAGAAGAAGGAGAACAACAACGACGACGATGACGACGATATTCATATTTCATATTAGAGTAGTAATTTCCTACGTACCTGCATGTGCATGGCTAGGTAGTGACTGCACAGGGAATATACGGCGAAAAATTATAATGATAATAATAATAATAAAGTTCACGTAACAATAAGATTATGAAGCGGAGAGAATGAAAGCTTTACTGTATGTATTAAGGAAATATTTTACATGATGATGATTTAATGATTTGTGAGTACAAAGGATGACAGTGTAAATACGCAGTAAACATGAGACACTATTAACAACTGGCCAAGGAGTTGTACATAATATACTGGTAGCGGGACTGGGACTGGGACTGACTCGTCCTATGGTCGGTTGCATGTCGCAGGCCTCTGTGTCTGTGTCTGTGTGTGTGACTCATGATTATCATTATGAATAATAGCAATGTAGAAGTTAAAGTTTGCAGATAATAATGATAATAGTAATAATTATGTGTGGGACTATTGACAGATATTTATATGGAGGGAGGCACAAAGAGATATGCTTGTTCTTCACGTTGTGATGAGATGCACATATTTATAATTGTGGGGTTGCTATATTGAGATTGACTTTTTCGTCTTACATGAGCCTCATAACTTATCGCCTTTTGTTTCATTTTTTGATTTCTAGATTTCGCATCGACAATACGGATCATATCATCGATGTGAATCGTGATAATCTACCGTATGACCAGGTGAATATCATCTGTCCTGTCTACGCACCTGGGACGAATGAAGAGGACGCCGAGAAGTACATCATCTACAACGTGAGCCTCATTTGTATTCTATTTCTATCTCCTCCACACGGACAGGAGCATAATATCATCGCATGGAGTCAGTCAGTCGTGGACGTCATATACTTTGTTTGGCTAGAAGTGCCTATGTACATATACAGCATTGCATTGGTTTGCATTCAGTTCAATATTTCAATTACAAGCATCATATGTATAGGAACCATTCATTTAATTCTATACTAACGTTTTTTTAAACTAGTGTTATACAGTTTTATATATATGGTACTTCTATTTATAATTGTAATAGCCCATGCTCCTTTCATACTCTCACAGAAGAGGTTGTCAGTGTCAACGTCAAAATCAAAATCAACCTTTGAGTCCTCAGTCCTCAGTGGTTCACTGTTCCCTCAGTCAAATAGAGATTTGAGATCTCTATTATGATCATTATAGATAGATAGAATAGATAGAGGAGAGTATAGCCTTCCCTTCCTTAGCATCCTCCTCTGTAGATTTTAGATTTGTATCAAAGTAGATTTTCATTTTTTTTTGTGTATTTAAAAAGTTTTTGACCCATGAAATCAATCTTGTTCCAAATTCGGACGATAAGTCTCGCTACTCTCCGGGTTGTTCTCGTTGACGTTGGATTAATTTTTTGAACTACATTTTTGAGAGTGGAATTGTTAAGCTCGGATTACCTACATATAAATGACTGTGTGTACGAGAGTACAAATAGTTTTATAAGGTTGTTATTTTTTGTTGCCTTTCCCTCGATGTGAACTGTGATTGGGATTATAATAGGTTGATACTTGATCTCTCTCTCGTATTATACTCTCATGATCATGATGATCATGCTGAAGCTACTAAAGGGCAATCATAGCGTACAGCCGTGCCATACCGGGACCGGCACCGACACCGACACCGGCACCGGCACCGGTGGATATGGATGAATTGCATTGTGTTTTGTATTGTCCTCTCAAGAACTCAAGACAACTAATTTATTTTATTTTATTTCTCTCTTATTTCGCGTCTCTCGTGGAACGAGAACGAGAACGACATCGACAACGACCAAGATAAGGATGAATTGAAACGTTTTTATAGGTACAAGAGATGAGGATGTGTAATTATATGTAAAATAAAAATAATAATACTATAAGCCCACCGTCAGTCGTATAGATATTGTAGTATTGCATTGTACAGTCAAAGAACCTATCCATCTACTACTGCGATACCTAGACCTTACCTTACCTACGAAGTGGCTCAGGTACGTGAAGAAGACGTACATACCCAAGTGTAATAATAGTAATAGTCTATAATAATGGATGGTTGATATTATCTTAATTTGTTGCACGTTTTCTTGTCAGTTATTATTTTTAGAAAGGGATCTCATGAAAATATCAATTGAAGGACTGACTGACTGTGTGACTACTCCGTCCACTTCCACTTGTTAAGTTACTTGAATGCTATTTTCTATACACAGGCACATATATTTTATAGTGGCGTGCCAATGGGATGTGTAATAGAGCCTTGTTATTATTATTATTCGTATGGATTGTTATTGTGATTGTGTTAGCGTTGGCATTAACATGATTAGAGCCTATACAGTATCATATGACAGGCCAGCCAACTCTCTCACATGAGTTCATTTAGGTATATAGGTATATATTCTTTTCTTTTTCCATATGCATAATTACATATCTCTTTAATCTCTTGTAGTTGTGCTTTATGTTGAATTTGAATTTATTATTATTACCATTTTCATATATTATTATATTTAATATCACATTACTACTAGAACTATTATTACTGATGCTGCATTGGATTTGGATTTGGATATGGGATTTTGTTGACTTGCTAATGCTTGTCGTATAGCATGACTGACTCACTCTGTATGTACCTCTACGTGTAAGTATGTGTGTGTGTGTGTGAGTGTAGATCGTGTCAGTTTTCTTCTATTAAGTACTAAGGTTATAATAATATAACTTTGACTGGGAACATCTCTCTCTCTCTCTCTCAGTTGGCTCATCTTCCTTCTCTCCATGTCGACTTGGACTTCGACTTGGTTGTCGATGTGGATGTCGATGTGGACGTCGATAATATGGAGTTGAAAATCTCTATCGATAAAGTAGGTAAAGTATAATAGATGTAATATCATCATTATAATTATCTACAATACACGATTTTGAATTGACTCACTACTCAGAGTCAGTAACTACGACGACGACTGCCTTATTTATTTCCCTTGTACTTTTTCGTTCCTCATCCTTCGTTATCCGTAGCCTTATATGAACTCCACATTGAGATCAATACAACAGAGACAGTTCACCTCTCAGTCGTTAGACATAGACTCTGTGTACCCTCCTTTATTTATAGCTTCAATGTACCTGCCTACGTTCTTTCATAGGCCAGGTCTTCTTCACAATTTTGAATTTTCCTTTTTTATTTGTTTTTTGACATATAATTTTCCCAATTGAATTCAATCTACTGTCGAGGCTGAGAATTGGGCATTTAATACGCGTTTAATGTATAAAACTTCGATAATTGAAATTAAATGTAAATAATTACACTGTAGATTTCTATTTTATTTTATCATTATTTAAAAGGAGGAATGCCAAAACATTTTCCTTTTTTTTTAAAAAAAAACAGAGAATTAATTAATTACAATTTCAAGCGCGTATAAAAGTAAAATTAGAGACTTGTTTACAGTTTTACAGCTTGACCAGGTAGAACACATTGTTGTGTCAAAGTATGGGAAATATGGGAATTTAATAGTAAGAAAATTACTGTCTATAAAAAACTAAATGAAGCAAGTTACACAGACACACACACAAAAAGTGGGGAAAAAGAAAGAGCGGCGAGACTCTGCTTAAGATTTACACACATTTATATTTGATAGTTTAGAAATTAAAAGAAATTAAATATGCAGGAGGAAAATAGTAAATAGTACAGAGGGGGTTGTATAATAACTCCTGAAGAAGAGCTCTGTACAATCGTTAGATAGGAGAGGAAATATACATGGTACACATGTAGGACTGATTCTGATTGTGAGTTGATGAGTGGAGGTATGGAGGTATATAGATATGATAATGATTATGATGTGAAGGCAAAATAAACTTTTCAACAACTTTCCATAATATCTCATAGGCACATAATACTATATGTACGGAAAGACGAGGACGAGATGTAGTCGAATGTGTGGAAGGGACACAGTCCTCTCTCCCTGTCCGTAGTCCGTCCGTCCGTCTCTGTACAGGTGAGTACACGGACGGGAATATATATATATATAGGCAAGGCACTTACATTAATGATTAATAATACTTTGAGAGTTTTGAGAATGGAAAATGTGAAATGAAAATAAAGTTGGGGAGAATATCATTCATTTCCTTTCCTTGCTTACTTACCTACTTTTGTATTATTGTTGTAAATTATTTTTCTATAAATCAACCAAAGTCCCAACTCTCGTCGTAAAGTAGGAGAGCTATGATGGGTAGGCATATCTAAAAGTAGCAACTAGACAGTCAAGTAGCTATGTATATTATTAACGATAAGTAAAAGTGTAATAAGGCTCTGTGTCTGACGAAGTACTACTGTAGAAATAAAAAGCCCAACCAAACCAAAACCAAGGCTTGTTCAAATTCGAATTCGAGAGAATGAAAAACTCGGTGGTGGAGGTTGGAGTCGAATTCGAATTCCAAGTCGTGAAAATATATGTACCTACGTACAATTTTCTGTATGTGATTAACTAAAAAGTTGCTTTTGTCACTGAAACTCTCCCACACTAAACTAAAACTACATAAATTTTGAAGACAGACTCTCGTATTATTTTCCTATTACCTTACATTCTCTGAGTCTAACTGAGTATATACTGTCTTTATACTGTACTGCTCTTATGTGGCTGTAGCACATGCCCAAGCTTAAACCACTGCATAGTACACTATCTATACGTATATGGCATAGGGCCTTTGGTATATAATAGAAATTGGATTGGTTTGGTTCGAAACAGAAGCTACTATTTATTATAATTGTGCTATGCTCTCTTGTACACAGCGTATAGTGCGTATATAGATACTGAACATTTACCAAGGGAATTAGGGATATAGTTATGGTGATGTTTGTTTGGATTTGGATTTAGATTTGGATATAAAAGAAGTTGAAAAAAAAGACGACGACGACGAACGAGCGAAGGAACGAAGAAGTCTGTCTGAAATAATATAAAATATATAGCTCACTACGATATATATAAAAAAAACTAGTCTATTTCCTTTGGTCATGCATTCATTTTCTTTGAATCTGTTTCTTTTCTCTTGAGCCATTTATCCACTAATTGTGAACCACTTTCCGTCACGTTCCCCTCAAATGTATTCTCACGAAATGTACGAATACGAATGTGTATAGGACGACGACGATGAGTACGACTACGACCAAGAAGTCAGCAGCAGTAAGAGTTTCATTCTCAAACTGGAGCAGGAGATGAAACATTTCATGTCTAAACATAAATCTACATGTAGGTAGGTAGGTAGGTAGGTAGGCCCTATCTCACTAGTGAGTTGAGATGCAGAGGTAGGTACCTAGGTAGGTAGGTATAGTACACTTCACTCGGACATATGTACGGACATGAAAATTATAGCATCACTCACTCACCTCGACATCGGCATCGACGTCGACATCAACTTTAAGCGTCAGGCCAGAGCCAGAGCCAAAACCTCAAGCCCAAAAGCCCAAGACCCATGTACAGGAGCTACTCGAGCCGAAGCCCTCACTAAATTATGTACGAGAGGACCTATATAAATCTTATTCACGTGTTCACGATTTAAATTGTCAACAGCAGCGACTCTCAGTTGAGTCTATATATATAAAAAAAAATACTCTGAAAAAAAAACTGAATTAAAGCCCACCACGATAGTAGGTAGGTACTCTACTGAACTATACTTGTATAGATGTAGACATTTCGTAGTGAGATACTTACTTACTTGGAAACGATTGCATTGCCAAAATGAAAGCCAAATCCAAGCTCTTTGAATGAATATGAAATACACAGCTCTGCTTTTAACTATTACATTAAACATATACTCTGAATTTCAATTTTGTATATACGGCGGCATATATATAATATATAGAGCAAGCATTTAAATTTTATTTTAGTTTTTTTTCCTTCGTTTTATATATTCTTATAAAGAAGCATTATTCTTTCCCGTTTGCCCGTTTTGCTCCTCCAAACTATTTAGGAATGGGCTTACATAGTTATTTTTTTCTATTATAAGTTGTTACGATTAGTTGTACATTTTTTTTAAGTTAAGGTTTTCAATGGGAAAGACAAGACAAAAGACAATGTCGGTCTTGGGATGAAGCTCGTGATATTCAATTCAGGCTCACAATCAGATTTACAATTTGAATTCAAGTGGCTGGGGCTGTTGCTGTTTTGTTGAGTCTTCTGTAGAATGTTAAATTGTAAAATGGAAGCAACTGTAATTTTGTAATTTGTGTGTGTGTGTAAGTATATATAGGTATTTTTCTCACTTAAGCCTCGCATAGCCTCATCCTTTTCCCAGTAATACTGTTACACATGTAGTGTTAGTGGGCAACGTTTCCATAATTTACATTTATTATTACAATACTATTTAAATTACTATTGCATACACACAATCTACAATAGTTAGCTCAGCAGCCTTGCCTTGCGCAAGTAAGTGGCCCTGTACATAGTAGTAGTAGTAGTAGTTGTTGTAGTCACAATAGTTGCGGTGAGGTTTAAATATTTTACTTTTTTTTTGTCTGTTAAATCTATATAATAAAGGAGCCTACCTATGTGAATAATAAATATAGTTGAGGCTGGTAACACAGAAAAAAAATGGGAAAATGTGAGAGAGCGTCGTTGGTCGTTGGTTGTTGAAAGATGTTAAGGCTGCTGAAACTGAAGAATTAGAATTAGGGCATAGGAAAAGCTTTTGATTTTGATTAATAATAACTATAGCGATCTATCTGTGTGTGCAATTAACTCCGAGTACATGCTCGTATTTGTAGTTTCTCTGTATAATTATAAAATAGTATGCTACTCTCTCTCTCTCTCTCTCACTAGTGACTATTTACATATCATCCTCCTGATGACTGACGATGAGTGTGTTTGGTTTGAGAATGAGAAGTGCCTTGGCTTTAATTTTGAGAAGTGGAAGTATTACTATACTACACTCAAGCAGACTTGAGACTACACACACTAGGGAGATTATTTGATATTTGATAGAAATGTGAAATTAAGAGCTGAATAAATTGATAGGAAATTAGAGCAGCTTGTGCGAAAAAAAAACATGGTACTGGTTTTCCATCCCTTTGATTTGGATTTTGCTTCTGCTTCTCTCAAGGCGTCCTACCTACCTACCTACCTCATCTCATATCATCTCATCAGATGAGCAGCCGTGGATATATAGTCAATGTCAGTAGTAGAGTGTAACTTTAAAAAGAATAGATATATGGGATGGATACAGGCAGTCGGAGTTGGAGAAGAGTGAGTCAGTCATTGGAATATCTGTAGGAATGGGAATAAGGATTGGAAACTTGGATGATTGTCTTTGAATTCAGTGTGTGGAGTAGTGGAGGAATGGAACACCTATGCCTACGTTGTGCACCTTGACTGTGAAGTTGGTGAGACTTTGAAGTTTTGTAGGTAAAATTTGAGACAGAGTGGACTCTTGTTTCCTTTCATCATCTTATTATCATTAGCATCATCATCAACAACAAGGAGCAAGATTCGACATCATCATCATCATCATCATGATAATTATGAGTTTGATGAATCCTGATCACTGATCAGTTCACTTCCACACAGACAGACATAGACCTTCCAACTTGCGTCCGTGTATGCTACTCGTAGTAAACCACTGCAATCAAATTCTGCAATGATTTTGTGTAGGGACCTACATAGCCTTATGTCTAGTATGGAGTATGGAGTTACGGAGGTTATTAGTGGAAAACTTGATCACTCACTCGTCAGCTCACATATTATGTATGTAGCTAGTAGGGAGTAGTAGTAGGGCCTACCCTGTATTTATGCATCTTACACACTGCATGGTACTGGTGCTATGTATCTATTAGTATTTCTCTCTGGGTCTGGGTACTGGGCACTGGGTACAGTCACCTTTTCCATATTTCCATCTTCTGATCCTGCAGTCTGGATGCTAGGCTACAAGAGAACAGATGTGACGGGCGAGGAACTCGAAGTTTTGAGTTGGAGGAGAGAGAGACTCTCTGGTTCTACCTACATTTAACTTATCCGATTTAACTTATCACATTTAACCTGACAGATTTAACTTATGGTAGATTTACCCTATCCCGATTTAACTTATCCCGATTTAACCTATGGCTGATTTAACTTGTGGTAATTTTAACCTATTCCGATTTAACTTATTCCGATTTAACTTGCGGCAGGTTTAACCTATGTTTTATTTAACTTTTGTATTACATGGTACAGCAAAATAATGTATGTGTTAAACTGCGATGGAATATTCATGCATATTTTGTTTTAAACCGTACAATTGACGATAAAACTACATTTTATTATACTACTGTTTTTAATACGTAATTTGGGGCTGGTAACGTCGGATTCCAAAGGAAATAACTAAATTCAGTGAAAATAGGAATACCCTATTCTTTTGAACTGTGCAAATCTTGTCTTAATAGTTTGTATTTATTTAACTTTCAGTCAGAATGCAAGCTTGCGACTATCAACCTTTTTTAATTTTAACTGCTTTACCATTTTAAGATTTTTTTACGTATCGACGTCAAGGGAAATTAGGCAGTATAAATATAAAAAGTAGGAAAATATTTACGGTACCTAATTTTTTGATCTAATATACAATATAGTAAGTAATCCAAGATTAAAGCTTTGTTCTACTGAAAAATAGTTCTTGTCAATACTTTTTATTGTAATTGTATCTTAATTTTATGGTTTAAAACAAGTTATGCATGAGTATTCCATCGCAGTTTAACACGAACATTATTTTGCTGTACCATGTAATACAAAAGTTAAATATAACATAGGTTAAATCTGCCACAAGTTAAATCGGAATAAGTTAAATCGGAATAGGTTAAAATTACCACAAGTTAAATCAGCCATAGGTTAAATCGGGATAAGTTAAATCGGGATAGGGTAAATCGACCATAAGTTAAATCTGTCAGGTTAAATGTGATAAGTTAAATCGGATAAGTTAAAAGCGTACATCACCAGACTCTCTGCCTGCACTTTCTTCTTGATTAATCTTTATTTGACATATAACATGTGTCGGTACATACTGTAGACTGCAGTAGTGAGTGAGGTGATTCTATTCATTAGTTTGTAGACTAGGCTACGAAAAAGCTATATCCACACCTACGCCACTCCGCCACGGTTACGGCTACGGCTTCGACTTCCCTAACTATTTAAATTATACATCTCTCCACATGCCTCTACGTACTACCACTACCGTGGAGTGGAGAGTTGGAGGCTCGATCTTCGATCTGCTCACGAACCAACGTCGTCGAGTGTCGAGACCTCGAGTGTGTGCACTCTTTCCTTGTACCTACCTGTGTAATATTTCTAGGGCTCAGGCAGCACACAGCACATAGTCCGATTTCCATTCGATTGATAATGAACTAGACAAGTCCTGTGATGCTGCTAGCTGCTTACTACTTCTGCTGCACTGCACACTTATGTAGATACAGAGTTATAAATGTGAAGTGCAGGTACAGATATAGAGACGGATTGGATGAAATTGGACCACTAGCACTTCTGTATGTGTGGAGTGGATTCCGTAAGTGTACCAGTACCAGACCAGAACCAGCCAGAGCAGACCTGGACGAGGCCAGAGAGTGTGAGCATATAAATTAGTGTAAGAGTCAAGAGTAAAAATTGAGAGAGAAAGAGCCTTTCATTTTGTCGACGGTCCGCGTTTCTTCCTCTCAATCTTGGTCTGTCCATTAGAGCGTCCCTACAGTATGTAGAATCTGCGGCGACATATGCGGGGAATTAAATCCTGTCTCTGTCTCTCTCTCATTTTGTCAGTTCTAATCCTGGACTCCAGCCCATTTAATTTGCCATTCTTATTGAGCATGTATTTCCTGTAGGAGGAAAGAATAAAGATCTGTGTCTGTCTTTCCCCCATCAACTTCATCTTCCAACGCGTCTTTCCCATCTCTTTCGAAACAGTACCTTTACTCCACTACCTTTGTGCGTTTCTATTCATTCCTATAATTCCACGAATGGTCATAGATGTATGCAGAGTACAATTTTGTAATTAGAACTGTCGCAAGTCGCAAGTGGGCCTCCACAACGGCTACGGCAACGACAACGAGAGCCACAACTCTGACTGTGATTGTGAGAAGCAGAAACGAGCTCTGTATAGGTTCCCCACAATGAACATGAGCCCTCAACCGTCAACCGTCACTCTCCTATGCAGTGCTGTGGTCATGGTTTTTGAATTGTAGTAGAACCAGAGCCATGCAGAGCCACCAAAATGAGGAGCAGTACACATTTTGTATGTATTTAGTTTTAGATATTGCACTCTCAAAATTATTTGTAAATCCTAAATGGGACTCATTCTTACGTGTGTGAGACTGTGTGACTCTACCTTACAGACAGACAGAGTAATCCCGAGTGTTTTATGAGATTCGATTCGTCTTGTTGTCCTTCTATTTTGTCCCTCCATTGTATTGTTATTGTATAATTTATTGTATTGTTTCACTCTTTGACTAATTCCCATTGTCTCCCTCATGGAGTAAGTTAGTGCAATCGTAATCGTCATTGTAGGTAGTTCTAGTTTTTGAGAATAAGATTGAATAAATCAAGAAGTCCTCCGCTCGTCCCGTCTAAACATTTAACAGTGGGAGTTGTACAGGAGTGCAGTTACGGTACAGTACAGTACAGTGCTAGAAATATTATTATATATGGGTAGGAATTCAATATATATAGCTGTACGTAGTCCGTGAAATTGCTTAGAATTGAAGCATCTGCAGATATGTGTAAAAAGGATTTCATAGAATTCTATATAATATATATTATATATTCGTATATTTTCTTGAGGGAATTAAAATTCGCTGATGTCATTGTCATTCGTCCGAGTCCTTACTGATGCCGATGACTGAATGATCTCGATCGTTTTCATTTGAGGATCGTGAGCGTGAGAAAGGCTGATATATTATGTAGGCACTATACTATAAATAAAAGAATAGAGGGGGCCATATTATAGCGTTCTAGGTTATAGTCATTATATATAGTCCCCGTCCCTTTTAGTTAAGTGGCAAGAATTATTACAATTAAATTTATTTAAGTTAAAGTTGACGTAAGACTAGTAACAAAGAGGGACGAGACGTACGTACGTAGGATGGAGATGAGATGAAGTGGAGTAGTGGAGCAGTGAGTGTGGAGAAGGAATGTAGAAATAGAAATAGATGAAGAAATGCATTTGGGAAAGATAACAATAACAATGCTGAGAGATTAGGTGAGATGAGGGCTCTACATTTCTACATGTAATTCTAATTCTAGTAATGTCAAATGTAAAGATTCCAAATTCAAATGGACGGAGCACTAGGTACATAGTATATCTACGTGATTTGAGGATCATCATTTGTGTCTTAATATAGACGAGAGGAAAATGAGGCTCCACTAGTGTGTTCATTATAATGCAAATAATATTGGGGATATAGCACTGCGCTCACGTTCCGAATGGAAACGAAAACTTCGTATTCGAGTATTCGAGTCAAAACCAAGACCGATGATGTAGGTAGGTAGATATATGGGAATAAGGTAGGTACCTTAAGTATGTAGGTACTATGAATAAATAATATGGCGTGCTCAAGATAGTTATAAATGTGTCTAATAGTAATAGTCCTGTTACTCAAATATAAAAATACGTTACAATATATGTACCTACCTATCACTCTTGGCATTGCCTCCCTTTTCCACGGATTTACGGATCATCTAATTGGAAAATATAGTATGCAAATTGTGCAGTTAGCTGTCTGGCCACATAGCTCTACAAATGGGACTGAAATTCTAAATGAAATCCGTCGTGCTTTCCTTCTCTGTCAGTCCTGTATGCACACCACACTTCCCATAGCCATTCATCCCTATTGCCTATCATTTCATGCCTATGTATGTATATTATTCCTATTATTGGAGACGGTGATTTGACACGTGAAATGATTGCTGTTCGTGAGGAGTCGTTTTCGTATTTCTGTATCTATTTCGTTATCAGAGTCGTCATCGTCTTATCGTTAGCAGTAGTAGTAGTAGTAGTAGTAGTAGTAGTGGTGGGATTTCGACTTGGGCATTCAAATTCAAACGATCTCGTGGCATCAATTTGTGTACTTGAAATGAGACGAGCTAGTCACATTTATAGAGATGGTTATTTTTAGCGTAGTGCGTCTCATGACTATTTATCTTGTGGCCAGGCATTACTGTTATTGGATGTACATATAGTATGGAATGTAAGGTAGAGATAATTAGTATAGGGTATAGCTATAGGTAATTATTTTCTGCAACTGATTACTTTTATTTAGCTACCTTTTAAAGGTACTGTATTTACAACTGATTGAATACGGCTGGAAGGCACACAACTTATTTTTTGCAATTTTGCAGTCTCGCAAAAAAAAACAAATGAAGAAGAAGGAGTATTGATTTATCTTTGATTTTTTGAAGGGCTTCTTTTACTTATTACTTTTGTGTTGTTTGTAAATAATTATTGGGTTGATCGTTTGTTTAGAAATTAAATGAGGAAAGTATGGACGGCTTCTGTGGGTATATATATATCTGCCCCCAAATAAAGACAATCAGAAAGTCAAAGGATTTATGTTTTTTTCCCCACAAAAGTTACGTTTAAAATTGAATTTGAGAGATTTTGCAAGTTTTCAAATGTATATTCGTGGGTCCGTCGTATTCCCAGATTATATATTTTGTTAATTTATGCATGTAAAAGAGGTAGGATACTTTGACATATAGTACACTCGCCTTGGCCTTGCCTTTTTGTTTTGATTTTTTTTTGTCTTATACATTTAGAAATCCTAACGGGTCTCCTGCTCCTCCATCTGTTCCTCTTGTGCTCCTCCGAGTAATTGTAATGAGCAAGATAAATAAATAAATATTGTAATGAGGATGTAAAGTGCATTATGTGTAGTGTAGACATAGTGACAGTTAGAGTATAAACTCTGAAGCGTGCACGTTTATGATAATAATTGTGAGGATAGATTCTACAAGTATACCTACCTATGTATAAAATAAATTAACCCATATATTTTGATAAACTCTGTGTACTCTGCCACTGTGGGTTGGACGTTGGAGTTGGAGAGCACATGGTTTCCTTCCTATTCTCTATGGCTACATGTAGAAAAACTGTACAAGTCATAAATTGTCCTACTGTCTACCGTGTGGATAACAACTAGGCTAGTGCTGGTCTGACTTAAAGTTGATTTTGATTGCGGTATAAAATGCAAGCGCTGAAAAAGAATACTGTGAAAATGCAGCCACCGCCATTACACTGTATATACGACTCACTCTTCTTGTGTCGTGATGAGATTTTTTTTCCCGACTCCACACACAAACACACACACACACAGTACGCACCTCTCTACCTGAGCATCTCTCTCTCTCTGTCTTTCGCAGGATGATTATTAATAATAATAATAATGATATGATGAGATGAAACAACGAAGGGAAGAAGCCCGCGATGGTTTACACACTGTATGACTCCTGAGACTGCCGTTAAAAAAAAAGTCATGCCAAATAAATAGCCATACCATAATATGCCATATGCTCGGCGAATAGATTAAAGATGAGTAGCTCCCCTATCAAAATCAAGCATAATGATACATATATAGTATATTGAACATGGAACATTCAAAAAGTATTATCTGCATAAAATATTTTTTGAAGATAGAGTAGTGCTTTAGATATAGATGTGTAGTGAGGTAGATGTGTATTTTAGTTTTTAAAGACTTGACTCATCTGTACTCACTCAGTTTCGGTTTTGGCTTGGGCTTCGGTTAAGTTTCCCAGTTACTATATTGTTGGCCGTGTTAGTTTGTTTGAAGCTTATATACAAGTCTAAGTTCTGAAATGGATTGTTCATTGTGTGAGAGATTGTATTGTGAGGCACTCTCCTGTGTTCTCGTTCTTCCATATAATGTGTACATAGGAGGGATGCTGCAGCTCCTCCGCGTCTTCTTGCTCTTCTTCATCTCCGTTTGGATTCGTATTCTTATTCTTCTCATCTGTTATTGTTGTTATTCTTATTGGTTACTGGGATGTGCAGAGATAGTGAGGGAGAGAGAGAATCAAGTGGAAACGTGACAAGTCTTACTTATACTTTACCTAGATTCCTTGCTGTGCCTTTACAATGTTCAGTCAGACTGGTGCTGGTATTGGTGCTGGTACTGGTGACTGGCGTTGGTGATTGTTAGCCGAGCTTCGTCGTTTTTCGTCCGAGAGTCTCTCTCATATTTGTGGGTACCTACTTACATAATGAAATTATAATACCACTCGTAATATCTATATAGGTGCGTATGTTCCTTTCTTATTCTTACCGGGAGTATGCTGAAGCACTGTGAAGGCTTTGCACTACTGATATAGTTTCTTGTTGAAAATCTTAAGGCGAGCGTAGTAATATAATGGCGAAAAAAAATTAAAGATACACTCGTGTATCTGTCGACACCTGACTACATATTGCTGGACGTATTCATCTATATCACATAATCATAATCACATCCACGCCTTCAATCTCCATTCTGCATACCTCTACTTTTCCCCCTATTTAGTTTATATTCCATTTTTCCAGGTTTAGCTGTTAATACAATGTAGGTAGGTATTAGAACCTAGGTATTAGAAACGTGATGCTTGAGTGAGACTGGACTCGGCACTTGAACGTCCAAGCGTCGAACGTCCACTCGACGCTCGAATTATTCTTTGAGTCCTGTCCTGATCAATTGATAGGGATTTATCAGCTGGGACTGGGAAGGATAAGGCAGTCCGAGTGGTCTGGTCTCTGGTCCGTGCTATGGGCTGCTGAGCTATGAAGAAAATAGTATCCACTATAATATACTATAATCAATAATAATTTTTGTTACCGTTATGGTTACTTTTGTAAAGGCGCTATAGGGCACACTATAGTGTGTATACTTTTGGTTGTATTTTTGAATTTCTACTAGTTGACAGTGTGTAGGAGTAGGATTAGCGTTAATACTATATAGTAATAATTAATACCGAGTGAGTGTGTGTTGAATGCGCGTGAGGTAATTCTAACAATTTATTATTTCTTTTATTTCCAATTCCAACTCATCGTACTATGGCTATGGCATATACTCTGTGATTCTGTGATCTATGCAATTTAAGTGTTGGATTTATATAGGAGGGAAAGATGTGGTGGTATGGAATCTCTCAAGTGTGAGCGTGGACGTGTGGTTCTTTTCACTGATTCACAGCTGAGATTCCGAGAAATTTCCAGGATTTGAAGCACTCACCATCCTGAGCATCTTGAGTTGATCCACTTTGTCATCTTGACAAAGTCCATTGTGATGTAATGGGGAAACCAAGACGAATTCAGAGGTAGTCTTCCACAGCCAGTGCCAGAGCGAGAAATAAGAATAAATTCTCACCAGCAGCCAGATGATTATTATTATTATTGTTTTGCTCCTAGTTTGAGATGTTAGTGGAGTTTGGAATGGCTCGAAAGACGGAATCAAATCAACATCTTTCATTTGGAAATTTGTGAATCTGGACGATGCTATACGGCAGGCAGGCAGCTCTGCCATCAGTCTTGAGTTGTTGAGTCATTCAGCTTTCTAATGAAGAAACTTACCTATTCATATATATATTTTCACCGTAAAATCTAACTCGTTTTGTTTCTGTGATGAGGAGGCTGGAACTGGAGCCGGAACCGGAGCTCTCTCAATTCCTGCGTCGGTAGATACTTCTATACATACCAGGTCCAGTATATAGCAGAACCAGAAGCATACATTTCAAATTTGAATAGGGCGAGACGAGAGAGTAGGAAGGAATTGGGAAAGAGCCTCAGAAGACAGACTCCACACACAGATATTTCGCCAAGATAATCATAATAATAATTTGAAGACTGAATAGAAGAAGGAAAGAGAAAAGAGACAAAAGTTCCGGCTCCGCCCCCAATTCTATTTTCTATTCTCATCTATTCTATTTCACTCTGTGGGTTTCTCCTGTATGCTCAAGCCTTCTTGAGTGGGTTGAAGATTAGTTGATCTTCTCCTCCTGGTTTTTACCCAGTCAAAATACCCACCTTGATTCCCATGCATAGCTCTCTACATACCGAATACCGGTGTATGTGGAGCTTACGGATGTGTGCGGTGGGGGATCGGTGGATGGATGGATGAGGATGAGTATATAGTTTTACTCGATCGTAGGCACTTGAGCAGATCTCTTCTCCTTTTTCCTCCGTTTCTCTCAGCTTCGGGTCTTGGGCTCTCCTTCTCCTTCTCGGTGGAAGTGGAAGTTGAAAGTTTAGTTTGGGTGTTAGTTCGGTTTTGTTTTTGGACGGGAAAGTAGTGGAGAGATTAATGTGGAGAGACGAAGCGTGTCAGATAAAATAATTTGAGTGGGAGACATTCCTCGTTTTCCCTCTCGCGCTCTCGCCAGACTCTCTCTGTCTCCCTGTCGTCTTCGTCTGTAGCATTAGAGGGGGGCGAGGGAGAATAAGAAAGAAGACACAGTCACCTAAGTGTGTCTAAGTAAGTTACTCGTAGTATATAGGAAGAATAAGAAACAGAAAAACGGAAGGATGCTGACTGAGTAGACTGGGAGAGAGATGCACGGAGAAAATGGGAGGGGAGGGAGATGGCTGTCTTACAGGGTTCTTCTTGGTGACGGTAGACGAGGGTGGGTTGTGGGTGACGGTGACGGTGGGACTGTAGAAATAAGAGTCTCCCGGGTCCTCCCTGATATACTATGGATGGGCTAAAGTGCAAAGGTAAGAGGTACTTACATAGAGTACAACATGTACAGATGTATCAGCAGCCCGAGACTCGAGACACTCACGGGAGTAAATATGATGAAGATTACACTCTCCTCCCGTTATTATTATATTTCCACGTGAACAATGCTTTTTGGTCACACAATGAAAATAATGAAATGTTCAAATCCAACAAGAAGAAAGCATGCTTCACTTTACATTACATTACAGTCAAGCTCCCAGTTTCCCAGGCGACAGTTTATAATGTATGGAGCGTACCGGTACCGGTACCGGGTAGAAAGTGGCAGTGTCTATGTAGCGTTAGTAGTTTTTTTTCCTTTCCAAATGAAAGGAGTAGAGAAATGAAATCATTCATAATGTCCGTCTCACTCTCAGTCCGGGTCCGGGATCCGGCACCAGCTCCAACTCCATAAAATATTTTATATTATAATGATAATAATATCTAATGTACCTTGGGTTTCTGGCCTCAGGTCTCGTCCCACGTAAGCTCCTCGCTTAGAAAAAAACCAGCGAATGTACAGTACGGAAATAGAGGAGACTGATAAGATATGATACTGCGAGACACTAAGAAGAAGAAGACGAAAAAGAGAGCGACTCACATTTCTGTAATATGATGTGAGGATTATCATCAAGTTTTTTTTCTTCCTTTTTTTCTGAGCTCATCTTTGTGAGTAGTGAGGAGATCTCTCTGCCTCTGTCTCTGTCTCTGTTCCGCCGTAGCCTCCTCGCCTCCTGGATCCATGAGTAGTGAGGACTGAGGATGAGGAGCTGAGATGAGACAGAGACAGTAGAAAGAAGAAAGACTGTGAAAGCATCGTGGATCCGAATCCATGTGTCACTCCGTTTTTCAAGGAGGGAAAGTAACATGGGACTGGCGGAGTATTGACTCAGGGTGGTAGTAGTAGTAGTAGTAGTATAGGGGCGCTCTGACCGAGACCGGGACCGGGACCGGTACGGCATGACACCGTACTTTACTCTCCCTCCCCTCCTCAAAACTCTCAAGAAGGAAGAGACTTACGTAATTTTGAGTGAGTGAGTAAGTGTGTGAAGGGGACTCCCTCATACTTCCGCAATTAAATGAGTCGAATATCTCCTCCCTAGATTATGTCATCATAATATAGTCATAGTCGCATTGTATCTATATCTATATGTCCTCGTCAGCAGTTTGAAGCTCCGGCTCCGTCTCTGCTCCAACTATACAGCCACGCATAGATACTTACTCCTGTCCGACTCCATTGTAGTCGAGTAAAGGAGTCCTCTTCCTCTTCCTGCCCTGCATATATATAGCCGTAATCTGTAGGAGATGTGAGGGGTGAAAGCAGCCTGCCAGTATGTATGCTCTGTCTTGCTGCTTGTAGAATGATTTCCGAGTTGCTCTTGGTTTTTGGGGGGGCTCCATGACAATTTACAATCTTGAGTCTCGTGAATCTGCGGAAGCTCTCTGTTCTTTATTCATATTTTCTCCTTCTTTTAAGTGTATCATCATTATGATGATCATTACTACTGCTCCTATCATCTCAGACTATGAGTCACTGCTATATATGGCTTCATGGGACTACTGCTACTGCTACTGCTACTGGTACTGCTACTCTGATCCTGGCTCCGGGGTTGGGGGAAGACTGGACCTGGAAATTATGACAAGTGGCCAAAATATTATTCTCTCCAATAATATTACAATGTATTTTTCATGGCTATTACTTTATAAGAGAACCATTTTCTTCCTGTTTTAATGGATGGAGAGGCAATGATTTCGTCATGATGACGGTGACGGTGCAGTATAAGAAGCGAGTTTTATTTGTCTCCTATTTTTGCAGTCTTAAATTCTTAAATTCTCACCATCACCATGGCGTATTATTTAGTATATATAATAGTAGGTAGGTAGCTACTTAAAGGATCTTTTATTACGTCATGTTTCTGTGTGCATTCCCATGTGTGTGGGAATGTGTCCTGTTTACTTTCTTACTGTCCCGTATGTAATTGGAGAGTGGACTGTATGCATATGACATATAGGGAGACGACTTTTCTTTGCTTTATAAGTAGCTGCTCCGAGTTGGTTGTGTTGTCTGTACAATAGTTTTTATATTTGGAGGTATTTTGCATTGTTGTGTGCTGTCGGAAGTAAGGCAATGGAGATTACGTATAGAGAGGTGTAAACATGCGGACGGACGAGGACGAGCGCAACGGTGTTTTATTTCTCTCGTATTTATTACGGTTACGCTGATGCGTGTTAGTTTATTAGGTACGAATATATGAAGATCCCATTATTGAGCGCAAGAAGGAAGGAAGGGAGGGAGATGCGAAAGTCGTACGTTTACTTAGCTTCGGTCCTATGGTTATGTATAGATAGAGTGGTACAGAGTGCAGTCCTGGTCCTGAGTCGTCCTCGTCAGTCGTGCCATTCCATGGGATGCGGCATGACACAGATGTAACTTGAAGACTGAGGGAGAGCATTCATAATCATAATCATAATCATGATTCGCTCTGTGTGCATTATTATGAATTCATAATATATATAGAGATTGAGTGAGGCACGAACTTGGTGTAAAAAGGAGACGAAGAAGGGAGGCTTCTTTCTTCCTGTTGCTGTTGATGTTCTTCGCTGGCTGAGTGAGTGAGTGAGAAAGATAGTGTTGCTTGAGAGGGGATCTACACAAGTCCAAGTGCCAAGTGGGGAAGGCGATCTAAAAGGAAATATAATGTGCTTTGATTTCATCCCGAGAGAACATCAACATCACACATGAGATTATAATTTACTTTGCATGTACCGGGACTGTTCCAGTCCATAGTCTCCAGTGTACAGAGTACGTGCCTACCTACCTAAGTATGTATATTCTGTTGACTGTAAGATTTGATTTGGTATTTGAATTAAAATGATGATATGGTGATGATAGATAGATTAGATGACTTATTGGAACGTAGCTACATAAGGCACGTGTGTACAGGGATAGGGATGCGCTTTTGCTTTAATAGTTAAAACGCAGTGTAGTATAACAATATTTATGGTATGGATGGAGACTTTGTGGCTGGAACTGTCTGTGGCATGAAAATAAGGGCTCCCCATTGTTTCAGTCAATAGCTGTTGATTACGTCTCTGCTTATTTGCCTATGGCTTTGGCTTTGGGGG
The DNA here is from genome assembly GCA_949802685.1 of Dicyrtomina minuta. Classification (NCBI taxonomy): domain Eukaryota; kingdom Metazoa; phylum Arthropoda; class Collembola; order Symphypleona; family Dicyrtomidae; genus Dicyrtomina; species Dicyrtomina minuta. The sequence goes on from OX461809.1 coordinate 89,639,871, forward strand.
AAATAATGAAGAAGGCCCGCCATCATGCTCCCTGCCATTTCAATCATCCTTCATTTTCACGGATATTTTTAATTTTCTAATAATGTTCCCAAGTCCACAAGTCGAACACTCCTGCTACGTTGGACTTGGACGTGGATTTGACTGGATACTGGATTTGGACTTGAGATTTAAATTTTATCTGTACTGCTTTTTTTTACATTAAATCGAGCGTGTCTGAGTGAATATTGTTGTGTTGTGTCCATGTTAGTGTATCGACTAGTAGGTTTTGCATATTATATTCAAGGAATGCAAAGGTGCCTATATACCAACCAGGACCAGGCTCTCTCCACGATTGCGATTACGATGAGGATTTACGGCGTTGATTAAGATTCCCATGACCATTGAGAGAATCACGACGTCGACGAAGAAGACAGAGACAGACCATCATATCACATTTCAAATTATTACAATTATGTTTTATACACTCACCCCCGTCTCGCCGTCGTCGTCGTCTCTATCTCTCCTCCCTTGGCAGAAAATCGTAAAATACTCATATTTTACTCGCCCTCGTCACTCGTCCACTGCTTGAGAGTTGCATAAGAAATTCCCTCCATATCGCACCGCCACCGCCACACCGATCAAATTTTTGTTCTTTATTTCCTTGCCAATCCAATCCATTAGAAGAATCTCTTTTTGGCATTGTTTTTTTCCTTGTCCCTTTTTGTTTTATTCTAATTTTTATTTGTGTGTCGCTCCAGCCAGACGAGACTCTTACTTTGGTTCGATCTTTCCCAATTTCCTTTTTTTTCTTGATTCCTTTTGACTATATTGAGAGGTGACCCTGTTGACCTGGCGTTGGCCCCGACCTCAACGACGACGACGACGTGACGGTGACGATGAGGACCATCCACCATTTTTATACTGCAGTGTTGATTTGTTCATAGAGCAGTTGATGCTAATGCTTCTCCACACATCATTATTTAAGTCACTTGGGCATAGTTGTGTAATCTCCATAATGCAGCATTGTGTTTGTGTGTTGTGGTCAAGCCGATGGGATGGGATGGGAATATGGGAAAGACGGTCTCGTCTCTGACTGATAGTGACTGCTGGATGCTAATTAAGACGAGTGAAAAACCCAAGCCTGTCTCTTCTTGATCTTGACTGTTCTTCCTGCTTCGCTCCGTCCGTTCTTGTCTCTTGTTGGAGAGTTGGAGAGTCGTGGCTCGTAGTGTAGATGAAACATTTCCAATACATGACATGACACATACGCATGGAGATTGCAGACTGAATACAGATGCGTATTTTATGAGCCACGTGGATTGGATTCCATATAGATACATTGTATAAGATACTCTCCATCCAGATGGTGTCCGAGTCCAGTATATGATGAGTTGATATAATTATAAAATATATACACATGTGACGCTGGGTCTCTATGGATCCATGGTGAATGGTGAAGACCTGTGTATGGTAGTGTTTCGATGATTAACCATGAACACTTTAAAATGAAAATGAATTCGCATCATGAATTCTAATTTATTGAATTTCTGTCGCGTCAAACGAAATTCCTAACCAAGCCTAACCAACAACAACAGCAACAACAAAACAACAGCAGTGTGTAACAACATAAGGGAAAAAAATAATGCTTACATGCAAATACGAGGAGAGTGAGTGAGAGAGAGAGAGAACATAGGAAAGGATTGAATTGCATTGCATTGCTCTATGTCGAGATAATTATATCAAAATCAACGCTATGGAGACTGGAATGGGAGAACGGAGACGGAGACCGACACCGCGACGGAGGGAATGATTGGTTTGCTTTTCTCGTTTCCTATATCAGTATGGATCACATGGATCATCATGGATGGATCAGTCTTGATAGTCTTGTTGAATCTTGAACAATACTTTTTCATGTCTTGTATTTTTTTTTGCGTCTCTCTCTGTCTAAGTTCTGGTTTTTGCTTTTGCTTTATTCCTAAAGGTGGATGTGTAATATATGGAGGTAGGTAGTTACGTCTGTTTTTTTTTCTCCCTCTCTCTCTCTGCCTGTGTATTCCTGCATGTATGTATAATTTGATGAGGATGTGAAAATGGAGAGTGTTTAAGGGTTTGTGTAGGCCGCCCTAACTAGTTTCCTTATTATCTTGTAATCATTACTATTACACTTGCTCTCCTAGCTATATGTAGCTACATTCCCATATAGTCCAACCCGTGTCTTTCTGATTCTGATTTTACGTAACTAGCTTTAGGTTTAGGTAACTCAGAGAGCCAGAGCCAGACTCTCACACAGAGTATTAGCATGTGTGTACTGTAGAGTGTACAAGCTGTATTGAAAATAAGTGGGAAAAATGAGTCAGCATAATAGTATTACTATTATTCTGTATAGGAAGAAACTGTACAAAAGGCAAAAGGATGATGGGAATATATATAGGGGAAAAGTATATAGGAAAATAGCCAGGTACAACAACCACATAATATGACATACCTAAACATACACACACTTTTCAAATATGAGGGCAATTATTTCCATATGTGTAGTATCCTTTGCAATTTTGTGATTGTGATCGCAGTTCCAAGCATTGCATTATTTGGACTACAGTTTTAGTTGGTCATGTCCGTTACAGGTACAGGGAAAATGGAGGGAATTACCCAGCTTCAAATATTATGGTTCCATTTATTACCTCTTGTCGATTTTGAAAGTGCAAACTGTGCTGTCTACTTTACCATCAGTTTACTTTTGGAGGGAGTAATTATTTAAAACTGCAAATTCTCCAGAAGAATGCAACGTGTGAGTAATACAAATATATATTTATGCATGGGGGCAGATAGGAGGTTTTGTACATGAGGAAAGGAGACTCATCGTTTATTATATCCCAATAATTATGATTGTGGATGGGAAACGTTGTTGAGGAGATGTGGGGAAGGTGGTTGAGAATACAGGGAAGGAGAATCAATGCAGCTGGGACTGGGACTTGAGACTGGTACTGTGTGATGTTTTGTTGCATTGCATTGGTGAGGAGAGGAGTAGTAGTAATGGCATCGGAACGAGTGAGTAGTAGAAATAAAATAAAAATGTGTGTCTTCTTCGCCTCGTAAATTTTGTGAAGAGGACGAAGAAAGAATTCCAAAGTGATAGAAGTGAAGAGTGGTGGAGTACGACGAGCTATAGGTATAGGTATAGGCATATAGGTAGGTATGTAATAAGCGTAGTGCAGGGCGAACGTCCCTCGATCTCGATCTTTTCTTTTGGCTCTTCTCGTTGTTGTTACGAATGAAAATGAAATAAGGAAGAAATGAGTCTGACAGCTACTCCAGTCCCAGTGAGGAGAGCACTATCCCAGCTTCCCAGAAAGTATCTTGTAATTGAAGAAGGCAGAGAAGAACCGCAAGAGCAGGCACCAAAAACAAAACAACTCTAAAGATATGTCCCTACCTACCTGCCTATGAGGAGGTGTCCATATATTACTCTCCTACGTACGTCCGTACGAACTACAACGCCAGCTCAAAGAAAGTACAAATGTAGAGTCATGTAGCGAGTGTGTGATAAATTTGTATAAATTGTAAATGAGTAAATTGTGGCTGAGGTGAGAAGGGTGACAAATGGATTTTGGTTTGATTAGATAGGTACTAACTACACTAAGGTCCTTTTCCTCTATGGTTTCCATCTGGATGGCGATGATGCGATGGCGTTCACTTCTTTGTGACTTTAAAGCTTGGATTTTCCAATGATGTTCCTTCCTTCGTATTTCCTATGTCTCGGTAGATGAGGAGGTGTCAATGTAATCGTAATCCTAATGTGTCCTCCTGTCGGAGCTTGTGATCTTTCTCTCTCGCACTAAATTCCCTTCTTCAGACTTGAGCGTCAACCTCCAACTTGTTCCCACTTCTTCTTCGTCTTCTTCGTCTTACTTTTAGTGGTGCGTTCTTGACTCTGTGTACGGTTTATTATTATGTTCTACCTGTCGTGTTCGATGTTGATTGTTGATGGGAATACGAATAGGGCACTTGCGACGGAGTTTTCTCACTTTGACTTAACTCTGTACATATACTCTAACCTGCGACTGGGACTATGGCAAATACAGTGCATGTACATATGAGCCTGAATCTGATTTATGCCCTACTCAGGTGCGACATAATAAATCCGTACGTGTGTTGATAGCATATGACCATATCAAGTCTGAGTCGAGTCAAATGGTCAGATTTAAATTATTCGCAATTTTGTTACAAAATATTTATAGTTTTAATTAAACTTACCTACATGTGTAGGTAAAAATATGTACGTTTTTGTTTTAAATTTGCTTTTTCAAATATTTTTTTCGCGCCTTCAGAGTACCTTCTTACCTGTAGTATACGATGCGTCAACAATACCACCACAAAGGTTGTTGTACATAACAGCGTTGACTCCTGTTGTTACTTCCATTGGCTGATCAAAAATAATCATTGTTAGATACAAATACGGGATTAGGCCCAAGACTCGCAGGGCCTCATATTTTATAGGTGGACGTGAAGGAGAATGAGAATGGAAATAGAGAGATAATAGAATGTAACGCGAAGGCTCAATGTTCCTCATGGTAATGGGGTGTAATGGGGATAGGAGTGTGTGGTGATGTGAGCTATATATATTGTGTGCACAATAGAATATAGACTCTTGAATCTCTTCTTCTTCTTCTTTTTTTTGAGCTGCTGATAGTGAGCTGTGTCTTTTTTGACTTGACTCAAGATCCAAGACTTAAGAGTGGTGGTGATGGTGGCTGTAGCTGTGGATGGTCTTTGATTTCCCTTCGTCTTTTCCCATCCCATGATTCTTCTCCGTCTCCGTCCATGATGATGCTCGGCTCATGTTCTTGATGATGATGATGATGAGGAGGAGGAGGACGAGGAGTGCGCGAATCTTGCCGGAGCCGTTGATAATTTATGAGTCATTTAACTCATCCATCAATTGGCCATTATCGCGTCATCATTGTCGAGCTCACAAGTGTTTCATTCCATGTCCATCCATAAGACCCCATCGGCATCTACTTCCACTTCCATTACACTCACTACTACGAGTAGAACTTACGTTAGAGCACCACTACACTCTATTGCCCGTCGAACAGTTTTAGTCTTGAGGTCCTTAGTCCATACCATATACTGACTATATTTATTATCTATACTTGTATAACTTGTGGTAGGTGCTTATACATAAAAAATAAATTCCAAAATAAAAACTATGTCCAAAACGTTCTGCACGACCAGATATTATTATAGTCCAAGGGCTATGACCATTCTATATGCATTTAATAATGTTAATAATAATACATTTGACCAGCGTATATAGATCCTATGGTTATTATGACTATATGGTACCGGCACCGGCACCGGGCGCTACCTTTAAAGTCGTTGTCGTTTTGTGAGACGTTATTATTATATTATTTCTTACTTATTTTTTTTCTCTCTCTCATCCCTTCCCCGCCATCCTCAACTGAACATCATGTATATACATATGTACTTGGAGCATATAATATAAAAATATAATGATAGTCCTTATGGCTGTCAAATTTAACTTATATTCACAGAGTTCAGCTCTGAGGCGGAGCACAATTATTACATATTACATAGGAGAGGGAGATGAGGCTCCTATATAAAATACGCGTAACTTCTTTTCATTTTTATTAATGTAGCGTGCCTAAGTATATGTACATTTTGATTTGACGAGAATTTAAATTGCAAAATAAAGAGTGCATCTCTCTCCACGTAAGTAACAAACTGTTTCAAATTCAAAACGGTTTATATTATAGGTGCCTACATATAGTTACGTAATAACCTGTAGGTGTCTACTCTTACGATTAGAGACTCAAGCGAAGCCGCTAAGTATCATCTACTACAAGGAAAACGTGGCGAAAATATACAAAAAATTTTTGTATATTTTTTTTTTTGTATAAAAAGAAAATAAAAAAGTTTTTAAAACACATTACTTGATATTGTTGTTGTTGTTAGTCAAATTTTGAAATCCGACTCCGAAGCCGGTTTTTGTAAATTTTTGGCTTTTTTTTTTTAAAGTCCAAAGTAATTATCTTACAGGTACCTACCTACTAGAGGTTTGTTGGTTGTGTTGTGTACGTATTTTTTTTTAGAAAAAAAAAGATGCTCACGTAAAACATGGTTAACTGCTCTGGCTGCTGTCATTCTAACTCCCATTGTATTTTCAGCTTGGTTCGTTTATCATAATCATAATATTATTAGGTTTGTTCCTCATGTAATAATGGACGGTACATATTTTATATTCTGAGCCTTGTACCATGCGCTCTAGGTATAGAAGATAATTATACTGTTACTCTTATTATTACGTATATCTTATCTCCATTGCTGTACTACTATATAGCCAGGCCAGGACGACGGAGATCCTATCCACATTTCCTAGGCTCTCCTGTACTCTGTACTGTGAGAGAGGGAATGTGTGTACGGAGAGTGAACAAGAAAAAGGTGAGGTGGATTTTTTGAGTCTCAGTTTTGAATTTGAATTTTTTGAATTGAGGCTTGAAGGTGAGGATGATACGATTATGTGATGCGATAAGTTACAACTTCCAAACGTATACATTGTACATAGCGTAGGTACGTAGTTTCTTACTCCGACTCCGAGCATCGATCCACGTAGGTACTTAGTTTTAGACTTACTTATTTCTTCATACTTCTTCCACATCAACAACATATTATGGCTCCCGGCAAAATTCTCTGTTAAAACTTTAAAGTTTTTTTTCCTTTCTTTTCTAAACCTGTACACCTCACATTATACGTAAGGTTATGCATTTTACGTACCTACTCTATACTCTCATATATTACAGATTATAGACATGGATTTTGCAATTCATATATTATCATGTCATGGTGACTGGTACTGGTTCAGGTGAGGGATAGTACAGAATAGATATCAGTAGAGTTCGACTTGGACTGGGACCGAGTCATGATCTATCTACAATTACAATCTATACATATGTCTATACATTATGCAAATCCCCATAACTATTAGAATATTATGAACCTCTCCATCCCCCGTCTCCGTCTCCGTCTCCGTCTCCGTCTCCGTCGTCGTCCCCATTATTGGTCAGCAGTTCACTTTTTGAGCAAAATATAAAATAATAATCTGCATTACAGTATTCCGTGAGTGTACAGATATGTATAGGGACAGGGCAGATCCATTAAAAACCTCAAATGAAATGGTGTAAAATGGTTTGATAATTACACGTCTCATATTATTTGGCTTTTGGCTCGGGTTAATTTCTGTAAAGGGGATAAAAATGATTAAAAAGCTAAAAACGAGCAAGAAATATATGGATTATGAAAAGGACCCTACCTACGCCTCTTGTGTAATAAAAATATAATGATAATCTAATGTGAAGTGAAGTGATATGTATTATGAGATGTGCTAATGCTAAATGACGATGCTCTCCCATTTTACCTGGTGGTACCTATAATTGTATTTTCCTCTGGCTGTATGATGCGGTTTTGAGAAGTTTGAGTTTTTGAACGGGAGCTCCAAGCTCCTCATCTCACTCACTCTCCCTGCTGTTCTCAGAGTGTTGAGCTGTTGAGTTCTCAGTGTGATGGTGAGAGATGAGATGGTGACCAAGAGCAAGAGGATCACCGTGTGGAACTCGCAGTGGGTTCTCTTTTCCAGCACCACCACCACCACCAAGAGGAAAGAAGTGGAGATTATGTACGGAGCTAAATGAAAATGAATGTACAGTTAGAGAGCTATGTAAAGATTAAAGATGTGGAGAAGTCTATTACATATAGCTGTGATATGGGGGATGGGGAGTGTAGAACTGTGGAGATGTGGATGAGAGTGATAATGATGTACGGACGCTCTTTCTTACGGGACATACACAGATTAAACTCACGAACTCTTCTTTCATCCACTTTTTTTTTCATCCCTTCCTACAAACAGAGTCTTGACTATTTTTGATTACACACTCAGGCTCACAATCATAGAGTGTCAGCTCATCGTCAGTCAGTCATCGCATCGCTATGAATATCTATAATATAATCTCTCACCATCTTATATTCACCCATATATAGAGTTGAAATCAAAGTCAAGATTGACATTCAAAGGTTCATAGAAAATACAAATTTTTATAGCGGATTTTTTATTCGAATTTTTCTAAAATGTTTAATGTGGTAGTTAATTGGTAATTACCTACAAGGAAGAATCCAGTGCAAATATTTTATCTTACTATGTGCAAGAGAGTTTACTATGAGAAGAAATGAATGGGCTGGATTCCGGATAGCTGGATATTACCTGGCCACCACATGTTACTGTTGTTGATAATATTTCCATATATTATGCTTTATAGGAGAGCGCCAATAAGCACTTGGATGGGATGTGATCCCCATTTGATAGCATGATAGAAGGATTTTGTTTTCACATTTCCATGTCCTAAGGTGCTGATTCCCTGACAAGAATTTCACATGTCGGATGTGAATGTAAATGTTTGTTGAAAATATGTTCTCATATTTATGGTGGATTGTGTGGTTGTTTGGTGGACTCTGATGACGGAGCAGTGCAGTGTGAGTAGTGAGTGAGTGAGATGGGAATCAGACTTTGAAATTTATTAAAATTCTGAGACTGCTCTGCTACACACATACTTAATCTCATTTTCATTTCATTTCAATGTCCGTCTCCGTCCATATGACTTCCTCTAAAGTTAAAATGCATATAACTGCTATGATCCGAGGGAGGGACCTACGTAACCTACCTAGTCCATTCATGTATCTATGCAGTTAATGTAGATATCACAAAAGACATTTGAAATTCAAACAAAATGTAAAAAGTGTTGAATAGTATAATGGTGGAAGTTATAAAAATTTTGTGAATTAAATATATGATGAAAACAGGTCACCCGGATCCGGTCATTTCGTCTTTCCTATCTCTAGTCCGCTTTTCATCTCTCCCTATAATGTATTTCTATATGAACGCTGTCTGTATATACATAGATAGATAAGGGACGGAGGACGGAGATGAGATATGTTGATAGGGAGATAGTCATAGGATTGTCCATGTCCATTATAAATGAATTGTGGTCTGAAATTATGATGGTGAGGTAGATTTATGGGATGGATAGTTTAAGCTGTGTGGAGATATTTAGATGGATGGATAGATATGTTGTTTTTTTTTTCTTCTGTTTTTGTTTTGTTTTCTTCTCCGTCTTCTTCGTCTCCTTCTCTTATGAGGATGGGAGTTGATTTTGGATTTTTTGATGGCCCAGTCATTTTCTATCATATCATATCGTATCCGTATCACATCACATTATAACTATGACATATTATATTATGGAGACTCTGTAGACATTGTGGAGAGCATGTAAATTATAATTATGAAATTATTTATTATGTAGCGAAGGACAGTGCAGTGGTCGTACATATAATTACGTTTAGAATCCACGCTTAGTATTGAGGAACGAGAAGGAGAAGGAAGAGAACAAAACAAATGGTTTGCTTTGGTCTTTTGTTGGGATGAGCTGCGACTGAAACTATACTATACTGTGGGAGATCGTGAACTATAACTGCCTCATCTCCCTGTGCTGTGTAGATATATGTTATGTTGTGTATGTGTGTGTGTTTTTTTTTTGAGGAAACAGTTAGTGGTTCGGTTTGGTCGTTTGGTTTAGGTTCGGTTAAATGGAAACATGACGATGGAATGATGCTCATGTTATTGTTGATGTTGATGTTCATCGTTTTGCCGGTAGCCACTTCTCAATCTCTCTCCATCTCTCTCCATTCCCATTTCCATTGTTGTGGGTCTATCCACACACTGGCACTGGCTGTGTGTAGAGTCCCGTCTTCAACAAAGTCATGATGGCCTCCCCACAGTCTGTCTCCTGTCCATCGTCCAGACCAGACTACGGACGAACGGACTCCTGACATGGCGGAGTAGTAAGTATAGTGGAGCAGTAGATTAGCATATGAATATCTGCAGTATCTCTAAATGGTATAAAAGGATATTAAATGTTTTCTCTCTTCACCTGTCTATCTAACTTGGACTTGAGAAATCAACCGCCACCACCACCACCAACAACAACCACCACCTCAAGTCCTCAAGGCAATTAACGAGAAGGTCCATCTTTCATATAGAGCATATACAGTGCAGATACTTGAGTATATAGACGCAGACCATAGGCTCAGATATATTAGATTTAATTGTAACGTCTAATTGTAGATTCTACGTTTGTTTGAATTTGTATTTGTAGTGCAGAGAGAGAGGAAGAATGACGTGATTTGAGCCCAATCAAAATCAATGGTAATGGTGTACAACAGATATGTAGATGAGAGCATTTATATTTTGAGAAATACTGACTGTGTGTTCTGCCCAATTGTCCATGCCCAAAAGCCCAAAGCGAGAGCATTAAGTATTTAAGATTAGGAGGGAATTATACTGCCTGGCCGGACTGAGCTGGACTTTACATGTAATTATAGAAGCGAAGAAGTTGAGTGTAGTAAAAATAAAAATAACATGAGGATACATAATATTTCTTGAGTCTACAGTCTACACGCTCCACTGACTATATGACTGTCACACTTTTGTTTCTTCGTCGTTCTCTAGATTCAGATTCTTCGACTTTTGAAGGAGATACACATATAGAGATGACAGAGGGTCGGGGCTGATAGATAGAGGGGACCCGCTTATGCCTACTTTGCATGCAACTGTTTTGAGTTTTGAGAGTTGGACGCTTGGAAAAGTTGGTTGGACCCTCCCATGACTTGTTCCTTTTCTTCGTACACAAAACTTGGTAGGATTAGTGAGTCAGTTGCGGATCCAAGTCCAAGTTTTGAGATTGAAGGATGAAATGAAACATTGAGTGAAATATTTAGTGGGACTTGTTCAAAGAACAAATTGTAATTAACCGTGATTCTTGTTTCCGACAACCATCTCCCATCTTTACATAGTCGTATCATTGTTCTCTCTCTCTCTCCAAGAACCAAAGGAATTGTGGTGGTGGTGTGGTGCGATGAGCGTATCGCCTCGAGATGAACTTCTTACTTTTTTCACCAGCACTATTCTTTCAACTCTCTCATCCTGAGTCCAGCTCCAACTCCGCACTGCACTACTTACACCTTAAATACTACCCAAGTAATAGTCACTCTTCGTAATTAATACCTCTACTATAGCTACCTTACCTCTTCCTTAGCTTGTGCTATTCCTCTCCAACTTGTAATAAGGATTCATGTAAATTTTAAATTTAAATGTTTCTCGATGCTCGATGCTGTGGAGGATCCAAAAGCAAATTCAACTATCTATTCAAATGTTCAAATGGTAGGTAGGTAGGTTGGTAGGTGCGTAGAACGCCTACTTACATTTACAATGTGTCATTGGATAGCTCGTATATGTAGCTCACAGTGTATTATTTAGCCTAATAAAAATAATAATAATGCATAGTATGAACGCACTGTGGTAATAAAGCTATGTGTAGAGTTGTGGAGAATTAGAGAGCCTTTTGATGGCGTTGAAAATAAGCATACGGAGTCTTTCCCTTGAGATTCATTTGCTCTTCACCCGTCTGATTGTCCACATATGCTGTGAGGCGAGAATAAAAGGGACGGAGGACTGACTGACTGACTGAGAAAGAAATCCAAATCAGAATCAGAATGAGGGTTGGGCTCTCCTCTAATGGACGCTCACAGTCCTGGAAAAGGAATAAAAACCAAATCCAAATCCGAGTTATCATATTATATTATTATAAGACTAATAATAATAATAATACACACTACAGAGTAGGGATGAGAGTGCGAGGACGAACGCATCTTTAGCGTCAGCCTCACTAGTCACTCAGATCTGAACAGAACAGACTGTGAAGAGCTGGGAAGGCTGGACTGGATGTCGAAGTGGATGTCGATAGTAATCTCCTGCTTCCAGGACTCTCACACTCGCTCAGTACTCAGTAGGGCTTTTGCTGGTCCTGGTGCTGGTGCTGTTAGTTAGCGTAGTATTGTGTACTGTGTCAGCTTTAAATACAATGTGCATCATATTATGATCTTTGTATACTTAGTTTACCTACATAAATGCTGGAGTCATGTTTTCTGTTTAGTAACGGGAACTGGAACTGCTCTGGCTCTGGCTTTAATAACGGAGGTTAATCTTCTGAAGTAATGCAGTGTCAAGCAGGATTTTCAATTTTCAATGGTATTTCAGTCCAGTGTGGAATGTGTACCGTTAGATTATCTGTGTGGAAGCACACAACTGTTGTACAATATTCAATATTAGGTACGGATTTATGTTGTATAATTATACGAATTAATTCAAAGCCCAGATCCAAATCAATTTCAAAATCAAAAATCATCCTCCTTCTTATTTGTTATAGTGGATATCCAATCTGTATTCCGTAGTGCAGACTCTGGTTGTTCGTTTGTTGGTTTTGTGTCAGCCTATTTATTTGTATTAAATAACCTGTAATATTATTACAAATTGATATGTCTCAACCTATATAAAATACTATTCTATTTAGAGAAAAAAATGGTTGACTCAAGATTCCGTAAAAGAGTGTATCTTATAAATGAAATAAAAGAAAAATTTAATTCGGGTGAAAATGAAAAATGAAATATCTGTATCTGTAGAGAATAGTACATAGATGGAGATGGAGAAGGATGGGAAGGAAGTGTTTCTAAAAATAAAACTGAAAGATGAAAATATGAGAAAAGGGAAGCTTGACAGTTGTGTATAGGTATATAGCGTAGCGTAGAGGTAGATGCATACAGGAAAGTATTCAAGTTATGAATTGTTCTCCGAGTATCTCCTCCATGTGATCTTTAATGTTTGATAATGTGTACAATATGCATGGATGGTGGATGGGGAATGAGGGGAATGAAATCCAGGGGATCTCCTCCTTGCAACTCTCTCAGCTGGTCCTCCATCCTCCTGGTTCTCTGTCCTGTTCTGTGCCTGGCCCTGGCCTGTGCCTATGGCTCATCTGGCTTTGGTTACCGACGGTTCGCGGTCCCGGTGCTGCTCTATTATTGCCGTGCTGCCATTGTGATTGTGACTTTGTAGTTTTTCATGGGTTCATGATGAGCCTTTTGTACATGTATGTAGATTGAAGATAGGAGAAAGTCGTGGAGAATCTAATATCATATCGAATATGTAATAATACTTCCCTATGACGTATCAGTACTATGTGGTGGACTGTGAGTGAGAAAACAGTGGTGTGATATGGCCCCTGGTATGCTGCATAGTAGTGTCTCGCTATAGTGAGAGTATTGGAGTGAAGGAGCCGGTGTCGGTGTCGGTCGGAGGGAAAGCCGTCAATTGCATGATTGTGCACTTTATCTTTGGATGGCAGTGGAGAAGAACTGGAGAGTGTAGAGAACAGTAGAACGGTTGAGTAAAATTTTAAGGGGATTCATTTATGTATGATATGATATGGCAGACGAGGTAGGGAGACTCTCACTCTCTGTATATGGACTCCAGTGGCAGTGGCAGTGTCAGTGTCTGTGAGGAGATGCGGAGAGTAAATGCTTTGTATATAGAAAGGTACATGTATACACGCATCCAGTTTTATAGTCTGGCTATGCCTATAGCTATGATCCCGGGACTGAGTGAGACTATGGTGAGGAGAAAATGGTGAAAAATAAAGTGTTTCCGCATGCAAATGATGGTTTTTCTTCCGCTGGTCTGACTCATGAAACAATTTCCACAATGATGATTTCAATTTGGTTCTCCACGTCTAATGTTCATCTAATGTGATGTAATGTATCGTTTCTGGCCCATTTGAGTCCGTCCACCATTTCAGAAAATCCAGAGGAGTAGACAGGCTGCCTCAGAGAGAGATACATATATATGAGTATTGCCGAGTCTAGAAGTCTGAGCTATAGATCCACATCGAGATTCCACGTCGACTTCCACTTGGACTTTCGAGACAGCCCAAGTCGAACATAATGTGTGAGAGTTGTGTGGAGAGATACATATACTCATCAGCTGTATATATAAGCTCAAGATTGAATGGACGAGAGCGGAAGGAAAGGAGGAGACGTCTAAATTCTTCTATGTATAATCCAAATTTCCCAATTCACACATTTACTTTTAAAGCATCCCAGATCCACATCCAACCAAACGCCACGAACTGCTCCTGTATATGTATTATGGACATAATTTCCTTCTATAATCGCAACCTACCAACCTACCTTCCCGTACCGCACTGCACTGCACTATCACTAAACATGAGGGGAAAGTATATATGGAGAAGCCCGGGCGTCAGAATCACCAATCACATGCCGGGCTCCTTGAAGTGAGTCTCCTCAAATAGCCTACTACTAGAGTCGTCCGCTTATTTATTTCATTTTGGACAGATAATGTATGTTCACTCTCGGTGTCGGCCTCCGGTCCGGTGTAGGACTCTGTGTAACCTGGACGTACATGGGCCTATATAGTCGGACGGAAAATGTAATCTGGGAACTTAAAAAAACATTATCGTCATTAAAGGCTATGGAGCTATGGGAGATGGATATGAGCCTGTATTTATGTATGTAGGTAGTGATGGTGTGGAAGTACAGGGAGAGCTTTGGCTTCTTATTTTTATGGTGACTACCTCGTAGTACTACTGCTACTACTACTATTACTGCTATGCGACTCCTACTACTGTCCCCATATTATTTAAGTTGGTGCTCTGTGTGGGAAGACTACGGCTCTAATAATATGGACAGACACATGAGGGACATGATCATGCATTTATGCTAGAATGGACAATGAGTTGGTTGGAATTTGTGGGTCATTTGATTTTCATTGGCCAACTCCCGTTCCTGCTCTCTCACTGTTTTGTCTACCTACATACTACGTGAGTCCCCCCTATAAATATACAGTATTCATTCATGGCCCTACTATCCCACCATCCTCACTCTCTGCGTCTCTGGAACGTGTGGACTTTGAACATTATTGGCATTGGCAGTCTTTAATATGTATTAGCCTGAGGATCGTATTGGCAAGCTTCTATTCGTTTTCCACTCTCTCTCTCCAGAGACTCATAACACCCTTTACCCTCAAACCGTTACCGTTCCTCTTCCCGTTGCCGCTGCCACTGCCGTATTATCCTGCACTCTGTCGATGTTGATGTTGATACGGTTTGGTTTGGTTTGGGTTGGAGCGTAGTAGTATATAGTGCAGTTTGACTAGTGAGTAATTATAAAATGCTAGAGACTACTACACAGTGTGTATATGGAGTCGCCTTATCCTCCTAATTGTAAAATTAATTATATATTCCAAGCACAAGGACTCGCGACAGTATCAATAGAGTTTACACATGCACACAGAGAGAACCAGTGAAAAAAACATGCTCCCTTTCGCTCCTGTTATTATCGTTATTATCGTAACCCTCATAGTCAATAATGGAAATGATGCAAAATAGAGTATCTACATTTTTACGAGGGCAATAACATATGTAAAGGGAGAGAGAGCCACCATTTCGAATCCGCTGGATTTTTTATTCATGAGGGTTCTGGTTCTGGTTCTGGTTCTGAGTTTTGCTATGGTTGGTCTTTCATGAGGATTTGGATGTTCTATAATGACGGTAGGTATTTTGTGAAATTTGGATTAAAATTAAAAAGTGATCAATCAAAAATAAAAAGTGTATTTAGACTATTCAAATCCCACGCTCCTCATCCCTCATTAATTGATTAATTTAATGGGAGAGAATATTATTGAGAATTACAGAGCGTCATATAAACATGTGGGGAAGGGAAGGATGTTTATCGTGTGTATGCCACTTGATCTGGATTCTCGATATAATTAATAGAAATGTAAAATCAGGATTTAAATTGGAGGGGGAAAGGATTTGGTTTGGGGTTGGGATTTTGGGATGCGAAGGGATAAATTTATCGTCATTGAACTAATTAATGATGGGAATAATAAATAATTATTCTGACATGTAAGGTATTTTAATGTAAACGGAGGGAATTGGAAAAACTATAAATTAAATCCAGGGATGACAATGACAACTGGCTGGATCTGGATTTGGATTCTGGATGTGGCTACATAATGTGTACTTACGTAGGTACTTGGAGATATAGACTCTGTGCCAGTGCCAGTGCATCAGGATCATGATGACAACAGGATCACCTTATATCCAAATCCAACCTATACCCAGAAACTCTATATCTCCTTTGTACCTGCCTACATATTTAGTCTACAGTATAGACGACACGTAGATTGAGGACTGTGTGTGTGAGCTTGCTTGAGTTAGGGTAATCAGGATCCGGATCAAAATCCACAAAATAAATTGTATTTTTAATATCTTTGGTCCCTGAGGAGACGACTGGAAGACCCTTGACTTCTCAGTCTAGTATTTCACTTCCCATTACCATCGTAGAGAGAATGAAAATGTAACCAAATAGCTCGACCAATGTGCGTACCTACCAGGTCATGGCGTGGAATTATGTAGCATGTATTTAATGTCCCTATAGACATGGGTACGCAGATAGGTAGGTGAGGTAATAATGTAATGGAATTTAGTGCAGTGTACCTTCAGCTGGACTGGGACTTTTGTGCTGGACACATGAGCCGAAGCCTCTGGAATGTGAGTTGTGAATGATTATTGCTTCGTTTTCTTAGTTTTTCTGTTTGGTTTTCTTCGGCTTGGGGATGTTCGTCTCCTGGACCTGGACCTGGACCTGGTCCGCTCAAGGTAGACTGACTGAGAGCGCGGAGATTGTAGATTATGTAGATATGAGATGATGTGACGATGAAGAAGATGAGATGACGATGGACCACGATATGGCTAATATGATTATGATGCTCATCTTGGTTTTGGCTTCGGTTTCGGCTTCAGTTATTTTTTCATTTTTCGTATGGTGGTCATGGTCATGGGGAGACCGAGAAATAGAAAATATATATAGAGATCGAGGTGCTGTGTGATGTAAAGAGCTTTAGTCTGACTGACGTATGTTCCTCTGCGTTTGTACAGTGTGTGTTCGAGTCCAGTCTGTTTCTGTTGCTTGTTGGGATGGCAGTTGGGATCTCGTGTCATGTCATAAATATCCTCTTATCTCTATCCTCTTGGTGACAGCCTTTGAAAATGAATATGTTCTGTCTCTTTCGTCTCTCCAGTCCGACTTGTCATCCCAAAGACGTCTTCCTTTTCCTTTTCGCCTCCATCATGGATCATGTTCATCGCCATGATCAGCCAGCAGAGTCTCTTCTCTAATATTCTTCTATATTTTCCCAATTTCCAACTATGGCCACATCTCCCGTCCATGTCCAAGAGCGTGGACTGGGTGAGTGTAAATAACTATGTTGTGTCTGTCTGGAGTCTACGAGCAGTTGCCTTCCTTCCTCCTTTAAAGACCCCCTTCCGTCCACTCTCTCAAACTTCAAACTTGCGTTCAATTTCAATTCAATCTCTCCATCTCCATGAGTGTACGTAGCGTAGGTAGGTATACTGCCAACGTACATATGCCAAGGTTCGTTCTAGTAAAAGGTAGGAAACGTGGAACTACTACATGACTGTCCATATTATGTAATAATATGTAGGTAGGGACGCTTTGCTGTAGAGGATTCTCTGGGCCTTGTGAGTTCTTCTTCAGTTCTCGCCGATCATTCCACACCGTCCGTCCGTAAGTCCGGCACCGACTCCCGATCATATAGTCGAATACTTTATTACAATCAGAATCTTTGTGTTTCTTCCCATCATCTCATGACCACCATACCAGTACCAGTGCGAGTGAGTCCCAGGCCGGGGACGAGACAACGAGTCCATTCATTTGATTCCATGATTTGCATATTCTACTCTCCATTCTGTACATCCGACATCCACCTTTCTATTTTATGTAGTGTTGTTGAGGAGCTCCTTTCATAAATACATATAATCATTCAAAATTCAAGCTGCAAAGTATGCTGAGTGAGTAGTTCTGTGGGCCTGGGCCTGGGTACCTTTTAAATTTTGATATTGGGCACTGTGCACCGGAGTGGAATGTGCCTGGGTAGGGATAGATACCTATACGTATGTGCTGTGTATTATTTGTATGGCTGAGGCACACATCACAGATTTTGATTGACTGTGCAACAGTATTTTAAAATTGCAAACTCATTTTTAATATGTATTTTATTATTAGTATAATTATTGTGTTCAACGTAACAGAGGACACGGGAAAACGTGTGGTAAGGAGAGTGGAGGGTAGGTAGGTACTACGAGGTGCCTTGTACCGACGATTACGATGTGCGTTGCATACCGCCACTATGACTTCATAACATATCGGACGTCGGATCGGCATGGGCATTGTTGTGAGCATAAATATTATTATATTCTAGGTGCTTGTTAATTGTTAATGCTTGTTGTACTGGATACATTGAATGGTCTCCACAGCAGAGCACAATGGAATTTTCATGCTTCGCATTTGTATGAGGATAAAGAGTAGCATTGTGAGAGGCATGGGATGGGACGGGGAGAGGGAGAGGGTTGAGAGGTCAAATTTTTTTACAAGGGCTACAAGGGAGAGGATGACCGAGACCGAGACGGAACCTTACCACCTGGGCATCTCTCGGGTCCTTGTCATTATTAGCTGAACATTAGTAGGGACCTCATCCACTTACCGTAGTAAGCATCGTGATCATCACTGATGTGCTGTGATGTAATGTTATATTCGGAATTCCAATGAACTACAGAATTCCAAGTGGAATTTCATGATCTGAGAGAGTGATATTATAATCTGTGAACTTACTTGGACTTTTCCTGGGACTTGGACTGGGTCCACACGTTCCTCTGTTGGATGGGCCAAGTGAAATAAAAGTGGTTTCGTGGGTTCATATGATTTGGTCTCTGGACTCTGTGACGGTGTCGGTGTCGGTCCGTTTTGTAATGATGCTGCCTGCTGCTCCTGCCTCACTCACTGCATCTCATATACGCTTTCGTTTGGGATCTCATCTTCCGCCGCGGCCGCAATGTGAAGCAGTCATGTGGACGGACTAACGGAATGCATTTATTCCGGAATGAGATGAGGATTCAATGTTCATTTCAAGGAGAGAGAATAGAGCTGTTGACAGGCTATGAGATGAACGGTGGACTCTGGGGGTCTCCACAGCACTGTCCAGTATCAGTCCCAAAGTTCCAAGTCTGTCTTCTTCGTTTTCATCCTCCAACTGTCTGTCTCTGTTAAGATGTTCTCTCCAACGGGCACCGGGACCGACACCGGCAGCGCACCGGTGCTGGACAGGAGTAGGGCCAGAGACGGTGACGGTGACGATCCATCGCGTAATCGGTCCGTCCAGTCGCATTCCATGTCCATCGAATTTTACATAATAATAAATATTATGTTCCATCCTCCTATATTCCTACAGATATTCTCTGTTTATTTGGTATTTTTATACTTTGTCATCCTTACAGAATTACAGATGCAGATATTGCGCTGGCTGACAGTTGACAGATATTTGTTCCAGCTCGTCTGCCCTTTTGGGTTAGTTCAAGTTGGGGATTGTAGATGTAATAAAATAATGTGCCTAGTTTTAGACGCACCGTGTCTGTGGGTAGGCAGTATTGTAGCTACTATCCCTACACACATTTTTCATGAGGGTAAGGTCAACGTCAAAGACAAGAAGAAAAAACTAGCTATACCTACTGCGTTTCAACATACAGTTTCAATTTCAAAGCGCTCTCTTCAGATCAGATGCTTATACTTGTATATAAATGTGTACTATATGGCTTGGTGAAATTGAATTGATACTCAAGTTGGTCTGGTCTTCGTCGTTTTTATCGTTTTGGTCGCGTTAGGAATTTCTGTATATTGTATAGAGAGTCATGTATACAAACTACAAACAGTGGAGTGCGTCTGTTTCTGTATCTGTATACATGTGAGTGGAACTGGAAACTGGGACTGGTGCTTGCGTACATAATTATGCAGTGGAAGATTGCATAAAGGGATGTGTATGTATGTAAAGCCGTGGATGCTCCAGTGCTCCCGTGTACTACGTAGAACGCTACGGTTCTGTAGTAGTGGAACCTGTTCTCCAATATCTCTGTCGTTGCCTACGGAGACTGGAGACTTTCCCCCCTTCCCGGTGTGTAGTATGTAGTAGTAGTAGTGTGTGGATGAGACGGAGAAAAGGACGGGAGTGACGGTGCGGTTGGGTGTTATATGGGAAATGGGAACATACATTGTGGGGAAGAGGAGGGAGTTGAGTTGAATGGAGTGGAGAAGGAAGAGCGGCAACCCTTTCCCTTCCTCCTCTCTCTTCTGTTACACTCTTCATCGATTATTTCCAAGCCGGCTTTTCATTTCCTCACGATTCAAAAAATTTTCCCCTTTTCATTTCAATGGATTTTCAAGACTCGCTCCTCACTCACTCACTCAGTCACATTCTCCTTCATGCCATTGCCATTGCCATCATTGCCAATGTCGTAGTCATCCATGGAGAGGAGAGTATCATGTGATTCATTCCAATTCATTCTCAGCTTGTAGATTGGAGATACGTTGGTTTGCTTGAGGTCTCCGCTATATTTGTACACAGGGAGTGATTTGTACACTGACTATTTCTACCAGGACCATTTTACCATATTATGCCATGTCGTCCTGAGGAGAGTCACCTATGCTATATGCCTATGTAGCGCACTGTACCAGCACCAGTGCCAGTGACGACCGACTTCGTCATGGTTTCTGGCTTTGACTTTTCCTTGAATGGTTCTACATTCTCCCTCCATTCTACATACATTTAAGACGGGCGGATGTTTTGCATGTGAAATTCCGTGTTGTTGTGTGTCATATGTAGGCTGTAGACGGGGAGGATCGAGTGGGGTGAATATGCACACTCAACATTGTTGTTGTAATGTTGTTCCTTCGCATGGCTAGCTACATTGTGGAGTGTGATATTTTGAAATAATTTTTTTTTGATTTTTCTACTTGATAATAATACTCTCTCAATTGTGATCCCGGATCGTCATCGTGTCTCCGCTTCTCCTCTCGCCTATATGATGCCTTGCTTCCTTATTGTGTGTTGAATGCTCGACTTAGTTAAGCTTCCACGTTGGACTGTGATGTGCGTGTCTTAATGTATTCAATGGTTGGTATAGTTTCCTATAGATTTCAGAATGTATCACCAACAGAGCAGCTAGAGCACAGTAGTCAGAATGTATGCATGGTTTTACATTTTTACGGCCAGATAGGCTGCTCAGTGTGGATAGTGGATGTGGATGTGGATATGTCTATAGAATATTATTAGGTTTAGGTGCTCAGTTTTTGACGCTGCATGTCAACTGAGCGGGAACGGGAAAAGTTGAGCTTGACTCATAATTTCATTCCCTCCTGCCTCCAGTCATCAACCATTAACTATCCACCATCCACAACGTCAACTTTCCCTTTTAATAGGGAATTCATTTATAGAGCTAAACTACAAACTGTAGGACGGAGAGAGCGACAGCCAGAACCCTCACCACATTTCCCGTCTTCCACCTATTACTTTCCAATTCGAATGCAGTGCACTGGATTTTTAGATGGAGCACTCTGGTATTTAAAGTCTGTACAGTATGGGTGGCAGACTTGTGCTGGTGCTTGTACTGGTGGAGATGCTGGCACAATGCTTCCAATTACATGTGCATGTAAACGGATAGTAATAATGGGAATGGTGCTCCGTGGATACTTGTAGGTTAGGTGTCGAATGTTTTATTTTAAATTGTGCAATTATATCGTCCATGTCGTTCAGGGCCAGAGTAGAAGTACCTAGACTACCCACTACGGACTACGGGAAGTGTCCATCTCTATGCATTTTATAAAGATGTACGATAATGTAATGGACTGGGGAAGAGGATACTTTGGCAATGATAAAAATGGCAAAAGCAACGTACGAAATAAATTTGTATGTATACGAAATACATACTACGGAGGTGCACGTTGCTGGAGCGTGTCTGAGGAAATTATCGATAAGGGGATAGGTCCTGCACCTACTTAAACCTACATGCTTTCCGACTACGTATGTCGTAGGTACGTGGCTTCATGGCAGAATAATAATAATAATAAAAGTCCACACACTGTACACGGTCCAAGTTCTATGTCCATTGGTCCACTCTCTTTCAAGTGTATCTATAGAATCCATGCTGGAAATGCTGGAGACAAATGGGTGTAAAAGAAAGACAAGAGAGAGAGAGAGAGTAGGAGTAGATAGATGTATAGAATATTGTAGATTGTAGAGAAATGGTTCAAATTCGAAATGCGGATTTTTTTGGGGGAGGGGAAAGTGTAGAGAGTCGTTTTGGATGTCGGCGTGGCTAAAGAATGGAAGACATGGATGGGAATATTATGGGAGAGGTAAGTAAGCTAATGGGGACGAGGACTCTGGGTAGTTGTAGTAGTAGTTTTGAAGTCGAGAGGAGAAAGAGAGAGGAAGTGATGGGAGTTAGTTGAGTGTTCACGAGTTCGATTTCTATTTCGTTTTTGTCACCTGATCCTTTCCCATCTCCCGTCTTCCCTCCCCTCCGTCGGTCCTCTCTCCATGTGCAACTCTCGACGCTTCTCTGTCCGGAATTTTTAGAGTCGGATCCAGACGTGTGTGTGGCGGAGAGTGAAAGAAATGGAAGAGGGAGAAAGGAGAGAGTCTCTCCTGTCTCTGTTTCCCTGTAGTAGTCGTAGTAGTAGTACTGTAGTAGTATTATCGAGCGCTAATGGAAGGCTGAGAGAAAAGTCTATTATTATCCGTCGTACGTACTAATTTTAAACTATAGGGCTCCATGGAGACAGAGCCCCACTCAAGGGCTACATAAAGCCCACATTTATTCCACCTGTGTTTCTCCTTTTATTTCCACTCAAAGCCATGGCCATGGCCATCCGTGGCTCATACACTCCTCACACTGTATATGCATTCTAGATCCCAGTAGTAGGCATTTCCTATTCTACAAGTACAGGTTGCACACTTTTAATAGTATCTATATTGTACCCTGGATGGTTCTAGTTTGGGTTTAACCTCTGAAAGCCCTTTCAATTTCCATCTACCGGGGTTGGATTTGATTTGAATTGTCGCTGTATATGTGTATCTAATCATAGAGTCATAGTACCATTCTGATTCTGCCTGTATGTCTGACTACTGACTGATTGTGGGTTGCCAACATGGCAAATGTTTAATTGGTTTTTTAATAAATTATCAAACGGAGTCCAAGTCGAGTACAATTTAAATGAGGCTTGTTAGGTAGCTAGCTGGTAGGTGAAGTTGCTCCACGGCTGCGGAGCGGGCGGACAACGACGGACCTGCTTGAAGAATTAAATGGTTGGTGACTTTAATGTGGAATTTAATTACTAGCCCAGTCCGAGTCCGATTAGTCATGAGTCACTCACTGTGAGAACTCCGTCCCGCACATACACTGTTTTATAATGACTAATTACAAGGAATTCCAAGTCATAAATTAGGATTGTCAACGGCCAACGGTGGTGGTGGCGTGTCTGTTCTACAGGTACCAAAATTGTATGTGTGCTCCTCTGATGGGACTGGTTATTGGTCTTGATTGTGATGGTGCTGAGTAAATCATGAAAGAATGTATGACTGTGATAGAATGTGGAAAGATGAATAATTAAGAGTCTCTTGAGGAATTATGAAGACCTTGGTTTAATTAGGAGTCATTGTCGTACACATTATTGTTCGGTTATTGTCTATTTATGGATATTTTTAAGCATTACTTGAGTGTATATTAATTCTGTGGGCATAATATACTTTCATCCGTAGTGCATAGCATAGAAACTAATATATTGCGATTGGGATGATTTCGTTGCCGGTCTCGGTTTCGGTTTCAGTATCATAATGTAGCGTAGTGTAATCTCAAGTATGATTCGATGATTCCTGCTCTGGGATCTTGGAGCCTCTACAATGTCTGGAATGTGATTTGCTTGCATACAAGTCAGATGTGAACTTGGGGGCATATGCATATGGATACCTATATGGATATAGTTTTTGGCTGCACTATTATGATGTGCTTTGAGGTTGGAGAGTTGCATATTTGAGTCTCATGATTTCATTTAATTTTCATTTCATTTCATTAGATTTGATGTGATTTGATTTGGTTGGGTGGGAGTTTGGGAGTGAGCGTTGGAAATTTTGGATTTGGATTTAAATTTGAGTGGAAACATGTCTAAAAGTTGAATTGGAATTTGGAATGTGTCATTATTTGAGGTGTTTAGACGTGGTGTTGAGGGAAGATAAATGATTTCTACGACTATGTACAACTTCCAGTCTCTACTCCACACACACTCACCAACTGGAGATCCAGCTCGGGCTCGAGAGCCAGCCGTGTCAAAGTGTCAATGTGGCCAGGAGAGATAGGTGCTTGTAACTATTTGATGTGTGTATGTGTACATAGACGGTCATATTGTCATGGAAATGGACTTTCCCTCATTCACTGGTTGTATCCTACCTACCTACATATGCATACAATATCCTACGTTGAAGAATGGAAATAAAGTTCACGTCGTCGACAAGAGTTAAAATCAAAAGGGAATATCTCCAGTTTTTAAAAGATATGGTACCCAATATAAATCGTGTTTCGAAATTTTATAAACGTAAGGTGGTTTTTGCACTTTAAAAGTGCGATACGTAAAGTGTATTTTACAGTTTTAAGTAGATGGAACAATGGTTTTTTGCGCTTTTGAAAAAATTTGAAAGCTGTATATTTATAGTAATTTTTAAAATGTGGAAATAGCTCGTTTTAACACTTTTGAAACAAGGTAAATTGCGTATTTTGTAATTTAAAAAAACGTAGGTACGTGTATATTGCGTATTTTGCACTTCTAAAAAATGTGTTAATTGCGTATTTTGCACTTTTAAGAAACGTGTAAATTGCATATTTTGTACTTTTAAGAAACGTGTAAATTGCGTATTTTCCACTATTAAGAAAGGTGTACATTAAATAGTTTATTTGTCAATTTTGGAAATGTGTACATAGCTTATTTTGCACTAAAAAAAAGCCGTTTTATGTACGCTCGTCTTTTCGTATGAAATATGAATAATCGAGATAGATCACTTTAATTTTAGCAAAACAAAAGTGTGTATGGCTTGTTTTCACCCTTCTATGACTGTATTATGCAGATGCATGTGCTTTGCTATGCTCGCTATGTATAGAGATGTGTGGAGTTTGTGGAATGATGGGGCCTTAGTCTTCTGATTCTGTTTCTCTGCTGAGTTGGATCCGAGCGTTGGATTTGGATGTGATGAGGCTGAAAGGAGGGTGAAAGAATATGAAGTACGTGTCAACTGGGAATTGATGAGGAGTTGAGTAGACGAGTCGTTCTTGTCGTCGTCATCGCAGTCGTTGTCGGTTGTCGGTTGTCGTCCAATGGAATAATATAGAGATATGATATTTTGGCTCCGTCTGACAACGACAAGTTGACCATTGAGAGAAGGACGCTCTCTGAATGGAATGGAAATGGAAGCTCCCCTGTCCCACACTTTTTTTCTCTCCCAATCTCATCCATATCGACCTCCTACTGTCCTCGTCCTCCGATGCTGCTATGCCCCTTCTTCTCCTTCTCCAGCATCCACAGCTTCATTTTTCAATCAGACATTTCATATGAATTCATATACAGAGTCTACCTACCTACTTTTCCTCCTGCCTTTCTTCTCAAATCATGAGCGTAACCTGGAACATTTTGGAGCTCACGATGGGAATCAGCTGGGAATGTAGGATGTGGACGGGTACATGGTCCGGGTAGAATTGAAACAAGCCGTGTGATATTTAAAGGGAAATTCAAAACACTATATCTTGATTTTTGACGAATTTTGGAGACAAATATTGAAGTTAAAACATTTTTTTAAAGTTCATATAAAGTTCTATTTACGTGTTTTTTGAAAATTTATAAATAATTTGTTTTCGTATTTTTAAAAGGTGCAAAATAATTTGTTTTCGTATTTTTAAAAGGTGCAAAATCATTTGTTTTCGTATTTTTAAAATGTGCAAAATCATTTGTTTTCGTATTTTTAAAATGTGCAAAATCATTTGTTTTCGTATTTTTAAAATGTGCAAAATCATTTGTTTTCGTATTTTTAAAAGGTGCAAAATCATTTGTTTTCGTATTTTTAAAATGTGCAAAATAATTTGTTTTCGTATTTTTAAAATGTGCAAAATAATTTATTTTCGTATTTTTAAAATGTGCAAAATAATTTATTTTCGTATTTTTAAAGGATCAAAATATCCAAAATCTCACATTTTTTTAAATGCTCAAAATATTCTTTTTACATAATTTTGAAAATTGTAAAAAATGTACTATCTACAATTTGAAACGCACCAGTAGCCGTATTCTTTTGAAAGACTCCTTTAAAATGACAGGCTTTTGGCCGCGACCGTGAAACCTTGTGAGATTTTACACACTTTACACCCAAGAAAAAATCTCGTATGATCTGTTTTCTTTCTTCAACGACAGGGACACACAATATACATATTGAAAGCATAGTATTATACTTGGGAAGATGAGTGAGGACGTCCTCTCCGTTTCTCTTGTGATCTTGAATCTATCTCTGACTCTCACTGAATCCACCATCCTACTTATTGGATGTTCAATTCGGAATTTCGGAATTTTTGTCTCTTTGCGTAAATGCTACGTATCAACGTAGGTAGGTAGGTATCTTATGATCACATAATAATATGAGAGATATAGATTGGGAACATTTCTTCAACTTTTTACTGCCTCCCTCCTTGTCCTTTTCCACCAGTAACGAGAACGACAAGCACTGTAACTCTCTCTCTCTCCCTCTCTCACAACTCCTCACTATACAAATGTATAAATTCCTTCGGAAAGTGTCACTAGCTCCATATATCTCCCTCTGTCATAGATATACATACCCTCACGCATAAAAGCAAAGGCTGAAAAGAAATATATAGATAGTTATACGAACTTTAAACTTTAGTTTCTCCCGTTTGTGGGGGCAAGAGTGTTTTTTTTCTACGTCGTTTTTACTATTTTATATCTTTGAATATAGAGTGGTAACCCCACTATATATATGTTTGCTCCTTCTTGGCTGGCTGGCTGGCTCTAATATTATTTGAATTGGTTTTCGTTTTCGTGAAAGGAAGGATTGGTCCGTAGATTGAATGGGATGACGGACGGACGTAGATTTATTCTTTTTTTCAACATCGTTTGACTCTCATCATTCTAACTATCATTTATATGTATTTCTCTCCGTTCGAGCAGAGTTCCTATATTTTCCTATACGAGAAAAAAAATACGGGAGAAGAGGAGATGACGACAGTTTCTGGAGGATCGTTAATCTTACTGTTTTAAATTATAGAATCAGAGCCATATAGCTTACCTATAGATATGTGCATATTGTAACCAGAACCAGACTCAGAACCGAACAAAGGGATCATTTTCATTATCATTATCAGGACAGCAGATTCAAAAATTCCATTCAAAAATGTTTAGCAATGCCAAAATGCTATGTGAAGAATAGTAATAATTTATTGTATTTTTTGTATTTCCGTGAAAAACTGATTTACTATAGGCGCTATATATACTATGTTGGTATGCGTAAGGCATATATATTGCTGCTGTAGATATTGTTTTTTTTTTGACAATGGATTCTCCTTTGTTTTCCCTCGAATGAAATGTATTGGGATGGAAAATAGGTGGAAGCGCGGAAACTGATAGAAGTTTTCTTGGGAAAACTAATAAAAAGGATTTAATTGGCTATTGGGTTGTGTGTGTTCAGCGCTGGAGGTGTATTGCAATATTAGAGAAATAGAGTTGGGTGAGTGGGCTGCTGCGTGGCTGACGAGTGTTTGAATTAAAATTGAAGAAGGGCTCAAAATATAATAATCAAACTTTCTTTCCTTCTTTATTTCTTTCTTCTTAACCTGTCTTCAGTGTCTTCTTCTTCTTCTACCCAGTTCGACTTGTCCTTTATGAGCGTAGTATTTTGATTGTGACATCCGCACCATATCCATATACTAATAGTGCCTGCTCAAGTCACAATGCGATCGAGTGAGTGAGTGCGATAGGAGATCAAATTCTGATATTTAGTGCAGAGGAGCTTCTTTTAGCTTTCGCCTTTTCTTCGCTTGTCTCCCCTCCTTTCGGTTGTTCCTGTTCTCTCCCTCTTTCTTCTTCGTGTGTCCTTGTTGTTTGTCTTGAATTTCAATCGATAGTCTCGTCTAATTTGATCCAGACCATGGAATCGGAATCTAATCAAAATGAAGTAATAGAGTCTTTGTATGACATCCACATCATCTCAGTATGACCTCACTCAGTCAGAAAAGAAATACGGGAGGATATTAAATTTGCCTCTGTCTATTTTAGTAGGTACATTGTAGTTTCCATGAGAGTCATTGGGACGGAGGCAGGAGGACTTCCGTGAAGGCTACCTGGACTGCAAGGGAGGGAGTGGATCCAGATCCCGGCAGTCGGGAGTCGGGAGTGCTACGCGGGTTACTTGAGGGAAGGAAGCGTCGGTTCATGTTAATGAGATGGAGATCTTGTTCTTGTATCTGTGTGCACTTTTCCTCCCTCCTTCCCGTCGGTACCGGTCCTGGTAACCGGTCCCGCTATGTACGCTATATTGTGTGTATCGTAGTTCTATGAACGTAGATTATTAAACATCACATCATCGCTCTCGTTCTCAGTCTCATCTTCATGATCATAATCATGATCATGAACGAACATGGTGCCCAAGATAATTGTCTATGGTAATTTAATATCCTTTATCTAGTCTTTGCATTCAGGATCAAATTTACCTTAATGGCTCGCCTCACTCCACTCGCTCACATAGTAGACATGGAGGAGCGGGGTACAGGCAAGTTAAGTAATTGCACGACGTACTATGTACTATGTACCAAGGTCTAAATAGTGCTTTGTAAATTGTGTAGAGATCTTTATGATGGTACGTAGGTAGGTAGGTAGGTACGTTTCTCTAAGCTATCTTAAGGGTTCGGTTGGGGTTAGTATGCAAAGTTTTTAGACTTTCCACTCATTTTCTAAAGATTAATTCCCGACCATCTTTCTCCTATTTCTCTCCCTGCCTCCTCCTCCGCCACACACTGCATGTTGAGTAATAAAGCCTACGGATGAGTTGCAGTGATACGGAGACACAGGTAGGACCTGAACCTCGGTACCTATGTAATTTTATATGGAACTGGAAGACGGATACGGACACGGTAATAATGGTCTGGGGGAACTTTGGTGATTTCAGACCTTCATCACCCTCTCAATAGATTGACTAGGATGAAAATATATGCGACTGTACACAGGTTCCACGTGCAATTAAAGTGCTTCATATTCCTTCGTAATATCCTGCGGGAAATTAAATTTACACGGTTTTTTGTAGAGTGTAAAATACAATATTTTTATTTGTTATTCGATACCAATTTTGGATTCACATAAGGTTCTTTTTCAAAAGTGCATACGTTACTATTTAAAGTTTTGACTTGACTCACACTTTTGACTCGACCTTCTTCAAAGGTAGGTAATTATGTAAATATTGTGACATGACGTGTTGGACACTTGGAGTAAATTGTAGCCTGTAGACAGCGCATTTGACATTTGACCAGCGTCAATACTGAGACAATTAATGACCAGGGGTCTGTACACTTGTTCACCGGGACGGGGAGTATTAATTGACGTAGGGTATATGTGGCCACAGTATACCTGAGAAGTAAACTGGAAAGTATTAGTGTGGAGCCTTATGTGAATGTGATGTGGTCTCAGTCGTATTGATGTGGTAAAAGGAAATTGGAATTGGGAGGGAGCATATGGTTACAGAATCCGGGTGCAGAATTTACTTTTAGTAGTCTTTATAGAAAAAGGAAGTTGGGAGGAGGTAGAGCTCACACTCTCTCCCTTTATCATTATGTATGTAGATAGCCCATGATGCACATAGCGGAGCCTATACAGAACAACTATAAGTAAATATTACATATATATATTTATGTGGACACACGTTATTGGAATTGAAAGATTCAATATTTACTTATTCCGCCCTTTTTCATGTGCCATATTAAAGTAGGTAGGTAGGTAGGTACGGACTGACGGAGTGCGCTCCGCTATTTTAATGCGGAGCAACTCTTTACCTGACTACACAGACACAGGACAGACTACACTTCCTTTTCCCTGGATCCTAGATGTTGTACATACATTATGTACACTTGTTCGGATTCGAAATTCCGACTGGATCCAATCCAATTTTGAAACGGTCTCAGTCAGTTGAGTGAGAGTTGAAGTTCAGCTCAGCTCAGTTCACTCACTTTCAGTCTTGAGGAGTAGTCCACTGACAGACCGGATAATTTCCAATAGAATCCAGAGAGAGAGAAGAGTTTCACAACTTTTTTTTCTGCTGCAATTCACGTTCCTTTCCGACTCCGAGTTTTTTCGACGTTCACCTTCTTTTCTAGTTTTTTTTTTCATTTTTTCTCTTCTCCTATTGGACTTTCCATTTGGTTGAGTAAGTCCAAGTCTATAATGCTGAGGAGCGGGCGCGTGGTAGTGTGTAGCCATTTAGCCATAGACCACAAAACAGTTCATAATACGAATGTACCTACACTGTGGGACTAGGAGTATGCTATGTATTATTAGGATTAAATAGGGCTTAAAAACGAGGAGGCTACGAAGGACTACTGTTGCATTCCTTACACTACTTGTTCTGGGATTGGGGCTGATCTTGCCATGTCTGTACAGTCTATCTCTTACGTGCAAAAAAAACTGGGAAAATCTCTCCTTCTTGTCCTATTCAGTGGTTCTTCATAGTGAACAAAAACATACAATTTGCATAGCCATTCAAATTAATGTTATGCAAATTAATTTGCAGTACCTGTCCGATTAAAATAAGAGAACAGTATTTAACATTATTAATATTATGGTCGTTCAAAGGTGAAGGGATGGAGGGGAGAGCTGCAGAATTTGTTATTTGGATTTTTTCTCATGGTTGTTAAAAAAAATGTGGAAGTTACTAAACTCTGAGGCTTCCTATAGAGGATGATACATATATGTACGCCGGTATGTTGAGTTACATTGTAGACATGAATTTGTGATGTTGTTGTTGTGAGGGAGCCATAATTTAATGAAGAAAGGATAATAATATTTTAATTATTTGAGCGCATGATTTATGAGCATTACAGACAGACACACATACGTAGTGTGGTTGGTTTTGTTGTGGGACTGGATTGTTTGCTTGTTTGCTTCCTTCCTTTTTATTCTATGTCGTTGTCGTGTCGTCATTTTCGTTTTCGTAGAGCTCCTCACACACACAAGGAAAAGTTGACGGACTCGTGGATCTGAATTTGTTGATTTAATTCATAATTAAGATGTTTTGACAAAGTTTAGAGGATTTAGAGTTTACACACAATCTTTTGTACAGGAACAGGACACAGGCACAGGACGGAGGGTAGATATAAGCTTGGTATATTGTACACTATAGTACACGTTGTTGAAACGCACCTTCATTTGGCTATATAGATTTTGGCTTTCCTTTCGTTTCCTTGGTTTTGGTTTTTGGTTTGGTTTTTGGCTTGGCCACTTCCTTGGCTTCTACTCCTACATTCTTAAGTATATGTACCTTTGTTTGGTTGGGTTGGGCCAACAAAGCGTGAAGGTAGTGCGCTGCATTGTGTACCACTGTTTTGACTGGGAGCAGGAGTAGTAGCTTATAGCTTCCAACCTCAGCATTTCCAAACTTACAAACCAAAACAAACCCAAGCAACGTGTCTCTCTACGTATATAAGTGAAGTAGACTGTACATTGTACATTCTTAAGAATAGTGTAATCTGTGCTCATGAAAACAGAGAGTTTAGGAGCGAGAGGATGAGATTAAGTTTTGTGGATGGAGAAGCAGAGCGTCTCTGTCTCCTCTGTAGTTGTAGCGCTAATATTGAATGGTGGGAAAGTAGGTTTAGGGATTAAATGTAAAGTTAAAGTTGCCATGTTATTTAAGAATGAAATTCCATCTTCCCTTTGCATTCTATTATCATTCTTACTCTTCATGTTCCTCATATTCATACTTCATGCTGTGTGGATCTTAATGGTCCCTCTTCTTCGTCTTCGTCTTTCGTCCGCCTGTCGGCTCAGTTCACTTATAAAAGACTTTGACTCAGTACGGTGACGGGGGAAGGATGGACGTTCATATACGTTTTTGCTTTCGTTATACCTGTAGAATGAAAACTGTGTAATGTGCATTTTTTTAAAGTTGGAAGATCTTCTGTCTATTGCTATACATTTGGCATTTTAAAATTAAAATTTATTAATTTCTGATTTAAAATTAGTTCAGTCAGTATTGCGTATATGTAGTTCCTTTCGGTCTCTGTCGTTTTGAAATGTAATTTTGTACAGGCATCTCACAAGGTGTTTCGCTTTTAAATAAGCAATAATAACGTGTAGGTGCCTTGCCTTGCCTTGGTTAGTTAGTGGGTCAGGTAGGTTTGGGAGTCAATAATAAAATGGAATGATGGTGTGACACAAGAAAAACCCACTGACTGATTATATTACATGGACTGAGCGGGGACTGTGTGGACTGTAGGGTGCAGAGTGATAATGATTATGACTTGAGGTTGAAGAGGATGCGACTATTATGTGCGTGCATAGGGAGTGAGTTCAAGATGGCAGGTGGTACTTTATGTCCCATATATACTGTCCACTGTTGTAAAATAAATAATACAATAGTATAAACAGAGAGAGAGGTATATCCTAAATGTATTTTTTGAAGGGTAGTCAAAGTGTCTTATTGGGAGGCTCCGTGAGTATATAGTCCGTGTTATTGCATTATACTCTGAGTAATTCGGGTGTTAGAGATTGTAAAAGTTAATGATGACAGTCGGGATATTATATTGCCTATGTACTCTGTGTGAAGCTCACCTGTCTCCTATATGACTCCCGAGTATTTATGTTTTCTTAGTAGAGAATGCTGAATGGTTCATTTGCTGTGTGTCTCTCTCTCTCTCGCTCCTCGCTCTATGGTCTCTCTAATTTTTATTGAGGGACAATATAATAATACAAGCGCATACATTGATAGGTCGGTCTCGGTCTGTGTCTCGGCTCTGGCTCCTGGAAGCAAAAGGAAACTACTGCAATAAAATAAAATAGAAAATCTTCTCCGGAGCCGATGCCGATGCCGATGTCAAAACTGAAAACCTATAAAGCCTATACTACAAAAGGTGGTGGGAGTCAAGATACATTGTAAACATATTATGCGTATAGTAATAATTATTACTGTATTTAATTTTGTATACTCCACTGTCCTATGCAGTCTCTATACAAAATGGAAAACTAAACACATGGCAATGATTGTTACATATTCGAGCCAGTACCACACACACACACGTACTGGCTTGAGGGTTGTATTTATTTATTTGTTTGTTTATTCGTTTGTTTGTGGCCGGGTGTATGTGTAGGCCAGGATACGGAGACAAAGATGGAACACATGTAAATACTGCATAGTACGCATTTCCCTCCTAATCAGAGTCATTATAAGGACATTGTTCAGCTAAGCAGTTGTTCATGGATTAATCAAAATCAATAAGTGTGATAAATCATACTCGTAATCATAAATCCTTTAGAGATCCAAATTCTATACATGGGCAATAATTGCCCTCAAGGACTCAAATGTTAATTTCCATTTTCTTCGTTACTTGTTCTTGTCCTCTTCTCCTCTTCTTCTTCTTTTTCATCTTCTTCGTCTCCGTTTTTTTCACGCCTCTAATTTAATTCCTTTGAAAACGGAAGTTAGTCATGTGTGAACTGTAAACAGTACTCAGAGTACAAATTAGCTCGGTCGATCTCTATGTTACTAGGTACATATTATGCCATTTACTTTCATTTCTAATTTCTTGAGTGTAGGAAGGTGGTAGGTGCCTTGTACATAATTTATTTTATAATATGTACCGAGGAGTACCGATGCAGTTGACTGTTTTTAAATTTTAATACTTTGGTTTTTCTGTGTATGCGATCTTTGAGTAAATCACTGGTTGGCATGTAAAGATAGCCTGTAGCTTTTTTGGAATTTGTAATTGCGCAATGTACGTGTGTGCGTCTCCTATATAGCATGGCCAATATGCCAGCTATATAGTATGTACGATGCTGTATGGCTCGAGTAACAATAGGAACTCTCAGGATTATACATAGGGACTTTTTGCGCGTATGATTCCGGCTACGATTATAGGATTTGGGCAGGATTAGCTCTAAACATGCATGAACACATAATATGAATGTGTTTTTATGTGTGGTGGTTGTGGTGATGGGGATGGCGGCAAAGACGCTTGTTTAACTAAAATATATAGCAAGGAAAGGACAGATTTTTGTATGTCAACCTTGTCAAGGTATTTAGTATTTGTATTTACATTTCATTAGAAGCGGACCTACAATTAGTGAGTGACTTGTGCTACATTAATAGCTCTCGCCTTAACGCTTTTAACTCGGACTTAAAAACTATAAAATGTCCGTCCATGGCTTTGGCTTTGGCTTTTGGCTGGGTTGCAAATAAAAATTTGTACGTTTTACTCCAAACCAGCAGATTCCGCTCTGCACACATATACCATCTGTCATATGTGCATTATAATTATACTGCGTAGATGTGTGTATAAATCAGATATAAGTGTACGGCAGTGGAATACCTAGTGCCATAGTATTGGCCGTGTAATTCTAAATCTACTTTGTATTAATCGGTATATCACACACTATATATGTAATTACCATGGGAATTAAATGCTATTTAGGTGTGTATTTAACTATATGTATGTACGCACATGGTCGTTTCGCCTGAGTTTAAATTGTCGGTTGTTTTGTTTTCATATATTTTTTGTACTCAAGTATGTACCTACTTGTGGGAAGTCAAGTGAAGTCAAAGCCACTTAAGTTCTTACATGTTTTAAATTTTGTTTTTTTTTCTTCTTCTCACTTGACAAAATCAATGTGGTTGGTGGAGTGTTATTTTTTTGGCTTGGCTTGGCCGCTTGGCTGGGCTTTTGCTTTTGGATTTGGGTGCATTGAGATGTGAAGGATTTTGCATTTAAAATTCTGAACCGACATCGTCACCGTCACCGTCACCGTGTACAACATGCATCACAGACTACAGACCAGACTAAGAAAGAGCCTCTTTTTTTTGCGACTTACGATTAGTCTTAATATTATTATTAAAGGAAAGCTCACCTTGAGCCTCGCTTAGCTTTTGACTTGGGATTTAAATAGGAATACACGAACCGATACCCAATATTTTTTTTATCAATGATAAAAATGTATTATGAAGTCATCCATGATTTGAATTGGCATGAGAAATGCTCGTAATAATAATAATGATAATAGAAAGAACCCCCCACTACTATCCTCTCTTGAATTGTGAATGTGTGCCATAGGATCAAATTCTATACATATAGGCATTTGAGCAGAAATAAAAGTAGAACCTCACAATCAGCTTATTTATTACTACACATATTTTAGATGTAGACAGAGATTTTCTTTCTTTCTTGTCATTGTTGACAAAATTTTCATATAGATAGAGAGAAACGAAAACGCAGTAGATTTGTAGTATTAATATTTACTTGACACACATATTTTCCTATATATTTTGCTTCTGCCGAAGCCGAAGCCAAAGAGAAGCGAAGGTGGAAACGCAAAATATTTTATAACGTTCGCCGTTTGTTTGCCCAAGCCTAAGTAAGCGAGGTGGAAGCGTATACACGTCACAAAGTGTGTGTGTAGATGTGACAGTGTTCGTTTATTATTAAACGATTTAGCATTTACCATATAACACACACAGAGAGACAGTGCAGTGGAGTGATAGTACAAATATTCTCCGGTCACATAGTATGATGATGTGATTATGATTATGAAATATTTAATTGTGTTGTATTGTGTGGAGGTAGTCAGGTAGATAGGTGCAGATATTACATTCCATATTACCTACATTATGTTCAATGACTATGTTAATTATTTTATAGACAATCCAAAACAGAATTTTTCAAATATAGCACAGCTTGCTACATCAATCTCTCTCAGTCTCTCTCTCTCCCTCACTACTTTCTGACTTGTGCGACCGAAAAAAAAATAGAAAAAAAGAAATTGTACAAGTCATCCTACATCTGCTGCTCTCACTTCGTCCTAATGCTCTTGCTCTTTCACCTCATCAACATTTTCAACATCTCATGATCATACATAAAATAATATTTGCATAGCCTACTATGTAGACAATAACGGCCTAGGTCTCTCTACCACCTTCTGGCTATGTGCAGCTACATAGGCATGTAGCATATTAATACTGTTTTATTGATCTGATCCTCCTGATCCTCTCTCGCACAACAAGCTTGTATGCCTACTACTACTCAATACGGCCAGAGTCTTCTGCTACGTTGCTCAAGTTTAAATTCGTAAAGGCGATCAGTTGCCTCAGTTCCCTGGTTTTGGGTTTGGTTCTGGTTCACTTTGGTTCGTTGGATTGGATTAGTCTCGTATTATTATTATTGGCATTGGCATGACTGTCTTAAAGTTAAAGTTGTTATCGGGCTACACACACACACACAGCTTCACACACAAAAAATACTTAAGAGCCTTTCACCATGTACACGCTATAAGATTTACCTATGCAGTTAAATTTCGATAGTGCTCTTGGACTGGTACTGTTCGCTGTCGTTCCATTTTCCATTCAATATTTGAGATGGACAGGTATATTGCGAGGGCTGATCTATACTGTGTTGACTGTGTATGACTGAGCGGGATGACGATGTATCAAGTATGATGTGGATATATCGGCATTTGGGCCGACATGCATTTAGCCAAGTGTTAAACTTTTCTTGAAAATGACATGGTGGTGGTGGGTGAGTGCGCGGTGAGCCGTTGGAGTTATTATAATATAATGTGGTTTATGCTAATAGGAAATCTAGTGCCAGTCCACAACTCACAACACTCAGAATCAGACTGTGAGGCGAGCGTGTAAGAGTTAAAGTTTTGAGGGAGATATGGAAGGAAAGGACTCCGCATGTAGACTGTAGACTGTACATAATTATTCTAGAAGGACTTTATTGCGCTCAGAATTGAAGGATGAGGAGGATGGGGATCCACCTATACTGCTACATATGTAGGTACATGTGTAGTCCTGGTTTAAGTTTTCCTTGAGGTTTTTGAGCTGTGATATTGATTGGAAGTGGGCCAGCTGAATAGAATTCAAGAGTGTTGAGGCTTATCAACAACTCATTCTCCAATCCGCCTTCTCCGTCCCGTACTTCTCCATAGACTTGGACAAGGAAATCAAATGGTCACGTAATCTAGTCTAATGGTAATGTGTTCCTAATGGTAATCATCTATATCCAGTCTCTCCAGACTCCGGACGGATCCAAATCCAGTTCCAGTTTCCTTCATCGAGTCTCCATTGAGAAGCGTCTTACTTAAGTAGGTAGATGCCTACGTAGTACGTGCATACGTAGGACATGTAGAACCGCCGTGAAGCTCCATACCAACTAAATCACTGACTCTGGAATAGTATTGAGGAGAGTGCAAGTCTCCACTACATCCAGAAATCTAGAATCCAGATACATTTCCCTGATAGCAACCAAGATTTCTTGAGGTCCTTCGTCTCTTCTTCATCTCAAGAAAGACACGAGAACGAGACTCAGAGTGGTCGTTAGTAGTTGTCGTTTTATACCTTCGCCTTCATGAGTTGAGTCCCGACACCGGGAGACCCGCACCGACACCGAAACCGACATAGATATCGGAGTTCATTATACATTTCCATCAACCTAGGTAGTTGGGTATATTGTAGGCATAGGAGGTAATCGTTTTCGTTTATATCGAGTCAGCAGGATGGGGTGCTATATCAGTTATCAGTGTTTTAGCCAGAGGCCCTGTGGCCATTGCTTAAGGTTTGACTGGATCCTATGGATATGTGCATACATATTATATAAAATAATTACCTAATTACTATTATCAAGCTGACTACAGATATGGACAGGGATGATGAGTGCGGAATTCGGAATTGGAATTCTATTCTATTCCTATTCTATAAACGATTAGGATGAACTTTGGCTAGGGAGAGAGGAGCACTATTATCTCGTATTATTGACTTAGTTGACATAGCGATGGATATACATGGACATGACATATTATTCTGAGTGGAGATTCCCTCTCTCCCAGTCTCCACACCACACCACCTACCACTCCCATTAGTGTATTTTTCTCTCCGACTTTTCGAGTTCAGAAGGTAATTGAGGCAATAAGAAATGTTAAAGGGTCACAGAATGGGTTTAGTATAAATAATGGGCCTCCTCTGTCTGAGTAGTGAGCCTGGGTAGGGAGGTGTATATGTAGAATGGTGAATGAATGGTAGGCGGTAGGTAGGTGCCTTAAGAAAGATGTGGATGCGGATGCTGTGGCTGGATCGGGAAATGTATTGATAGATGTTGACCGAGAGCGGAGTGAGAGCGAGGAAATATCAGTTAATGTGAAGATAGCTTGTGTCTTTATGGAAATGGTGTGAAAGGAAGTTTTTGATAGAGATTAGGAGGGCTCCCTAATTACCGTATGTACAGCCGAGTCCTCCGTAGTGGTGGAGGTTCTATTAGATGATGTGATATTTTATTAATGTGGTGTAGTAGTGGTTAGTGGTCTGGTCTGGCCTGGTCCTGGTCCTGGTCTGGTGCAGTATGGCAGATGGCTACACGGTTATGGTGTGGAAATGTGTCTCAGCTAATGCTAATGTAGTCGGATGGAATATCTAATGCGGCAGATAGCACAGCCGCCGTCTCGGGGAAATTACATATCAATATTTTTATAGGTATGTGATTATATTATACAAAAGTACCTTGAACGTAGGTAGGTATATTCCTACTCCTACTAAAATGCTCAAGACTTTAAATTCGAACGTCTATGTTTTAGTTGAGTACTGCTGCTGTAGCTCTTCATTTATTTTTTTGGTGTACGTAATTACTATTTCAACTTGTTATATAGTATGAAATAATGTAACATACATATTACATGTATTTAAATCAATCGCACATTTTACAGTTTATACACTCAAATTCCTTCTTAAAAGTAAAAGTTTTGGCCCTCCTTAAAATTCTGTTTTAATTCTTAATCTGAATTTCCCCGCCTTTTGAGAGACTCCTAATTTGAATAACATTCCCTGTAAAATAATATTATATATTATCATTAATTATATTATAATGCGGAAAATTGTATTATATTATTTTAGTTTTATGTCTTGTTGGGTAGGATTTGTTTTTTGGGTTCCTATTATGTATTTATATGTCTGTCTTGGAATTTACGAATTTGGTGGGTTTAAAAGATTTTGGAGGCGCGGGTCGTCTGAGTCTCAGTCCTCAGTAATTAGGGTCTTTTCCCTATACAAACGTAGAACGAAAACGATACTCCTAGATTTAAACGTATTTTTATACTGTGTATACGATCCTTTTTCTTGGTATTAATGTCCCTATACCTATAGGTATATGTCTAAACTGCTAGTGAGCTTTACCCAGACACTTTGGGCAGAAACCGAGTTTGGATTCAAACTCGAATAATAATCTATGGGATTATCTTTTAAAAATATTGTATTATATGCTCAGTAATGTGTTTAGTCTGACGTTCAAAAGTTTACTCAGTCAGATCTGTACACTCTGAGTGAGTGTGTGAGTCAGGTGGAGGTGGGAATTCGAGACGTGGACTAGTAATAATATTATGCGCATAGGATGCAGGAGGAAATGCTCATATGCAGGTATAATTATATGCATAATAAATGTGGATAATGTATAATTTAAAATAATAATGTAGGAAACTCACTTTGAGCTATACGCATCATACTTTCCTATGGGTGCAGTTTTTCGTATTATTTCCTGGCAAGTCATAGCGAATTACCTAGGCTGGTATGTACACCATATCCAGCGCCTATATTAGTTCTCGAGTTTCGGATTTTCTGGGTCTTTGGGCTTTAAAGATTTAGTCTGTTTATTTTTTGTCTTCCCGTTTATAGAAATACAAAATTCAGAGCCATTTTACTACTATTTTGGGTAAAAGTAAAATCGAGTGTACGCTTCTGTACAATGTTCATAATTATATTGTACTTTTGTTTCTTCGTTTTCATTAAACAATATATTATTTAATAATGTAAGCTTTCCGTAATTACTTACAAAATATCTTAGGAATTTAATAGGAAATAGAATTTTCTCTCAAATATCCTCTGTTCATCACTTTCTATAAAGATGCCCTCCCTGCTTGCTTCTCTGAGTCATAGGGAAGATTGACCAGGCCAGGTTAATACCTTAACGTTAGCCAGTGCCAGTTGATCAACAGTACATAGCGCTGTTGCGTTGAGGTTTGCTTGGTGATGCTCATGTTATTCCTCATGGAGATTATCTTCATTTTCTATATTGTTTTGTAGTGAGTGAAGCTTTAGGTTTTCATTTCTCTCACTCTTTCCTTCTAGTCTATTGTGTGGGAATGGAAAAGAGAGGAAAGATGATGAAGGGACGGGATGCTGATATTTTTCTCCCCCCTCATCATGTCTTACACTCGACGGCACCATGTTACCAGTACCAGACAATGGACCTTCCTATATACAACAATATAAGTGGAGGGCTCTGGACTCTGGAGCCGGATCCGTACTGCCTTATTGAAGACTGTATTCTTCTATATACTCATACTCTCCCATATACCAGTGTAGGTAGGTAGGTAGGTAGGTATATAGAGGGCTAAAAGTTTAAAAGGCTCTTGAGAGTGAAATGTTTGGAGACTCTACACTTGACTATGTGTGAGTAATATT
Source organism: Dicyrtomina minuta (assembly GCA_949802685.1). Classification (NCBI taxonomy): domain Eukaryota; kingdom Metazoa; phylum Arthropoda; class Collembola; order Symphypleona; family Dicyrtomidae; genus Dicyrtomina; species Dicyrtomina minuta. Next base: position 89,680,480 of record OX461809.1, read on the forward strand.
AGAAAATATTAAATACTTGTAATTATATGAAGGGATGGAGTAATAGCTAGAGGTAATAATCAGACGTCAACATGGGATGCCATCCTATACAATCCGAGACGCTATGGTCTGGCTACATCCATTTTTCATGTCTATTATGACTGTATTAAGGATACCACCATACTGTAGAAACCAGAGTCAAGCGACAGAGTACACAACTGTGAAGGTACCTAATAATAACATGTAGTCACATTGGGACTGGCTTAGCTTGGGCTTAAAGTTTTGAGCCCATAGAGTCTCGTGATCCTGTTCCTGGTCGTCCTTTCGTATGTACAGTGCTACACACAATTCCTACGAAGCACAACAACAGACACTTGAAGACTGTTTTTTGTTGTCCTCTGTCTGCTCAAGGCGCTTATGGTTCCATCCACTCATCCCGGCCACTTACATGCTTCTCCACGTTAAAATGTAAAATGTAAATTGATGATGGGCTCTCTCTCTCTCTCTCTCTCTCTCTCTCACTCTCAAGTGGAGAACCCAAACCAAAATCAAGTAACCAACCATCCAATGTTAATGTTCACTTAAAATAATATGTAAATACATCTATGCCTCGCCGTTATGCTTCCATTTCTATTTACAGAGTATTTTTCTATTTACTATTTACATCTTTCACATTTTATCATTTTTTATGAACACATAATATTTTTATACAGAGAGAGTGCAGCCTCCCGTTATATTGTGTGAGAGGTGAAAACTTTTGAAGAAACCAAATACGAAAAAAAACGTGTAACGTACTGTGCACATACAAGTCACAAGTGTTAGTGTTCTACAGAAATGAGAATGAGAATTATTCTTGTTCAAGTCTTCAAATCTTACGTGTTTAATTCTCATTCCGATTCTCGGATTTGTCTTTACACATCTTTCCTTTCGCTTTAGTTTTAGCTGTCTTTTTTTTACATCTCTGATAGAGTGAGTCGTATCTGCTCAAAGTACAATGTTTAAAATGCAAGAGAGGCAAGAACTGCCCTTTTATTTCATTTCCCATACTTTTTTTTTACATTTACTCTCTGTATGATTTATTCGAAATTTTAAAAGCTTAAACTAAATATACATATTAGACAAGAGAGCTTATCGCCTCCTCTCTCAAGTAAAAGGATTTTAGGGTTTTTTTTCTTCCCGATTTTATGCCATGTTTGTGTAATGTTTATGTTTATGAGGTTTTATCTGGTCTGGATTCTGGATGAGTTCTGGAGTCTGGTTTTAAGTAGGTTTAAGTATGCTCTGGATATCCTATATGACTGATGCTTACTGGGACCGGGTCGGTGGGTCGGTCCTGGATTTTTAAAAGTGGTCATTAACATTAAATTAATTGCAATTTTGAAAACATCTTCCTTTTCTTTTTCTTCCCGCCTAAATAATTTTAAACTTTGTGGAACTGTGTATCACATCTGTTGTGTAGGATCCTTTTTATGTGTTACTGTTACTGTAGTTAAGTAGGTATAGGTCACTGAGGACGGGGAGGGGAAGGGGGGAGTCTTCCTGGAAATTCAAAAATTGAAGGATGTGTGAGAAGTAGGAAATAAATAAATAAATAAATAATAGCAATAATAATAAAAAACCATTGTCCAGGTGTATCTGTCAACTGTGGTGTTGGTTTGCACTATAAAAAGTAAACTAGACCCAGTGAACTCTTGTAACTGGATAGGGACAGATAGATTACTAGATCGCTGTGTATAGTACACATAATATTACGTCCCTCTACCTGTTGTACTATGTTCTGTACTGCTAGTTTCTTGGATTTCCTTTTGCTTCAGGATAATATACATAAGAATTGGAATTTCAAAGAATTGGGAAGGTGGTGGTGGTTTGGCTTGGTTTTTGGTTTGGTTTGGTTTTCTTCGTCTTTTCCTTGATTATGAGATGGTCTCTAGGAGTCTCGCTCAGAAAAGATTGGGAATGACAGTGTACTATATACTATAGACACGGGGACAGGGAATATCGGTGGCATCCTTGTAGCCATTGTCATTGTCAGCATTTTCGTTTTATTCGTGCGTCTGCCATGGCTATACCTATAATTATATTATGTAGCGGTATATCATGCTATATATCAGTATGATACAAGGACTATTATTATGTAATGAATTGAAATGAAATTTGACTTGGTTTTCGTTTCAGTTTTACTATATTATATCTGTAACTGTACTGCACTCCTGTCGTCTCACGTACACTATGTGCTTTGCCTTGAGTCAAAAGTAGTATGATTTTTTACACTGTATGTGTAGGTACCTATCTATACTGTATACTTGTGAACGGGAAGGACGAGACGAAATAAGGCAGAAAGAAAGAGACAGACTCTTCTGTGTCGAAATTAGATACGGCTGAGTCCCATGGTGTCCCATGGCAGGGTATGGCATGACATGGTTTGGTTTGGTTTAGTTTTAAGTTGGTACATATATATATATGGGTAAATTGGTATGGTTCGTTTCGTGGAATGTAGGGAAATTCCTTGAAAGACTAAACTCTCGGGCTCAAAAACTTTACTCAAAATTCATGGAAAACTCGGCATGAAAAGACTCTTGTTGGAGAAATAAATAGAATGGACGAGACCACCACAATCTAAAAAGTCTAAGTAAGAGGAACGGGAACGGAGACGAAAAGGAAATACGTGTAGACTCAGCTATGTACATATAGCGAAAATGAGAACTACCAATACACATACGCACTATAATGAACTATACACATACGAAACAGAGAAATAGAAAGAGAGCTAAACTGAAAGGAAAAGACGAGAGAACGAGAACGAAAAAGGAACTATAAACGAGGAAAAAAGCAAACACATGGATTTGGTTTTTTTTTTCTGCTGTGCTTTGCTTTACTTTACGTTACGTTACGTTATGTTAACTTCCCTGTACTTTTGCTATATAGTTTTCAAGAAAAGAAAACCCTTTTTCTACTACTGCTACTACTCTTCGTTTCATTTCCATTTCCATCCTCTCTTGTTTTCAATCGTTAATGTTAACATTACGTTTTACTTTTTACCTTGCTTTTTTCCCTCGATATATAAATATGTATGGGCCTCTTAAGCTAACTGAGCGCCAAGCGGTTGAGGTTTCTGTTTGTACTTTTTGTGGGCATCATACATATTATACGCATATAGCTTAATAGATGTTGGGATTTATGTGTTGGCTGGTTGTTCATACTTACGAGTACGACTGCTACCATAGGACGAGGGCTAGACTTTGAGTGAGAGTGGCTTGAGATTGAGATTGAGAAAATTAGACGATCAGCTGTGGGATAAAATGTATATATAAAAAAGTTTTGAAAAACTTTATTTTATTTTTTTAGTCTTCTTCTTCTTTGCATTTTTCTTCCTATGAGGTTTTTTGGTTGGATTTGGATTTGGATTTGGACGGGAAAGTATACAGAAATGGAGAAAATACACAAGGGTTAATCTAATCAGTCGAAAAAGAAAAGGAGAAACTGTGTGTGTAAATCTATAGGTAGAGGTAGGTCCCTAGCACTAGTACCAGTACCAGGTCATATATAGAGAGAGTATATCTGTAATAATATCCGAGCCGAGGAGCCACCGGGACCGTTATCCCTAATCTCTGTGGACCAAACCAAAAGATCGCCACATACATAGTCAAAAGCCATATGTTATACGTTGGTTACTGGGCTGGGGATTTTTATGTGGATGTCCCAAAGTAGACAAGAAAATCACGCATACGTAAGTGGATTCGGGAATTGTAAAATAAAATTAGAAGATTCTAAAATTCTAATCCTCCCGGCTGATATACCTAAGTAGTAGATTAATGCTACAGTATATAGCTCTACTGTAGGAAACAATTATGCCTTCTCTCATTTCCTATCTTACTTAATATTGTCTTCAAGGAAAATGTCTTGTACATAATTTTTTGACAGAAACATTTTTAAATGTTCTTCATTTTATACGCAGTGTTCATTTGTCTCTCTCTCTCTTTCTTTTGTAGATAGTCCTTTTTTGCCCTTTGTATTTAAATTTCTATAGTGTTTTAAATTTTAAACTTTAACAGTGAAGAAAGTTTATATAAGCAGTATGTATCTTATGTACACAGATAGGACAAGGATGGTGTTGGTTGTTGTTGTAGCGTACCCTTTTCCGCTTTACTTTTTCTACTCGTTCGCACAAATATGTCTTAGGAATATCTGCTGAAAGCCCACTAGAGAATTAGACTGTTTCCAACTGTATGAATGAATCTACTATTCTTATGACTCTGTATCTACGAGGAGGAAGAGTAGTATACCTATAGGGAAGACAGTGACAGTATATGCAGTTGGCAGTTAGTAACTTTGCTTTCTACTCTCACAATTTGTGAGTTTGTGAATTTCTTTAGCTTGGAATACTGGAAAGAATTAGAAACTCTTGTTTTTGAGTCTTTCATTTATTTCTTTCCTAGGTAAATTTCATTTCCTCTTCGCTTACGTCCCTCCCTATTCCATTTTGTATTTAGTATATTTTGTCTTATGGGCTTCGTCCTCGTCTCTTCCCGTTCCCGTTCCCGTTCAAGACGGTGATCCTATATGAATGAATGCAAAAGTAAAAGCAAGATTCAAAACGACTTTCTTGAGGCTCCGCGAGCGAATCCAAACTGCAAACTATTAAAAGTATTATTTCTTCCACTATTTTCTTATATATTAGTCTACTATACTAACCTAAGGATAGAGATCCAGCACTGAAAAGTTGAGGCGTGGGTTTGTTTGTTTGTTGTGATATGGTGTGCTTGTATTCAATATACCTACGTCATATATAGCGGATTCAAGCCTACCTAATTTAATTTTAACTTTCTGTAATATCCATCCTATATTTTCTATTAGTCTTTTCCTTTAAATTGAATTATCTGATTGTAACTTGTGGCACTTATGGCGGTACTTCTTTGTTTCTTAGAAAATTAGCGTTATTATTATATAGTGTTGAGGTGAGTGGGCGTTTAATTAGGTTCTTAATATTAGGCACAGGATATTTATTGTTTCCATAATATTTTGAAAGTTCCTACCTTTTCCTAGCTACTTGTTTTTCTACCGCTTGTGCCGTTGCATAATTCAAGACTTCATTTTTTTAAATATTAAAATGGAAAATTGAAACAGTGAAGTGAAATATGATGCACTTTTTGTACCTGTCAAAGATGGGAGAGGGGAGGGAGATGGAAAATGAAATCCACGGTTTGTTGGAGTTGATTGGGTGAGTGCGGAGTGTGCAGTGCAGTGTGTAAAATAAAGAATCTATGAATGCATAGAGAGACACAGAAACGGGTACCGGTACCGATACCGGAACCGTTCGCGTCCTTATAAATAAAGTAACCCATAGGTTCCCTATGCTCAGCTTTGACTTGAACTTTCTGTCCAATCACCATATCATGTACACAGCATGTGTGTCCAGGACCAGGAGATGAGAACTAAAGCGTGGTCATGGCCGTGTGGTTGTTTTTTTTTTAAAGTTGAGGATACCTATACGACCTATACTAGGTACATAATATTATGAAAATGAAAAATGAAATTGTAGAAAGTAGAAAGGAGTAAAGTTGTGAAGCACTCTTTGTCTGTATAGTTTGTTCGTATTTTTGTATCCGCTGTCTCCTGGAGCCTCTGACTGTGTGTGTGTGTGTGTAGTTGTGTAGTGTTGGGGGAAGTGTTGTAAAATTTTGATGGGATTCCCCTGTTGGGGGTCTGTTGACAAATTGAATAGGAACTAATGAGAGGGAAAGGATATATACATATGTACAGATGGAAATGTGAGATGAAAAATCTACAACGGAAAGGGATGACTAAGATCTCTCTTGGATTCTTGGATATGAAATAAATTCCCTTTGAAACTTTACTACGTACAGTAGGTAGGTAGGTAGGAAAGTACTGGAACTGGAACTGGAGGACTGTTGTAGTTGTAGCTCCACTTCCACTCTTCTTCCCAGATCCTCAATCCAAAAATCCAGTGCTAAAAGTACATCTTTTAAGGGTTTTTTTTCTTCTTTTTCTCCCACTTTTATATGTAGGTATGTATTTATCAGTCTCTGCACTGCACTGTGGTCCTCTCTCCAGTTCTGTCTGCTTCTGTATGGAATTGCGTGGACTGGGAAGTCGAAGCGTGAGAATACACTGGGAAAGACAGGAAGAAAAAGAAAGAGAGACTACTACCACTGTCTCTTGAATTCTTGACAAATGGTGAAGGAAATTCTCACGTAGGAAATTTCGACATTGCGAAAGCAACGCAACAAAAATTTCTGTGGCTTTCATTCGGGCTGTTGAGTCATAGGTGATAAACACCAAAGACGCGCGTGGTCATATTTATTACATATACATTTGATTGGCGAATTTTCAAGCACATTAATACCATATAGCATAAAAATCTACTGATTTAGATTGAAGCACCCGGTATTACCGGCACCGGCAACGGTCTCGGTAACCGGTACCGGTATGTTCAGGATTGTAATTGAATACACTAAGAATGCAAACCAATGCCAAACAATAAATTCATCAAGATTTTTAAATAGGAAATGGTTTCATAATAATAAATTATTACTTTGCATCCTGCATCCATTATACTGCGTTGTTGATTATGTATTAAAAAAATTAAAACAATTTGTTTTTTGTCTAAATTACAGGTATCCAAGGAGGAGTACGACACATGCAGGATTACGAATCCTAATCCTCGAATTATTGCCGTGTGTGATAAACCATACAAACTTATGTATTTTACAATAACGTTTCGGTCATTCACGCCGCAGCCAGGCGGCCTCGAATTCCGCCCTGGTCAAGACTACTATTTTATTTGTAAGTTGACAATTTCATTTTTACATACGATTAGTTATATTAATTATTATTACACCTTGGTAGAACCCTTGGTACGGATACTCTATTAGAATTTTAAATTATTCCTTGAAAACATTTTCATGTCAAAATTCAACACTACTCCAACTTCCCCATCAAGTTCATATTAATGTAGTATGTTACTTTTGTTTATCGTTTCATTTAATTAGACGTATACCTCCCTACACTAGTAGTGTGCTGTGTACGTGTGAAAATGTTTTGCATATTTTATTGTGCGAATTCGTGTAGGTACCTACCTAGTTGAATTAGATGCTAGTGACAATCCATAATAATTGTTAACATTGAAATTACAATTTTTTGAACAATTTTTTCATATATAAATATAAAAAATAATGTTTGAAACATGTATATAGTGTATCATCTTGTGCATTTTAAAGAGGCTTCACTCATAGAATACATTTATTATTAAATGCAGTAAGTCCTGCCCTGTCCTGTATGGGACGTGTAAGAGTGGGGTGCTGTGGATGTGTATAGCTATATGGCAAATGAATAAATAATTGTGGAGATGATATATAGACAGATTTGGACACACGCCTAGGAGACTGAAGGGAAGTTAGGATTACATGATTATACATGATTAAAATTGTGTATATGTCATGAGCTCTCAGTTTCGTAGCTTGTCATCTTCTCCTTCTCTTGACCCGTGTATATCTATAGTGTGTGTGTGTGCAGTCTGATATGGTCCGCAGTCTGCAGTGTGCACATTCAGATTTGAGACACTTGCCCTGAGCTTGACTCATAATGGAGGCATGTTGTAGGTAGTGTATGTACCTCCGTAGTAATAATATATTTTTGCTGAGCGTGTGTCTTGCTCGTGGGTTTGGTTGTCTACCTGTCTCTCTCATCATCTCACTCTCTTGGACTTGGACGGAATGAGAAGAAGCACTTGTTTCTGGCCGTGTGGCTCTGTCCAATGTATTCATGGCATGGCCGGGGTTTGCCTTTCCTCGTTCAGTTCTCAGGTTGACTGAAAGAAATTTTTAAAGGAAAAGAAAAAGAAGATGAACGTCACTCCGTCTTCCTTTCCTCTCCTTGTTTTGTCCCTATAGCTCATCTTTTAATGTAAATTCAAATTTAGTCAGACATAAGAAAAATATACGATGCTTTGGAGGGACAGGGAAGGGATGACGCTCAGCGTTCAAGACATGTGAGGCCAGGAGCCAAAGGAAGAAATGATCTGTGAATGTTGATGTAATATGAAACGTTTTGGCTCTCGCCTGGACTTTTTTGGTTTTTTCTTCTGTCTTGTTGTTTCTTCTCTAGTTTTAAAGACATATATAGGGGAAAGGGAAGATTCGTGGTGGGAACGTTTATATTATTACTGTCTTTTTTTTCTGTATTATAATTCAGAATCAGAAGTTCATGTATTGCTCACCTTCTTATCGTTAGTCCTTAATTGTAGGTAGCATATAGGTAGGTAGGTTGACGTTGGCAATGGCTTTGGTTCGCGAGATAAAGTTCGTACTGGTACTAGTAGTAGTAGGCAGAAGTAGTTTGTGCGTGGAAATTCAAATTCAATCTCTGTGCATAATATATGTAGACACGGATAGAGGAGTGAGACACTTGTCACTGTCCGTGTCCCTCTTATGTACTACACATAACGTTATAAAGACAAGAGGGAGCATAATAATATGTCATATCCTACAGCAACTGATGAGCACAGTTTGAGTGTGAATGAAAATTTGAATTTTGGAAATGCAAGGGAGACATGATGATACATTATATGAGGGCTAGACTGAGCTAACACACTGAATTTTAAATTCCAATTTTGTGATAAAAAAAATATTTCGTGTGTCCTGTGCAGACTATTCAGAGTCAGACTCATGTCATGTACTTTTTACTGGGGCTGGTTCCTGGTTGCTGGTACGGGCACTCGCACTGGCACTGATAGATATGCAAATATTTGGTCGTGGACGTCGTGCCAAATGTCATATTATACATAGAAATGTAGATTTATTTAGGTAGGTAGGTAGTATTAGTACTTGAGTTTTTGAGGAGGTGGATGGTGAACAGACATTCTTAAATTTTTGTTTAAATGTTTTTGCTTTGCCATTTTTGTATGGATTCTTAAAATACAATTTTGTAAGTAAATATAGCATTTAAGTTATTTGTACTTGTGGTTAATTTATTCACTAGATTTTGCATTTGATTTTAGGTAATTAATTTATGACCATTTGCAGTCTTTTAAATAGTGTAATTTCTGGAATCTGCATAGTTTTAATGTCTAATGATAATACTGTATGAAGCACTGACATTTTTTAAACGCATGTTTAATCGTGCAAATAGAACTGTTTGCAATAATTCAAACTAATTTTACTGTATTTTATTTGACTATTTAAAATCATCTAATTATTTTTTGAAGTATTTAAAAATCATGTATGTTTATGGCTAATAATAAGCTTGTAAATAAAAGTGAGTAACACTCCCAGAGATTATTACCAAAATACTTTTGGTTTGTCCAACCCTTTGAACACACGTTTTTTTAAAATACTTTTTCTAAATTTTTTGTACACATGTCATAAATCTAAAGATAAAGATGCACATACATACATAGTTTGCACACCTTCAAAAAAACTTTTAGAACTTACGCAGTGTCAGTGTTATAATGTGACACGTTGGAGTCGGAGTTGGACGGAGGTCCTACATAAATATGTCTCCGTTTTTTTGGTATTGGTTTTGAAAAATACTAAAACTACAAGAAAAAAATATGCTTCCTCACCAAAATACTAAACTAAATTGTTGACTCTGTCTGTCTTGTTGTTTAATTTCTAGCTACGTCCTCACGTGATGATCTCCATCGACGTGTGGGAGGTCGGTGCTCCTCACATAATATGAAAGTCGTCTTCAAAGTCTGCTGCCACCCTGGAGAGACACCCGCTCAAAGTAAGTTACTCTTTTATTTTCTAGGCATGTGTTAATATTATAAAATAGGTGGGTAAGTAACTTTATCTTTACCAACGCCAACAAGACCTAAAAGAAAAAAAACTCAAGCCTTTTTAACACATATAAGCAGAAAGAGCTTCATTTCTTCTTGGGATTCTTCTTCGTGGGTCCTTTCAGTTTGTCTCTTCTTCTTCTTGACTACTTGACTCTAGTGACGTGGTCAAAAATACACTGTCATTGAGGAGCTCACTTAAGTCCTCACTCACAGTCCGTCACTCTCCTCATCCTCCTGCTAATGGATATGGATTTATTTAATGGATTCTCATTGGCTCCGTTCCGTTGGTAGAGTCATCTTCACACCTTCAATTACATAGGATTTTTATGATTACGGCCGTGCTCTGTGGACTTTATTAGTTGTAGTTTGTTGTAGTGTAGTAGTATTTACCCAGTGATTTCCGTCTTGATCTTGACACTGCACTGGTCGGGTCTCGGTCTCGGAGTCGGAGTCGGACCGGACGGTGAATGTCAATACAGTGGTGTGGTGTGGTGTGGATCCCTTAATAATAAAAGTGACTATGGGAAAAAATGCTGACTTGGTTGGACTTGTTGTGACTCAAGTTTTTTGATCAAGTGCTTTGAGAGTGGAGTGGGAATGAAGTTCAGGGTAAATGTATAGGTATAATGTATGCTGAGGAATGTTGACATGGATATCGCACCGCCACCACCACCACCGTCGACGTTCACGTCCAAGATCATGACCGACAGTAATAATGCACTGTTCATGTAGTAGTAGTAGTCTAGTAGTGGAAATGGAATGGAAAGCAGTCTGAGGATGAGTAGAGTACAGTAGTATAGTACCTGTAGGTATAGTCTATATAGTGGTGGTAGTAGTTCAAGATTGAAATTCAAATTCAACATGTCTTTTTGGTCTTTCCTTTTTACACTATAATTTATTCTCCTCAGACGGCTGCACCTCTACTTGCTCACCTAATTTGTTTACTAGATTTATGTCTTTGAGTATTTGCAGCAGCTCCCAGTCAGTCCGAGTCCGAGTGCTCTCTGTACTCGTACAGTGCACTGCCTTGAATTCTTATATGATTATTTATTATTATTAGTAAAAGACTCACGGAATGAGCCCTCATCATTCTTTCTCCCTTCCTTCTCGCCAGCCTAAGAGCCTCTCTCTCTGATTTCTAATTCTAATGATATCTGTCTCGACAGTCGACAGATATGTAATTCTCCATTGTCATGACACACACACACTCTCTCTCTCTCACTCTCCCATGTTGAGACAGACAGGAGGAACATGGTGGAAACAATGGGAGGGGAGAGAAAAGTTAATTAGTAAAATGTAATATAAAGTAATTAATTAATGATTTAAATATTGTGGTGGTTCTATAATTTCCTGTGCTTATTATGATGCCTTTTTTTTCTGTGCACATCAGGTACGACGGGTGCTCCAGTGGGACAACAGCAACAGCCTCCAGCAGTCCCTCGCCTCCCCAGCTCGTCCACGACAATGACGACTGTGTCGACGACAACGTCGAGACGACCTGTGATCGTGTACACTTCGTCCAGTACAACGACCACCTCCACCACCATCCTTCCCCCCTCCATCTACTCCACTCGCTACCCGCCCAAGAAAACTCAGTACAGTACTAATCCCAATGTTAAACCTACGTCAAAGAAAAGTGAGTGTCCTTCAATTATTTTACCTAAAATTTATAGTTTTTTATTTGTGTGTGAGAGTTTTATTTTTTTGCATAGGCCATAGGGATTTTATCACATGTATTTTGTCTTGTTTACTGCTAGCAACATAGCAACAATAATGCAACAATAGGGAAAGAAATATTAGTAATTCATTATCTGGAATTATCCATATTGTATTTGTTTCCTTTTTAAAATTTTTAGTGTTATCTAAGAATAGGCTCATATAATTACTGTATGTACTTACGCTTGATGGCCACAATATGTATTAGAATCTACGGTCATTTGGGGTTGGCATGGGACACATTGACTTTTGAAATTGAGAGTCCACATTGAAATCGAACCTTTTACCTCATATCACCTCACGCCGCATATCGCACGCTACTATCTCATGGCAACTGTTAAAAGTATGATGATGGCATCCTTCCTATGAGCCTGGTATGGATGGAATGGCATGGGGAACTTGGGCTGAGGAATGTAATAATTGTTTTTCTCATCGTCAGAGAGAGAGAGTGCATTATGGGCTCATGGGCCAGGGCTACAGAGTTAAAGTTATCGTGGAGCGTCAAATGGACGTGGCCCATGGGATTGGATGGGCAGAGAGGGAAGTGTACCTAGGTGAGGTCACACTGCACTCTCCTTCGCCTTCCCACAAAGACACTTTTCGTTTTCTTTGAGTAATGTGAAATACCAATGCGAATGCATGACCATTACCATAGCAAAGTGGATCCTGTATGTACCTGTAGACTGTAGGTGGTAATGGTAGGTGAGTGTAGCTCTGGAAATTGTGATAGTCTTATTGTTATGATTGTTAAAGTTTATTAAGTTGGGTAGTTACTTAAGTTCACATAAAAAGGGAGACCCCCTCATGATTTGGGCTCATTTTTGAGGACTTTTTCAGGATGAGCACCTTTTGAAGTCCACCGCTCTTTTTATTATTTCAATGAAATCAGTGGAAAATGTCGAAATGCTCTTTCCCTCTGAGTACTCGTGTGCGTTACTCTCTCTCTGTACAGATTAGTACTGCTCTCTCTCTGCTATGGCTATGGGTTTCGCTTTGTGGTGGTCTCCTCCAAACTCTATGGGAATTAACTTGGACGGAGAGATGACATTTATGCTTGTTGCATCAACTGTCGTAGTCGTTATCGGTATCGTTGTACGTACGGATATAGAGGTGAAGGTGCGTGCATACAGAATTGGCTATAGGCATTGATGTGACGCAGATGTAGGTAGCTCGACGCTTGATATATTGTTGTAAATAGACACTGCTCGAGTATCTTTGCGCATCTGTCATCACGTTCAAAGGAGAAGAATTAATGGTTTCCCGAGGTCAACTGCTGGAGCTGGAGAGAGAGAGATGTAGAGTAGAATTGGAAGTTGAAGTACAAGGGAAAGATAAGGCAGGGAACAGTGAGAATGCCAATGACAGTGACAACAACTTGAACTTAAGACTGTCACACTTACTTAGCTTCCTTCCTCGATCCCTCCTTTGCGGATATGTGGGCCAAGATCACCACGACAACGACTACGAATCCGAATCCGAGCCATTAGTACCTACATATCACAATATAATTACCTATAGCCACTTGTAGGCACAGTGCTATCATCGGATCCACATCACACGTATATTTTCATGTCGATAGTGACAATATTTTGAAATATTGAACAATTGGAGCAAAACCCAAAAATGATTATTATTCTTATATTGTAGAAACCCATAATGGATAATCCACTCAAATCCCTTTTTGAATAGTTTTTAAATCCTCTTTTTCTTCTTTTTCTTATTCTTATTCTTATTATTCAGGAGATTCATTTGGAGTGTAGTCCCTCTCATCTGTTTTCCCCTTCGCCTTCTTAAATAAAGGAGGGACGACGGACGCGATGCGACGATGTCTTAGTCGTCTTCGTCCTCTTCTTCGTCGTCGTAAGGCTTAAGAATGTATAGATAGTGGATGGATATGAATGGTGCTGGTTGCTGCGGTAGTTGAAATTCTTAAACGGTGATAATGGTCCGACCCATTGTCTGTCGAAATGGAGATGGGGGAAATATTGTGAGCGCTCTACATGTTACATTTTTCTTTGTCTGTGTATTAGGAGACAGAACCTCAAGTGTAACTGAAGACCGTCGTGCCGGCGGTTTTTATAATCCAAGAATAATGCTACTCTCACAATGAGAGACATTCAGACTCAGACGGTGAAAGGGGGGTCAAATTTCACTAATAACCCACATCCCTCAGTCCATACACACATTCAAATTGCGCTCAAAATTTGAGAGAAAGAAACAATGTTATGTGTGGACACTGGAAATGCATGTGCAATTAGGCATCTGTATAGTCTGTAGAAATGTTACCTTCCAGTGCCAGTTATATATGGAAATGATTCAGAGATTCTGAGTGCGGGGTTAGTGTGAGGATCTGAGGGAGATTAGAAGTCCTTGCCTTGATAGTGAGTGTTGGTAGGAATAAAGAATTCAAATGTGTATACTGTGATATGAGCTATTTTACATCTGTACATGTATAGCCACAATTTGTATTTATGTTTTGTGCCGGCTAATATGCATGGACTATGGACTCTACATAGGGCAGAAGCTCGACGTAGCACTCACACGTACGCGCTCTCCACTAGCTATAGCCATGGTTATTATTATGATATTTGCATTTGCAAAGAGACGTCGTCATTGAAGACATGAAAAGGATCTCAGAGTATTTTGTTATGCTCAGGATATGAGAATGGAAAACAGGGGAAGAATGTTAAAAGAGGGAAAGAAGGGGAAAAGTCTCGACTAGCTGTCAAAATTTTTCAGGATTTTTCTTCTTCTTCTTCTTCTTCTTCTTCTTCTTCTTCTTCTTCTTGTACGTATATTTTTTTTATTTGGCTAGGAAATGCTATTTCCTTCCCTTACCCATGTAAAAGCATCAATTTTTCATCAAGTCATGGAGCTCCAGAGCATCCATAGCACCATACCAGCACTATAGATACTCGACTCAAAAGAAGATGAGGACAGTTGGAAATGTATATTTATATAGAACATATAGGCAAGCAGACAGACAGCCATCTATGAAATACTTTATGATATATATATATCAAAAAAAGAAGAAGAAAAAACGTAGTGTCTACTGTGGTTTGGTTTTGGTTCGTCTTGGTCTCTTGGTTTTTGCTTTTTGGTTTTGCATTGTCAAACTTTTGGGGAATAATAATGTAGCCATATATTTATTTATTGCTCGCAATTCTCTATGTATCCGTATAATAGGAGTGAATGGGAGTTGAGTGAGTCCATTTTAAAATATAGACGAAATTAATGACAATATTTGTTTATAAAGCTGAAACGTTTCTTATTTTTTTTTACACAAAAATATTTTCCCACTCTGTTCTGTCTGCGTCCTGCGTACCGTATAGCATGTGAATGTGTTTTCTATTGATATATATATATATAAAAAATTTCTTTCAGTTTTGTTTATTTGAATTGGAAATTGCTCAACTTGAACTTTTCAACACGGAGTATATAAATATATTCTGCTGAGGCATTGCTCAGTTTGTACACGGAGTGTGAGAGAGAGAGTTAAGTACGGGATCGGGCACGGGAATAAATTAA
This sequence comes from Dicyrtomina minuta, assembly GCA_949802685.1. NCBI lineage: Eukaryota > Metazoa > Arthropoda > Collembola > Symphypleona > Dicyrtomidae > Dicyrtomina > Dicyrtomina minuta. The sequence goes on from OX461809.1 coordinate 89,695,502, forward strand.
TATATTGTTGATGTTGATCTCTGCCAGTTGCCATAGTTGAATTTTAAGCGGAGTGTACAGTTGTAGTGTATTGATGTGTCTTTGTGGGAATAGCAGTTAGATACAAGATACAAGTCAAGTGCTTTTTTATTATTTTCACAATTTGGATTTTAGAAGGTGTGAGGTTGGATTTGGAATGGTTGGAATCGGAAGTGGGAATGGTATGGCTCCGGAATTATAAAAGCAAGTAAAAAAAAGAAGGAATGTTTCCTTTGGCTAAACTCCATGTCCCCATGATGGTAATTTAATAAATATACAAGTATCCAATTAAAAGGGAGTCAAACTAAAAGTTTAGCCATAGTTTTATAGACACCCGTGGATTTTTTTTCCTTCTTATTTCACCATGTGGATATAACTATGTACCTACTGACGGAGACGGAGCCACGCATTTTATTAAGTACCTATACCTATCTGTGCACTGTACTACCTCGTGCGTATAAGTGTAGCTTGCTTTGCTAAAAGCAAGGCATTGTATCTACACTATCCAAGTTTTGCAGTAGGCGCTATAGCATTGACATTGGAATTTGCTTCTTGTTTTTTTTTTACTTTTTTGTTGGAGGGCAGTACTTAGGTAATTCTTTATTCATGTATCAGTACTCATCCAAAAGCAAAGAAGTTTTTTTTAAAATTCTGCTTTGAATTTTTGCGTCAGTGTTGAAAAAAGGAAATGCTAATAGGACAATTGTACGTATTATAATTATAGGTAGTTGATTGGTTGAAAGGTAGATAGTAGATTTTGGACGGTGACAGTGGACAACGGGACTGATATCCGGTTCCAGTTCCGGTATATTATTATGATTTGTAAGACTGTGTTTAAAAGGGAAGCTTAAAAAACTGTGTCAGTTTTTGAACAGTACATGTGTATAAATGTGGCCTATGGTTATGGTATAGCAGGAGCTAATATGATATAGCCATGGGTCTTCTACAAGTTGCATAGGTAAGTATGCGTGTAGAGAGGAGACTGACTGAGTGGTGGAGGTAGAGGAGAGGATTGTGAGCAATGGAGTGAGTCGAGAATTGCTTGCTCACTTAATAATTTAGTAGCTTGTTATTTATTCAACGGTGGAATCTATGAAAGCGTTTTACTCTTCTTCTTCTTCTCCTTTTTTCTCTCTCTCTCTCCCACTTCCACTACAACTCCTGTCCAATTTATCTCAGCAAATGTCATTTTTTTCCCACTCTCATTCTTTCCCTCTATATCACCACCTTCGTCTTCCTCCACTTCCACTCCAGTCTACATATGCATACAAATTAAATATTAGCTATACACACATATGCAGAGCATCCCGATTTCCTATAGACTCAGCTCTGTATGTATATATATGACCCTGGTCCCGGTCCCGGTTTTCAATCCTTCTTTCTTCAACTTTATTTTCCATCATCGTTTTTCCCTTCATTTTCAATTTTCATATTTACTACAAGAGCTCACACTCTCTCTCTCATCTTTAAATTTTTTTATCGAGTCGAAGAGTCGCGGAGGCCATGTAAAAAAATAGACTTTCCCTCATCTGCCTCTCTGCCCGCCACGAGAGCGAACGCCAACTCCAACAACTGGTGCAATAACCATGAGCTTAAATAAGAGTCTCTGAGTATCTCCGTGTATAGTGCGTACGACAGTATATATAGGACTGTGCCTGATATATTGATAAATTATGCCGAGACTTGTCAACTTTTGTCAAAATCTTGACGCTAAACTGTCATTTTCATTTTGAGCCTTTCTCACTTGTTTTTTTCCCCTGCCTCTCCGATATGTACTATATGTGATATTCTTTATGATGTGGAGTAGAAGAAAATTGAAAAAGCTTTTCCTGTATAAAATATACAAATAACATTTTAAGGAAAATATAGTGGGGTTGACTTAAAGCTTGAATTTCTACATAGGGCAGTACATATAGGTTATTGTTGGCATGGCGTTGACGGTAGTGGAGATGGACAGGTGATGATGGTGGTGTAGGTTCACTGTCCACAGTGTGAGGATACCTCCTGTGTGTGCTTTAGCATTTCTATTTTTCTATTTAAGGCGGCAGTGGTACATTTCTTGGTGGTAGTTGATTTTGTATTATTTTAGTAGTTAGTATTGTCAAAGATATGATAGGGGCTATTTTTTGCTCAATGAATTTTTAGTAGAGCTTTTTAGTTTTATCGAAATCGAATGTCAAGTTGTGACAAATTCAACTGTTTGCTATTACTATTATTACTACGATCATATATTTTCTTGGGAGTTGACCCACTGTAAAATGATAATCGAAAACGTGTAGAAAGACACTCGTTTATTTTTGTAGGAAACATGCGTCAATTTCTGTTTTGCCTTCGAATTTATATAGGTGCAATTATCCGCTATGAGTAAATATCCAATTTATGCGTATGTAAGGTAGGTAGGTAGGTACTTTGTTTGTATACTGCTAAATGTATTTTTTTGTGTGTTTGTCTGTACAGAGGAGATACGAAAGGATTGCAATTGGTCTGTAAGCCATTAGAGGGTCTTCAAATTTTAGAAATACTGCAAAGTGCGTGTGACGAGTCAGTATATTATTATAGTCGATAGTTGGTTGGTTGGTTGGTTGACTGGTTGGTGCGTGTTATTTGTTGTTTAGACTGTCGCATTCAGTGTCGGCTTCGCCTGTCGCTGATTTGATTTGGCTTCTTTAATTTCAGTTCCACTTTAGTTTTTAGAACAAAAAATTGTTAGAAAGCGGGATTTTGCCGTCCTGTAGGAAATGGCATGTGATTTTGTAGATTCAAGCTCCAGTTTTTAGTCTCGACTTGTAGTGTTATATGTTTATGTTGGAAAAGAACGCGGGTTGTGGCGGTTTTCGGGCAAAATAGGTCATAGCGTTTGGGATTTCACTACTACTGTACAACTGCGTTTAAAACTATAAAAATCTATCGTGCGTATAATTACACATTAATTATAAAGCTACCGTTTCACAGTGTATTTGCGCATTATGTATATAGTATTGATTTGAAATTTCTATGTGACAGTAATGAAAAGGTTATATTATCAAAAAAGAAAAAAGAAGTAGATGCGCTATTCACTAATAACAGGAAATGCGTAGGAGAATTAAAGACTCGGAGGTTGTTGTGATTTTGAGTATTGAAGAAATAACACTAAAATGGGATTACACGCCTATATTCATAGGAGTCGGAGTCAGGAGGGTAAATAGTTAAAATTTGCGAGCTAAACTAAATTACATTATGCGTTTAAAAAGTGTGACACTAAACTGTGACGCTTTAAAATTATGTATTAGCAGAGATCAAAGATTGAGATTAAAGGGAAGTTTCCAACTTGGAAAAGCATATGTACATATAATTACATAAAATTACATGGTATGTCCCAGAGTTGAAAGAGCGATTGGGAAATTGTGCTAATTTTGTTGCCTCCAGTTTTTGGATGCGTTCTTCGACTACGACACTACGTATATTATGTATGTAGGTAGTATAGGGAGATACAACATTTTAATGGGACTGGGAGTATAACGTATAATTATACATATATATGTACTATCTCGACCAGAGTCTCAGAGTGCGAGGACCTCACAGTAGTCGGTCGACGATGTCTTCGTCGTCGTCGTCGAATGTTTTATGAGACATTTTAATTGAAATCAGCGTCCAATGAAACAGATTTTTCACTCGTTCCCAATCTCACTGGGCCAATCTTTTGATGCCTCCGTCTCATTATATTTATATACGAAATTTGCCTTCTTTCCTCTACAATGGAGTAGAGTAGGATTTTTTCTTTTTTACTCCTTCTTTTCTTCCTCTTCTTTTCTTCTACAAATGTTCCTTAAGAATGCAAATAAAATTCTTGGAAATGATTTTTTTCTCCGTCCTTTCCCATTTGCTACATACATATAATTATATCTTCTGTCTCCTGGTTCGGTACTAATGCAGAGCGCTAGATGTACGTAGTATTGATGGGCTTACATCTGTAGTAGTAGTAGTAGTAGAAGTACATATGTAGTACTAATAGTAATAGTAACTAATAAGACTTTTAGCGCTTTCCTTTGCAATGCGATTGCTACAGATTTTCGGGGAAGTTTCAAGTTTTCACGTCTCGCGTCAATATCGGTTTCGGTTCCGTTCGTTTGTTCGTTAGTTTTGTTCTTCTCTCTCCCCCTCTTTTTCTTTTTCTTCGCCTTCGTCTCTTGGTCTTGGAAAGAATTAGGAAATGGAGTGTGTAGACGAGATACTCTCGTTTTAATGTTAGTTGCTCCGCTACTGGAAAAATCTTGAATCTTGAATTAAATGAAGGTGGTGTCTGAGGGCTGGGACTGATGCACTGGGTATACATGTGCCTATATTATATTATGTATAAGACATTTTTTGTAGGCGTAGGCGTAGGACTTACCTTCCCCATCTCCAGAGCCAGAGCATCCAGTTAGTTTCAGCCAGGTATGTAGATGGTTAGCAGTTTAGGAGTAATTGGTTTACTTTCCTCACTCTAGATTTTTAGAATCTTGAATTTAACTGAACGCGCCCTCCTTGCGTCTCGCCCTGTTTTTTTTTCATATATCACCTTGGTTCGCATGTAGGGCCTTCTTCTATAAGTATTCATACTAATAGCGCGAGGTGAGATTTTTTTTATACAATGCAATATAGCGCTCTTTTGGCTCTTGGTGTACTTACAGTAATTATACATGTATTTCAGTTAAAATCTTGGTTTTGGTTTCAAATACAGTGCACCGACCTGACATATTTGTACTACAATAGGGAGGCATAGCAATGCATAACGTGTAGAAGGAGAGATATGAATGTTTAATTCGTAAAGTTTAATGAGTTTTCCTCAGAATTTTTGTTCTTCCCCGAAAAACTGGGACGATAAAATTTTATGGAAAAGTCTACAGAGAGAGAGAGAGAGAAAAAAGAATAAAGTGTGTGCGGAAAGAAAGCAGAGGGGAAAATAGAACTTTAAAAAAAACTCTGAACAAAAAAGTTGGACCACTCTGGAATTTTTTTTTTAGTTTTAATTAAATCAAATTTGTTGCATTGCTGTAGTAGTTGTAGTAGAAATGACAGAAATAATTGAATAGTGCATCAGTGTTTAAGGGTATAGTGTAAAATATTAAGGAAAAATGTATGTTATACGGTCCTCAATAATGTTTGTTTTTTTGTTTGTTTGTGTGACTTTTCAGAAGAATTAGAGAAGCATCCGAATGAAGTGGTGAAGAATGAAGAGTTGACGAGCTCAGCGCGGCGGAGTATTCATCATTGGAGTCCCCATTTATGCGCTTGTCTACTCTTAGTACTAATCAGTCTGAAAAATCCATTCTGGCAATTGTCTTAATCCCTTTATTTTTAATATTTTTTATTTATTAGTTAATTAAAAATTTAGTAATATTAATTATATATATTATCAAGCTACAATACAAATAGAATATTACTTGTACGAGAGTATGGAAACTTATATATACCTACCTATATATATGTATATACGAGACTACAAACTCCTACGACTAATAATACTACGACTACGACTATACAACAACCAACCAAACACACACACACCTACACGTAATAATTGCAAAAATTATTCTGAAAAAATATAACGAATAATTAATTTTAATTTGTAAGTTTTTCCACAACCCCCTTCAAAAAAAAATTAGCTCTTGAACAACTTATACTCCTTCTTCTTCTAGTGAATCTGTCAAAAATGTCTGTCAAGATACTTAAAGAAGACTAGAAGAATTTTTTGAAACCAAAAAATAATTACATACAAATAAAACCAACAATGCAGATGGATACACACACAGGAACAAAAATTTGAAAAAAAATTAATACGTCGTTGATGATGACCCTCTCTTTGGTTGTGTTTTTTTTTTGTTTGAGCTGATTTTGACTTTCCCTCATCCCTTTGATTTTTATTTGTTGTGTTGTTATTTTTGATTTTCTGTGAGGCTAATTTTTCAAAAATGAAAAAATTATAAAGTGTGTGTGGAGTTTTCAATATTTTCAAAGGGAAATAATACTTAAAGACAAAATTAAAACTCTCGACGATCGCGCACCATTCAACATCATCAGCTTCAGGCCAGTGCCAGTGCCCGTGTGTGTATATAATTATTATATAATAGTGGAAAAAAATATACATTTTTTTTTTCAAAAAAATGGAAAAGACTGTTGTGTGTGAGCTGGATTTTTATTATATTTGTGAATTTACAAACAAACAAAAAATGTGTGAATATTTCGTGTATTTATTTATACTTGAATGTAAAGACGGAAACAGTGAGTGTATTATTATTGTATTATGTACTTATTTGTATATACATATAAATATCCATATATATATAGTATACATAGGTAGACACACTACATAATATAATTACTACATAATAATGTAATATATATTAATAGTCTTAATTTCATTCGAGCGGTATGTAGATATACATTTATTAATACGATAATACGATACACATACTTTGTATATAGTGCATAGGCATAATTTACCTAGGTATATAACTTTAATACATTTAAATGTAGATGTTACGTCAAGAATCTATATATATTACAATTACCTACAATTTTTCAACCAAATCAAGATCAACACTAAACTAACTACTAATTATATACTGCATACTTTCTTTTGAATCGTATAGACATTTTTGTTTTAATTTGCCATCAATCTGTCTTCTTCAGCTGTTGTTTGTTTTTTGTTTAACCTTTCAAAACAACAACTTTTTTTTATTATTACTAGTATTAATTATTATTACATTTTTTTTGGTGCCATTTCAAAAATCAAATACTGATATATCTGCCTCCAACATCCAATATGTCCGATATTTCCTATTTTTTGGAGGGGATTCGGATTTTTTGGATTTGAACTGTGTGTATGCGTAATGTGACTTTTAGAGTAATAATTATTATTATTAGTGTACGCGGCTCTCAAAGTTGTTGATACGACTTTGAGTATTGGAAATTGAAGCTACTGATGAAAAAAAAATAGTGTGTGAATTTTACAATATTATGACAAACAAAAAATATGAAAGTAGCTTTATATGTTTAGCTTATAATAGAGAACAAAAGTGACAAGGAAAATAAGTTACCCCAGTGAATTCTTCTCTCATTTTTTTTATTAATATAATTATTACACTACTATTACTATTGCTATTATTATAATTTTTTTACAATTAATAATTATTATTACAAAATGATATTGGGGCTCTACTTGAACCGATATACCGAATACCGATAGTGTGCTTGTCTGTTTGTGTATTAGTAGTGAGAAAAACTAATCGAGAAAAAAAATCAAAAATCTTGGACCAATCTACAAACACGTGTCATATATATTATACTATACAAATATATATAATTACTATATAGTTATATATAATTATTGCTAATAGCTCTCTACGTTTACTACTTACTTACATTTTAAATACATAATATTTCCTCAAGACAAAAAAGTAACACACTCTTCGCCTTCTTCAAAAAATAATAAGTTTCATTTTGTTTTTTTGTTTTGTTTTTTTGAATTTGTTCTCGTTCGTTCAGTATAATTATTATTAAAAAGGAAAAAAATTAGAGACTATACAAAATTATACAAAAACCACTATCTACTATATACATACTATATAGTAATATAACCTTATAATCATTTCTTCGTGGAAGGGAAAAATGGAGTCAAAAAAATGAATTATATAAATATTACTACTACTATGTATTATTATTATAGTTGTATAATTAAATTACAATAATTATTAGAATGTTTATATTATATAATTAATTACAATTTCCTATTATGGTACAACCTACCACCTTAATACCCAGTTTTGTGTGCCCTCCAACCTCCACCCTCCCCCCACCCCCCTCCTCCCTTCCCCAATCGTCCCGTACTTACTTATATATGATCAAGGATGAAAGGACTATGAACTATATTATATTATGATGACGTATTTACTATATAAAAAACTTTAAAAATAAAATCTAGAAATTAATAATTATTATGGTACGCAACGATTTGCTATTTATGTATACATATACCTACTTACATAATTATATAGAGAAGAGGAACTATATAATACACACATAATATTTTCTACAATGCAGTAATTGCAGTATACATACATACATACCTACGTACATTCAGAGCGCTAAACAAAAAATCTAAAAACTTTTAATCTAGAATTTGAGATTCGATCGAAATAATATTATATATATATATTGCTACAATAGAATATTTTATTTGTAAGGGAAAAAATTCGGGCATTTTGTGAACGTTTTTGTGGCATTCTTACATATATTGGGTTTTTTCTGTCTCCAGTCTTCCTATATGGTTTGTCTCGTGTTCTCTCTCGGAAATAGATTGCATATTTGTACCTCATATTTGGATCTCTGAGTTGAGTCGTGTTCACTATTTACACTACTAGCAATTTTATGATATGTAGGGGTGTGGCCACGGAGTTTAATGATAGGGTATTATTGCATACTGTGCTCCATGGGACTTGCCTCTATGTGCCTATTCCTTGCTATGCAAGAGTGCACAAAATCATTTTATTCCCTAATTACACGCAATTATTTCGAAAAGGAAAAATTCAAAATTTTAAATACTGCACAACAGTCTATTATGAAGGTAAAGGCAAAGGTCGTCGTGGTCTGAGGAAGTCATGAGTCAGTGATTTGAATTTGATTTTAATATAACTTCAAAAGTAAGAATTTGCATATTTAAGGTTTATTTTGAGTACCTAATTGGTTATAGCGCATTTTAATAGCGGGAATTTCTTAAAAATGTAAAATAAAAAAAAACATGTCTGGAAATCCTGTCAAAATTCTCGTAAGAATTGTGCTATTATTAGTCGGACTCGGACCGTGGCATTAGTCACCTCACCTCATTAACCTAGCCTATAAGTACATTAACTCCCATAAAATCAGCCAGTCGCCGCAGTAAATAATTTTCCGTTGAAATCAACATTTAAATACAGGTCCAGTTTTCATACAGAATATTTTTAATGATGAGGCATTTGGGTTTTTCCGTTTCCCTACAAACACACACACACACATGCGTACAGATAATTGACACGAACCTGAGACAATATATTATTGTAGTTTTAGTGAGTAAATTTGTTGGCTGCAATGACTGAAGTACGAAAATGAAAATTGGACATGCGGAGTATAGGTAATGTCTACACAGAAGGATTAAGTAGTAGTAGGTACATTATTAATAAGAATGACTTTAGATTAGATGATTGAGCTGATCCCATTTATTGCCAACCCAACGCAAGCCATCCCATCATATGTATGCAATAATGTACTATTAGCTAATCGTTAACGTTTTATCCCAATCACATCGTCGTCCTCGTCCTCGTCGTCGCCGCTACCGTTACCGTTCTCGAGCCTTTGTTTGTGTGACGTGCGTTCGCACTAATGTAAATGCGAGTTTATTATTTAGAACCTGAACCTATGTCGATGCCGATACGGATACCGATATATGCTACGTTACCAAATCGGCTACAATTATCCTCAAGCGTCTGCTTCTTATATACCTAATAAGAAACAGTATCAATTATCTAATAGCGTCTCCCTCAACTCTCAACATTACCTCCTCTATAATAGCTACAACAATCCTCCTTATCTTCACGGTTACCGCTCCCGTCACACATCACCGTATTTTTACTTATAAAGTCCCGCACAGTCCCGGTGAAATTGAAATTGGTGAAAATATTTTCGAAATAAAAAAAATCGTGTAGGTAGGTACTTTGAAAGATATGAGTTCTGTTACCGATGCCGCTGCCGGTACCGTTACCGAGTTGATGGGAATAGATATCGAGTTGAGAAAAAAAAGACGGTAGTCAGTATCGGTTCGGTCCGGGACTTGGTACATGAATAGTTAAGGGTAGAGGCGGGGATCATGGAGACACAACCTATTAAACTAAGCAGAACAGAGGGAAAGTCAAGGAAGGAGAAATAGAAATATTAGACATCGCGGGATAACTTTTAGCTTTAGCTATATGCCACTTAAAACACACACACACATCAAATTACCAAAATAGGCATCACTAGGTATGCACGTCCTGTCGAATTATACCGGTTTCGGTCCTCCATTTGTGTCCATATATTAGCGGGAGTTGTGGGAGTGGGAGTGGGACAGGAAATGGGTTTTGGAATTCCAAACTCTCGAGTTCGAAATGAACAAAGACAGCAAGGAGACTTGAATAATTTAGGCGTCTCGTGAGCCCTCATAATCGTGGTTTAGCTTCGGACTCGGACGATGCGATGGACAGACATAGGAGAGGAGCGTATGGCATGGCTTTGTATAGCTACTATATGATAATTATGTGTGCATAATACGGGACTCGGAAATCCATACAGAATTGTTTTTAGCTAATGACCACTTAATTTCTTTGATTAATAATTACAAACACAGGGAGAAAACATGTTGGATGGTTTGTGAATCCGCTGAGAGGGACGTGTTCCCTACGTTACAAAACTGGTAGAACCAACCTTTCTCCTTGTCCGTGTCCGTGTTCGGATTCGGATTCGGATCCACGTTCTCTATATATTTGTTGGGGGAGCGTACATATTTTTTCTTTATCAATATCAACTTCAACTCCAGCGCTTATTGCACATATTTACATTTACTGAAACATCCATACGGTCTCCTAACTTAATGTAGTTATATTACCTTAGGAACATTGCCCATGTATTACTACTATTACTATTAATGAAGCAGTCCCTTCTATGTAGTTCTTCTAGTTTGTCATTTTTTGAGTCGATTCTGAATTTCTGTCTGAAATGAGCTCCTGATGACTGATGACTATGACGATAAGTGTCTTATTATTATTTTAATCATCGTCACTGCTACTATAGCCATGTCCACATATATTAACCTCGATTGTTTGATTGTTTGTTCACTTATTGTTAGTGGTACATTGTGTAATCATAGATGTTGGGCTACAGATAGTGGTTTCTTTAGGATAGGATAATGACCGACCCATTAAATGGGGCGCATGTACAGTACTTACTGAATTCACTCCCCCATCGCCAAAATTCACTAAATAATATTGATACGCTGGTAATTTACATTACAAACCATCTACTAAGCCCCAACCGATTTCAGAAATTCAATGGAAAAATTAAAAACAAAAAGTATCCATGATGGGAAGATGCTCCTGCAAAATGTAAAACGCTTCTTTTTTTCTAGTTCTTTTATAAGCGCACACACCCTGCCTGTCGTCTGTATACACTTTAACTGTCAGCTACGAGAAATACAAAGAGTAACAATAAGAGCCTCTTAACAACAACAGACAGACAGACTATCTCATCCACCCTCATACAACTCACACACACACCTGTAAAACAGTATTGACAAAAACTTTCTTGGGAAATAAATCGTATGAATCACGGACCTATTGGTATCGACGCATAATATACATACTGACTGATATAGAATTAATCCAATTATATTCTCGGATCGGACTGACATTGATTTTGAGTATGAATAATGAATGATGACATGACGTGTGTGTTGTTGTGGTGGTGGTGGTGGTGGTGAACGAGAAGGATGACGAAGCTCTCGACTGGAATTCAAGACAATTCACAACGTAGTATACAATAATAATAAAATTACTTTTACTATTTACAACTGGGAGTCATGCAAACATCAATAGGTTCTATAGGCTATACAGACACCGTACAGGTTATATAGTAAGTATAGGGCACCCCTATAAACAGAGAGGATGTAAGGTCAATAATATTATTAAAACAGATTTATTATTAAATTACATGTATGGCGTGAGCATTTTTAATGAAGGATCAAATATACTGTTTACTTTACAGTCTAAATCTATACATAGTGGTGCATTCTACAATTAAAATGATTACAACACTCCCCTGATTTATGAGATAATAACCAGAAAATCATCACTTGTATTTATTCTATTGCGAAATATGTATAGAGAAGGTTTTTTATACGAACGACGACGGTAAAGCGCAATATATTATGCTGTGAGTGAGAATGTGAAAGTAAAATGGTATAACAAGTGCAGACAGGGAACATGGTGTGTAATTAACTATGCAGTGTAAAACTATGTAAATTCACAAATACAAAAACAAATGGAGAGAGAGAGAGAACCAAAATCCATAAATATACACACACGAGCAAACCTAATGGAAACTGAGAAAACCCAATACCCTATACCTATACCTAGGTACTTATAATTAATTATATAACTCAACCAAAATCAATTGAAAATATTAATATACATAAAAAGAATGTAAAACCCTTTGTCTATACTATAGACTCAATTTAATTGTGCGGATAGACAGTACATAGTACGACTACGAGACGAAAACGGAATTGACATGCGAAATGAGTGGATTATTACTAGTTTTAAATTACAAAAGTATAAAAAATCACACAAATGTTTTTTCTCTTGAAATAAATGGAAAAAACATTCTATTCTATACTATATACTGTAAAAATATAATATATATATGCATTATATACTCTACATAAAATATTATTGTTTGTATCTATCTGTATGCATATAGATTAATTGAGGTAATTATACATACTAGACTATACCTCTATATATATAATTATATAAATAATATACATATATTATACATATACTCCACTTTGTGTACAGACTATAATAAGGAATTATACATAGATTTACAAAAATATTATAGACAAATAAAATCTCAAAATTCTTTTGTTTCACTTTAAACTGTTTCATAATGTGTGTGTTTTTTTGTCATCGTTATTATTTTTTTGGTTTTGGCAAACTTTGCATTTTGACTGATTTACTGCCATTCACACCGGACCGCGGCTCGGCGAAACCATCAGCAGTAGTCAACATATTTTTACACCAAAATATTACTTCATCGATCATACAATTGAACGCAATATTTTTTATTACGAAAGATGAAAAGGAAACTATTTTTATCTAATGCGAAGAAGGCCACTGTAGTGTGTACAATTCATGCAGTTTCAGTTGGAAGTTGAGAAGCATTAACTGTTCATACTTTTATTTCATTAAGTCATAATAGAGTTTTTTGGCATATACTAAGAAGTAAGAAGAAGAAGTAATTTTTTCTCCTATCTAGTATCTATATATAAGAATATTTTAAGAAACTAGATTTTTGTAATCTTAAAATAGTCTCTATGCTAGATAATGGAAAAGCGGCGGGAAATATGGAATAGATTTCAATTTCATTTTTTAGCAGTTAGCAGTAGTGGTAATAGGATAGTGATACTGGCTGATTAGTGATGGTCTGATAGTTGAATGTAGTACTGATTGAGTTTCCGTGTTTCAATCATCCGACTCAATTTGATTTAATTTAACTTGATGAGATTTGATTTGATAAGACTAAATAGTTAAATATGACTTGGTTTCGGCTCTTTATCTGTCTACCTTCATAACTGCCCCACTTTTTTTTATCCCCTCACAAGTTTAGAAGACGTCAGTAGTAAATAATGACTGTGACTGTGTTAGTTACTACTACCGTACCGTTGCGGCTTGCGGCTCTATACAACTCTAGCTATTCACGGACCACTGTGGTTTCTATATAATCATAATCAATATGTCATATTACTGGCAACTGGAGGTACTATATTATTGTTTCTTTTATATATATATTTGTTTCGTTGTAAGTCATGGTTACTCTCTTTTACTGTTATGTTCTACTGTTCTACTGTATTAAGCGGAAGACTCCAACTGTATAAGAAGAGGAAATTACATATGGCTTTGAAAGAAAAGGTTGCCTCACTATCCGCCATCCGCTGACTGAGTGAGTAGAAATACACTGATAATGTTACATCAAGTTACCTACGTTTCGTTTTTTTTTCTCGTTTGTATCTTGGTTTTTACGAAATGAAAGTGAAGAATGGATTTGGACTGAGAGCTGATGGGATCTTATAGTTTTTGATTTATTTATTGATTGTGATTGATAGACAGACAGAAGTTGATGTTTAAGATGAGAGGCGGTGGCGGCGACTGTGGGCGGGCGGGCGGGGTGGTAGTTGGAGGCAGGCGGTCTCAGAATCTCCTCTGTCTACTGTTTACCATTTTGTAGGAACATTATTAAAGTCTCAGCGAGTCCAAGCTTGGAAAACATGGAAGATACTCATGAGGACTGATACTGACTGATCGAGTACTTGAATCTTATACAGTTTTATTTTTTTTTGTAAGGTATGCACTCCATAGGATAGAACGAGGACCAGGGCCAAGACCGAAGCATGAAGTACCACAGCACCAGCTCAGACAGCCTGTAAATAGAGCAGTATTGCAATTGCAACCGTATTAGTATTGATATATTATACGTAAGTACAATGCCTTTGTGTTTAATGTTATTGTATGTCAAGTATGACGATTTGTTAAAAACAAGAAGGAAGCTGACTCAGCTGACTCAATAGTTGAAGGCGGAGCTCGGAGATTTCCTCTCCCAGTTCCAGCTTTCGAGCTTCATATTTACCAGATCCAGAGCGTATTTTCAGCTAAATTACTGTCCTCTCTGTGAGTCTAAAGTATTACGTTATTTTTTAGTTGTTTTAGAATGTGTAATGCTTTGTCAGTAGTATAAAAAGAATGTTGTTTTATCGAAATCGAAACGCTTTTAACTTTTTTAAATCTGCTGCTCTGTGTAAATGTTAGAAAAATCAGTCCATTTTTAAGAACATGTTTGAATAGTATTGTAAATTGTGTTTTAGGCTTAGGGAAATTGGAATGAGAGCTGGTTGATAGCACCTAATTCTGTGTCAGCATTACAAAAATGTATTTTTTAAATGCATAAATTAAATAACCGTATGTCTTGTTCTTGTTGTAGTTGTAGTTGTTGGTGGTCCATCTAGTTCGTTAAAATAAGCCCCGGTCTTTATATTGTGTATTCTGTATTCCTCTTGTGTAGATGATGGTCAGAAGGAGATCGGGGGACAAGTAATATATTATGCGGCAATGTTATTGTCATAAATCTACAGTTTACACAGACTACAGAGGAGTATACAGAGCAGCATACAGCTGACTGATGATGGTTGATGGTAGATTTTGATTTCCTTGTCATCACATTACATCATATCAGGACGGAGAGACTGAGTGAGTGAAAGCTGAGAGTCAAGTCAAAGCAAAGGCACAAAGAACCGAACCACAACCACAACACACAACCAGAACCAGACCAGAAGAAGAATACAAAAAACCAAAAATCAAAGTGAGCTACTAAACAGTTACAGTTTGTTACACAGAGTGCTTTATACTAAAAAAAGGTAATATATACTTACATAAGTAGGCATGCATAATAGGACATAAAACCCACCTTTCAGAGTTATTCCATTTATATATAGATAATATAGATACGTTATGCAGTCTGGTTTATCTGTAATATCTGTAGTAATAATATTGGATGTAGAGGGAAAGAAAGAAAAAAATGTTGTGATCTAATAATATTACTCATATCATGGGTCATAGACAGAGAATAAAATAAAATGCTTCCTTAACTCTGACTCTCCTTTGTACATGTGCAGGAGGTGCTTCTTCTCCATCTCCTCAACTCTCCACATGGATGGATGATATTATGTGAATTGAATGGAATTGGACTGAATTGAATTGACTACAAAATACAGATAGAATTGGATGGGATTGATTGGGATTAGATTCTACACCGACAGACAGACAAGCTTCTTTTTCTTCCTCTTCTTCTTCTTCTGCAGTCTGCAGCTCCAAGTTTCAACTCTAACTCCAGCCTCTCCGTCCTTTCCTTCGTCTTCGTCTATTCAGCACATAGTCCAGAATTCCAGAATGATAAGACAGAGCTCCGTTCTCCACATATCTCTACGTCTACACATTCTACATTCTACAGATTCTGATTCTACAATGTTGATGTGAATGTGTATCCTCCTCTCCTACATACAAATTTGTCTTGACTTTTATTCCAAATCATCTCCCAAAACCAAATCCAAATTGAACCAACATCACTAAATCACATGAAGGATTGATACAGAGAGGGAAAATTGAATTATTTATCAATCAAATGATTTTCTTCTCAACTCAAAAAGAAAAAGAAATTCAGTGAATGGCACATCCAGTCAAATGTCAGGGTGGCAGCAGGAAAGGTTGACAGATATTGATGGATCCATGTCCGGTGTGTAGGTACCTACGTTTTTTTTACCAGATACCAGTTACCGGTTTTTACTTTTTATATAATGATTTTTATAAATGCTAAGCTGCATACATATAGTCAGGGCTCTTATGTCGTTTACACTCCTCTGGGTTCATAGCTATATCATTTATATTTAAAGGGTTATTCGGCACTTAGGTTTTCCAGTAGGCATTTTCACCTCTATTTTATATGGGCTCAGGTATGAGTCTGTGCTGTTGTATGTACTTTTTGCTATTGCAAAAACTATTTTTGTTAATTGCGTTTTGTCATGTTCGACATAGCTAATGGGATTTGTGGTATGTTTTAAGGTGTCTGTAAAAAATGCTTGAGTGTATTTATTAGCTTAGAATAAATATGTAGTTAACTAAATGATATTGCAGGTTTTTCTAGTTATTTATATTATAACCTATGTTTTTATTTGCCATTGATCCTTGAGAGTAATTAAAAAGGTAACTTAAGTATGAAGCAGATTGAAGCTTAAGAAATTTTTGATGTGTGTTGAATATTATGCAGGTAGATGTGATGTGATTTGGCAGTGGATTACATATAACAACATTGGACATACCTAAAACAATAACAAACAAACAGTAAAGATAAAAATTACACTGCTCGTTAATTAAGTGATGTGTATAGTCCAAGTTTAATGTGGCTTGGTGTTAAATTAGCATAGGGAAATTTGTACATTATTACGTTATGTTCAATGTACATACTTTGTAATAGTTGTTGTAGAGCTGGACGCTGTAGCTTGTATTGTATACTGAGTGATGTAATGATTTAAGATTATTAGAAAATAATAAAAATAAGCCATAAAAGTACGACAAGGCATTAATAATTATTAAGTGCTCAGGAGACGTACGATTAGATTAGATAGACTTGGACGCTCACTCTATGTGAGACACCACCATTGAGTTAGCTTTGTTCTTCGAGATTTGGATTGGAGAAGATCCATAAGTATATTTTATGTTCACCATAGAGCCTTTACTACTTAACATCAAACATCACCTTTGAAACATCTCTTCGTCGCAACTATATTACCATTTACCATGCTATTCAAAATCCTAATCCCAATCACCATTGCCAAGCCAATGCCATGCCATGCCATCCATCCAATCAGCCATTCAACAAAACAATAAACAATAAAACGAACCAAATCAAAGTGTGTTATGTAGATACTTAAGAACTTAACATTTATTTACATAATATGCTACACTAGGTACATACATTATGAGCGTACATACTTAAATTATTACCTTGTTTCCAATTTAATATTTTAATGCAGCAGTCATTTTGAATTAAGAACAACTATATACACACGTAAGATTTGCAAATTGCAATGTCATCATTAAATCCCTATACTTCCAAGTCCCACCCACTTACAATCACAATAAAATCTCTCACACAAAACATTCTATCTGCATTCTGTATTCGTATATTTCGATGGTACTGTACTCGAGTCCAAAAAGCTCGTTTGTCGTTCTCGTTATTGTATTGTTATTCATTTACAAATGCAGTCACAACATGGGTAACTCGTTTTTATTCTTTTCGCTTTCATTCGATCTCGATTGAAAATTACGTAGGTATTTGATAATGAAAATGAAATGGGACTTTGTATATTGTGCTTGGAGGGAATGAATGAATGAATGAATAAATGTCTGGGTAGCTTTTACGACTCAAATTTTGCAACTTAACTACAACACGACAAGTACATACACACAGATAGAGAAGATCCTCGTTCGTTGAGTCGTTCTATAGTTTGTGGTTGTTGTGTGTGGTTGGATGCGATCAAGATCAGGACAGGAGAGATGAGTATCCTCATCAGTACTTACATGTCGTTGTCGGAACACCTCCCAGAATATGCATAAATAAAACTAATAAAAATGCAGCATTGAATAAATATACATAAAATCTAACATGGTTTAAGGTGGTGTAGGTTGTTGCTTGGGTTCTGTGTGCATATTTAGCAGTATGTGTATGTGAGTTTGGACTTGACTGGATTCGACATGGACATGGTTCTATTTCTATATGTGGCTTAGGTACCTTGGCACGGACATTATTTTTCAGGTTGAATTAATATTATAATTACAGTTTTAATTAGAATTATATTATGGCAACCTCTCGCCTACCCTATATCCATGTTCTGTGTTGTGTGTGAACATTATCAATTATCTGTGTGCGTGCCAAGTCCGTCTTATTTATGCTTGAACGGCTCATGCTATACTTTTATGTGTATCCTAATTGTATTTGTTTTGACAATTATCTGTCAAATTTAATTATGTATGCAAATGCATTATTATAATCAGTTTCTGTAAATCTGCAGCATATGTAAATGCAGACGATACTAAAACATTAACGTTTTTGTATAAAATTCGCATAATCCAAACCAGTCACAACAATAATATTTAATTAAGGCAAGCTATATTATAATGTCTATTTTATTCTTATAAATATTAATACAAATTAAGCCCCTTACATAATTGAATGAATTGACTTACGGAGGACTGATTTCTTTACAGAAGCAGAATAGAGGAGACCTCAAGACATAAGTAAATGCTCCTAATCAAATCTGACATGGGCATTTTTTTTAAGCGAATAAGTATTAGGTACTAAGTAGGTTTAGATAGGGGAAATTGAAGGTTAGTCTTTGAATACAAGAATTAACAAGCTATTATCCACATCCAGTATCTGCTATGGCCGGTGCTGATACAAACCAGAAGCAACTGTCATACCAAGTGTACATTGTATGGATTTGGATGGATGTCGTGAGTCGTGACATAGAAAAGTGTGCTTATAACTTTGATTTAGTTTGGCATTTTAATTCAAAATGAGATTAAATAAGAATAGCTACTATTTCTATTAACGTTACAATAAATTATATATTATTGTAAAATAAATTTAATTTCGATTTGAATTTCGATTTTTGATATAGTGCAGTTGGACAGACATTGTATAGTGTAATAATAATGATAATGCAAAATATGCAATCAATAAGAGAGAGAGAGACATGCCTAATACCATTTGAATATTGGAATTAAATAATCAAATGAATACAGAGACGGTCAAGTGTCGAATGAATAGAAATATATATAAGAAAAGGAAAGGGGAAATTTTAATTTGTGTCATTGATGCTTTCAATAGATAAGATCCAGATCCAGCATTCTTTAATAATCGTACAACAGGACATTGTACAATGCAAATTCCAAATCGAAATCGAAAACGAGATCAAACTTTTGAAGTTTGATCTTTAGTTTTGTATTGTTATTTAGTTCTTATGCATTCTGATCTGCCGGCGTCATCGTCATCGTCATCAAAACTCTGTAATAGTAATCGCAATATTATAATACGTTTCCAATGATTATTTCAACAAAGAATTAAGGCTACACAATACCTATGCTACTTCTCGTTCTCGCCCGCCTACCATCATCCAATTTCCAATATATATTAGGAATAAAACATCAATGATTTGTGTATTTAACACATTGCAAAATGTAAATGCCGGATGCTGACTCTGTGTATGAATCTGACTTTTGCCTACTGACTATTGGGTTGGTCTTCGTGTCATGTCGATGTCAGTTTTTATGTTAATGGGATTTTTGAAGCTTACGTAAAATTTAAATTATTGACACACTGGCCGCCTGATTTGTGACAGACTGGTGTGTGTGTGTGTGGCGATGATCACAATGGCATCTCATTCTATATCCGCCTTCTGCATTTTATAAAAGTACCTAGGTACCTACCTACATATTTCTACATGCACCAAAAATTTGTAAAGAAAATTATTACTTGTATTAAAATCTGCAGTCTTTTGATTCAGATTTTATGAACTTGCCTTTGCTTAACATAGATATTTGCAGGGCCGGACGAAGGAATAACTTTTAGGCAGCAATATGTTTCCATACAAAAACCACCATGTAAATTTTGTATTTACATGTTGTAGAAAAGTTTAAAATGTTCTTTTTACTTGATTCAGAAAAGTGGAAAATGTTCTATTTACATGTTTTGAGAAAGGTGGGAAATGTTTTATTTCCATGTTTTTGAAATGTACAAAAAAAAATTATTTGCATGTTTTTGAAATGTACAAAAAAAAATTATTTGCATGTTTTTGAAAAGTCAAAATATTCTTTTTTACATATTTTTGAAAAGTGAAAATGTTCCATTTACATGTTTCTTGAAAATTCAAGCAACGGGGGCTGCCTGCGCTGGCCGCATTATCCGGCCCTGGATATTTGCTGTAAAAAATTAATTGAATCGAATTTTATGTTGGAAAAAATCCATCATTTATTTGATTATTTTACCAATTATATTCTAAATACATCAAAACACTCAGAAAAAAACTAAGCAATCAATGTGGTTATTTTAAAAGAATGGGAAAACAAAAGGCGAGGGCAAGTCTATATATGAATTCAACAAGTTTATACACTACTCGACTCTTTTATCTTTCTTTCTGCATGGCGAGATTCTTAATCTGGACTCGCTTTAAATCACGTAGTATAAGTAGTATTAGCATTAGCAAACCAAACTAGCTTCTTTGACTCACTTTTTGCTGTTGTTGTTGTAAACGAGCGTCATTACGTCAAGGAAAATGGAAAATGCAGTAAGTACATAGCATAGGATGATAGGATAGGAAAAGCTAATATGCGAAGGAAGGGGATTCTGAGTCAGATTTGAATTTGAATTCGATGCGATTCGATCCAATCAAATCCAAGACGCTGCATTATATTCCTTTTCTTTCAACTATGAGAATATATAAACTCTATTGAATTCATTCAGATTTGGAAAACAATCAATCCTATCTGCATTCATCTCCTCACTTCTTAAAACTTCAGCTCGGACTTTGAGTCAAGTATTGCTATATACCGACATCGTAGGCAATATTGTATAATGGTAATTATACATATATGTATAACGTTCTGAATTCTCTAATATGTAAGTTAAGTATATTGGTTTTAGGTATATGAATTTTCCAATTGACATTATATTGTCATAGAGACTACTACTACTGCTACTACTACTACTTACTAACTACGCCAAAAAAAATCTTTTGTTCGGACCAAAAGAAAAACGAAACTAAACGAGAAGGAAAAGACGACATTGATATTGATTCAGACAGGAGCGAAATAGCTTCGTGTTTCATTTTTATTTCAATGTGGTGTATTTGTGTGGTGTGCCTCTACTTTTATTTTTATAGCGTAATATAAAATGCAGAATACACAGAGAGTAATGCTTTATGTAGAACAGAACACATACCAAGTATAGACAAATTATTGTACATTTATATGTAGCTACATAGAACTTATTGATTTTTTAGAAGATCGTGAGTGAAGAATCAGAATTACCCATTTGCAAAAAACGCCGGAATCAATATGAGCTATATGTAATAAAAACATTGAATGAGATAGATGCGTAACGTTTTAATTACAAGTTTTTTAAAAGTGCAAAACTTTCTATTTGCTTGCTTTTCAAAATTTCAAAATGTTCTATATTTACGTGTTTTTGAAAAGTCAAAATGTTCTGTTTACATGTTTTTGAAACGTAAAAAATATTCTACTTACATGATTTTGAAATGTACAAAATTTTCTATTTATATGTTTTTGAAATGTACAAAATGTTCTCCTTACATGCTTTTGAGATGTGCAAAATGTTCTGTTAACATGATTTCAAGTTCACGATATTAATTGTAATTTCTTTGTAGATTTAATGCATATTGTTTTTAGCTTTAAAAGTGAATGTGGCTCATTTTGATCCTTCACTGACGATATATGTAATGATAACGCACAGATATAAAAGAGACTGCTATAGTGAGTCTATAGCCTGATTTGACTCTATTGTTTTTATTGAGACTCATTGTCATTTTATATGCACACACTGACTGACTACTGTCTTTTGTGTCTGAGCTCTGAATGCCGATTGGAAACTAGAAAACTTTTATAACTTTTGAAGGTTCGACGTTTGACTTGTTGGAGTTTGGAATATTGAGAACCTAAAAGCATCGATATCGATATGATCCACAGAATAAATACAGAGACGCGGACATACATGTTATCATGTAGGTATAGCTATAGCAATACTTTATACTTGAGTGAATATAAAGAACCGACATTGAGATACTCCGATACTTGAACTCACTTCTCTAGTCACTAGTCGGCTATACTCACATGTAATACAAATGCAAATACAATTAACAATAAATAATGGAAACCCCACTATATTAACTGCATCTCTCTATAGCTCCAACTCCAACACACTGAAGGATCTGAATCATAAATATTATCAAACTACCGAACTGAATTGATGTCAAGTGTAAAGACAATTAAAAAATTAAGTCTATTTATGGTCGAATACAGACGCACCTTGACATGACTACTGAAGCAACTGACTGTGTAATAATTCTTGAATCAATAAAATATTGGGCGTTTTTCGGAACGTTTTTGCTCCTATATGAATGCATCTTGTTTGTCTCTGTCGTATTTAATCATAAATGGAGTGGCTATTGTTCCACTCTGTGGACGAACTACTGGAACACCTGAGGGAACAAAAGGCCAGGTAAACGAAAACGAATGATGGCTATATGAGGCTGACGGCGACGGCAAAAATAAGCAGGCATTATACAGATTACAGAGCACGGTTATGTCGTTATGTGTATTAGTGTTTTTAATGTTTAGTATAAGCTCTACATAAACAAAATTTATTATTTATGAGAAAGCCATCACAAAACAAACCGACATCTTTCTAAAGCCAAAGCCAACTGATCGACTGACTGCAATTGACACCGAAGTGTGTATAAATATCGTCAGTGAAGAATTAAAATGACCCATATTCTTTTTTAGCTACGATTAAAATGCGCTATCAACAAAAATTAAAATATATATAAGGGTCCTGAAAGCATGGAAATAGAATAGTTTGCATGTTTTTAAAGCATAATTTGTAAATAAAACATTTTAGCATTTTTCAAAAACAAGTAAACAGAATATTTTGGACTTTTCAAAAACACGTAAGTACATAGAACATTTTGCAACATTCATAAAGAAGTAAACAGAGCATTTTTCACTATTCAAAAACATGTAAATAGAACATATTGGACTTTTATGAAACTTGTAAATAAAACATTTTTCGTTTTTCTTAAACGATGTAATTAGAAAATTTTGCACTTTTCAAAAACAAGTAAATTGAACATTTTTTACTTTTCAAAAACAATGAAATAGAACAGATTGCAATATTCAAAAACATGTACCTAAATAGAACATTTTGCAATTTTCCCAAACAAGTCAATCATTTTCAAAATCATGTAAATTGAACGTTTTGCAATTTTCAAAAAACAAGTAAACAGAAAATTTTGCACATTTCAAAAATTCGTAACTAACATTTTACACAACCATATTTCAAGCAATATCTTTTTGACATAGTTCATTCTAATTCTAGCTTAAATTATTGGTCATTTTGATTCTCCACGCACGACACATTGTTGTATACACTTGTAAAAGTTGCGTTGTAATGTGTATTAGCAAGGGTAAGCTGACCGAGTTTCCTCGCTAAAATTAAATTTTGAAAATTAAAACTTTGTTGAAGGAGGAAGGTACGTGAAACGTGAAAACATATGAGTATGAGTGAGGACTCCAAATTCCAGAATCCAAAACTCGGTACTTGGAACATGTACAGTGTACAGTCGGCAGTTACTAGTATTGACATAGACTGTCGGGCAATGGGAGTCTCTCTCGGTCTATTATCTTTTTATTTTCCTCCAAAAAGAAACCGGTCCGCGAGTTCTTTCTTAGGGTCCGGGTGAAGACAGTCATGTCATGTGGAATAGTTTTCGCATTCAGCATTGATCCGAATTTAGTTGAAACTGTCACGTTCTGACTCTTAAAATAGTGTTGACTCTTCTTTTCCTCGTTCACACTTTTGCAAGGTTGAACAACTCAAACTCTATTTTATGTAATACACTCTGCCAACTCATTTGAACTATTTCAAGCGCATCCAAGTGACAAAAAGTTTGGGAGTTGTTGAAGTAGGAGGGAGAGGAGAGAGAGGAAAAAAACTAGTTGTGTAGTTATATACCTACCTAACGTAAACTTTCAATTGTCAATTGAGAGAACCAGAACACAACAAAAACCTTGTTATTTGTATTGTAATTTTAGACTGTTAGTCGATACTTGTGTGTGTGTGTGTGTCATCTCAGAAAATTGTACATATATATGTAGTCGTTCCAACGCCAACTCCAACGTCAACGGGAAAGTTTTAAATGTTTACAAAAGTTGAGTTTAGACTGAAAATTGCTAAAGTTTTTAAATCACTTACTCTCACATCCTTCTTTTTTATCAACATCTTGCAACATTGACATATGTCATATAATGTAGAATGTAGACTGTGTGAGGATATCAAAGGTAATATACCGTCTGTCGGCAATTGTATTTTGTATATACTATATACCCTTGGTTGAAATAGTTTTAGATGTTGTTGAAGAAGCTTCTCCTCGTCTTCAAGTTTTGAGTTTACCTTTGTAGTTTTCACACATCAATGTTTACTATAATATGTCTATAATAATAATGAACCGTTACAGTTACGTAAGTAACTATCATCTATAAAGCAAACTACCTACATAATAATATATTGATTATTGTACAGTCATTCTCTGTAAGTCAAAAATTGTATCTTTCGTGTATAAAAAATTATTATTAATAACTTGGAAGTTTGTGTGTTTGGTGAGATTTTCTGTCACGTTTAAATTGAAAGGGGACTCGATGCACACGAGGATGCGAATACTGACTGACGAAGTCTAATTAAAGTAATGATATGTGACGCTCAACTTTTCGTGTAGGTACTTATTTCAGCTTCGAAATACCTAGTAACCTTCCCCTTTTATTCAGTATTCATATTAAAATAGCATAGATGGCTGAAATTATGTAATTTCAATGTGTACTTAGATGAATAGTACACAGCCCTTTTCGTTAGAGTATTCAATATAATAATGATATACTATGAAAGAGTATTAAAATTCAGTCTTGCATCGCTGGGAGATTGACACACTCGGATTACTATGGAAAACTAAATTGTAATGTCAATGTCGATTCGTAATGAAATAACTAGTGGCTATTGTGAATTTTAAGTGGGATGCTGATGATACTGCTGAAGAAGGATAATCACCTATGACAACTGGTACCACATTCTCTACCACATATCTCTCATATATATTTTCTGCCGAACTATTGAGCTGTAAGTTGATTTGAGTTTTAAATGTTGCACAATATTTAACTTGGTAATACATATTACGATTTCTTGTCAGCTTTTAAAAGAATATATATGTAGCCAGCCCACATAAAACATGGAATAGTTGACGGTTTGAATTGGTTGAATAATAATGTGAGTAAATATAACTAAGTTTGTTTTCGATATAGGGTTTTGACGGTGGTGTGTGAGCGTTGATCGAGAGCGACAGTAGCAGTAAGGGCAGGGCGGCGATCGATGATCGATGATATGTACCTACATAATTTATTGTATAAATGTTTAATGTATGCATTATTCTCTCTGTTTTGAGTAGATGTTGGCAATTTCCGTTTCTTTGAGAAACCCAAGAAAATGACATGGGTGCATCAAAGCGAGATGAAATACATTAGTTTTCTTTGGTGTTGACAGAGCATTTCTGTGTGTGTGTGTGTGTGTGTGGGTATTCCATTCTATTTTCTGTCTCGATGATATGTAGACGAGGAGGAGAAGGAGGAGGAGGTGGAGGTGGAGAGAGCAATGTTAATACATCTACCTAAACAACCTCATCATAATATGGCTATGATTTACTTTTACGTTCAGTCCATGAAATCCGGCTCTGTTTTCTCTCTTTTCCACAGTCCCGACCGTCGTCGTGGTTCTTTATTCTCCCGGACTCGGCTGCCTTCTGTTCTCTCTTCATCGCTCATGCAAAGTGTAAGTCAATGTTGAATGTGGCTAGATTTATTCCCTGTATACATGCTCTAAATAAACCTATAAATACAAAATTCACAAATATATCATGTCATTCTGAATTCTAATAATCTAATCTAATGCTCTCTGTATTGTGTAACTATTCAAATTCATAATATGGATTCTTACATATTTCACAGGATTTCAAGGAGTATTTCCAGTTCAAGGGAGGGAGGGAGGGAGAGAGGGAATTTCGGTTTCGGATTCGGATTCGGATTTTGGATGTGACGGGCCCGGGACCGGGACCGGGACTGGGACTGGGATTGGGATTGGGAGAAATGGGTAAGGTAAAATGGGACGGATGGTAATGGTAATATGGTAAGTGGAGAGAGATGAAATACGACTCAATAAGACTAATGATGAAATTTATATGAAACTGCATAAATTAGCCACATTGTTGAACTTGAAGAAAATTAGAATTACTCCACACACATTTAAGTTAATGCCATGCCATAGGATCGATCCAGTTGACTTTGGTTTAGTTGGAGAGTCCTCTTCTGTCAGACTAGTTTATTTCATTTGCCATTTAGTAGTACACAGTGGTGTTAGATATTTTATATATCTATAAATCCGAGCACAAAGTTCAAAGGCTCTGCCTTTCCTTACACACACATATATATGCGTAGGTACTGTATGTCTACTTGACGTACAATAATATTTTTGGATTTGCCTTCCTTTGCTTTCCCTCCTTGTACGTTTGTATTTACTTTTGCTCTGGGCTCTGGCTCTCTCTCTCACTCGTTTCCCGTCTCTTTGACGGCGTGCGTGCGTGTTGGTGTGCGTGATTTTGAAAAATGCCTTTTGAAGTAAATATAGAATTTTTACATGGGTCGTACATACTTGAGTACAAATACTCGGCTCAACGTCAACATCAACTTTATTCAGATGATAATAATAATTGCATGCTTTCAAAGCTTGACTCTTTTTCTCTACTCCTACTCCTACTGCACTGGCTGGTCTGGTATGGCATGGGATGGCATGGCACTATATACCGAACGTTTGTTTTTCCAACTCCAAGTTCCGCAAGTCCTCTACTCAAACTAGACAAATATTATAATTTCTTTTCCCGTTTTGAGCAATGTGGATGTGGAATTTTGAAAATACTTTAATTCTTTACACTTTTTGTTTTTCTCTCGAGTTTAGTTTGTTGTGTGAGTGTGTGCGGAATCGTGTGGGGGAGTCCCTCCCTGCCCAGTCATACACTATGCACTGTTCAAGTTAAAATTGAAATTGAAAGTGAGTACAGGGCTTCCGCTCCGTTCCTCCTCCTCCTTCCAGTAGTTTCCAGCTGCATATTATGTCGTACTTTATGGGAATAATTCAATGCAACCCAGACGCCCAGCCTTTCCCTTTAAATTAAGCCAAGAAAAATAGAAAATGAAAACACGAGACAAACGACACGTGATACTTTTACTGGCTCTCATGCTTTGATTGCGTAACTATACAGTCAAGGAAAACGAGAGAACTTTCTGACTGTAGCAACTCCAACTGGATTACTGGATACGATATAAGGGAATTCCGTATATATGAGTTGCATGGAATCTGGAATTCAACTTTTATACATTTTACAAGTACCGTGGCTGTGGTGTGTGGTGAGGTATGTCCCTTAACAAAATATTTATAGTCGTGTTGTCGTTGCCGTTGTGGAGGATGCAAAATAAAATAACTGCATTTTTTCTATTCTTATTTTGATTGTGCATACTGCAGCAACGACGTCATGCCATGTGCATGCCTATACCTATTTATACAGTTTGAAAACGTAGAAATTCCCTAAAATGTGAACTTAACTTACATAGAACTGATTTAAAACCAAAATATGCCCACAAATTTTAAGAATTACATTGCAAACTATATCTTTTATAAAGGATGTGTATAATTTTTGCTACAGTGTAGATAGTCGATTTTGTTCCTCAGCTCAGGGAATATGTTGCACTCCAATCTCCAGTTCCAGCTCCAGTTCCAGCAGAGCCCATGTATTGTAATAAGCAACTGCAGACTGCAGTCTGCAATTGTAGCAAAGATAAAAATGTGAACGAGAAAACGACCAAGACCAAGACCAAACCAAGGCACGAGGAAGAAGAAAGAAAGAAAAGCCAAATGTGTATATTATTTTATAATATGAAAAAAAAAGAAGAAAAAGAAACAAAAAAAAATAGAAGAGAGAATAAGGTAGGAAGAACCATACTGTCATTGTCAGTGTGCATATATTTTGTTGGTGGAGATTGGAAGGCGAAAAACAGACTGTGTGAATAGGGAGTATATACATATAATAATATTATATAGTTGTATATTAGAAAAGGAAAAGGAAAAAGTGGAAGAAGTCAGAAGAGTATCTCTAAATAAGTTGGGATGGGGAAGCGGGGGTATATACACGGGATAGGAGTCACTGGGGGATGGAAAGAGAAAATTCTGAGAGGAAAGAAGATTACACATGGTCACTATGACAACGACAAGATTAGATTTAGTCTTTTACCTGCTTCAAGACATTCAAGAGTAATACACTTACACCATCCACATCCACATCCCAGACAAGAAGAAAAAAAAATCCACGAGATCCACCTCCACCTTAACCGTGTGCCGTGCCGTGCCTGTACAAACTAGCTACATACTCCCATCATCTCATCTTTTTCCATCATTATAATATAAAGGGCAAACTCTGACTCTCTCTCTCGCAACTCGCCTCCCTCAAAAACTTCTCTCAAACTCAACTCACATTATATCACATGCCTATTATACCCTTCGCAACTCCTAAACTTGAACTTGATGCATTCCATTTTCCATATTTACTATATTTTTCCCCCCTTTGTGTTTTCTTCCCTCTCCCTCCTCTCTCATCTCCAAAGACTCGACGAAACGGGAAACGTAACTTGTAACGTGGCTCTTCTCTTCTTGACAACTCCGCTGCTCTCTCTGTAGATATAATGTAATAATTGTATGCACACATCAGGAGTCAGTATAATGTAGTGTCAGCCTGTGCCTATAGGCCTAGAGGTAGGTACTTTATTCTGATTACACTATACACGCTAAATACTAAATACCATAAGCCATAACTGTACAATCTATATATTGAGTTAGCCTTCGTACTTTGTAGCGCGAGCTCCCCGTCTTTCTTGAACAGATTGTCGGGTATTGGGAAGCAAGGACGGAAGGAATTTAATATGATGAGAATTAACATAACTTTTCATTTGCTTTTTTTTTGCTATTTTAAGAGGAAATCCCAGGACGCTCTTTGTTTCTTCCCTTCCATGCGTCTCACTAGTCACTAGTCAGTGCAGTGATAGCCGCAGACTGCCCTCTACACGTGACTCGGGAAACTAATGAAGGATTTAAGGAGAGAAGATCACATTCTTGAATGCCGAAGACATACTATGACTGGTATGTTATTTTATTGTACTTATCTACATATCGTGTATGAAGAACCAAAATGACCTACGTCACATTTATGCTAGAATTAAAGTGAGCTATGTCAAAAAAGACATTTAAATAAGATATGGTTACAACGCTAATCACAAGTTGCTCGTGCAAATTGCTCTATTTAGGTGTTCTTGAAAAGTGTAAAATATTCTATTTACATGTTTTTCAAAAGGTCAAAATATTCTATTTACATGTTTTTTGAAAAGTGCAAAATATTCGATTTACATGTTTTTGAATAGTGCAAAATGTACCGTTTACTTGGTTTTGAATATTGAAAAATTTCCTATTTACTTGTCTTAGAAAAGTGCAAAATATTCTATTTACATGTTTTTTGAAAAGTGCACAATATTCGATTTACATGTTTTTGAATAGTGCAAAATGTACCGTTTACTTGGTTTTGAATATTGAAAAATGTTCTATTTAAATGTTTTAGAAAAGTGTAAAATATTCTAGTTACATATTTTTTAAAAAATTCACAAGGTTCTTTTTACATGCTTTCATGGTCACGTTATTTTAATTTTTATGTCGTGTGGATAGTAAATTTTTTTTTAAACTAAAAATGCAAATGAATCATTTTGGTTCTTCACAGGCGATATTTTGAAACTGTAGTAGACGGATGGGAGACAATTGTGCAAAAATATTATTGTGATGCATTTCAAATTTCAATACATATTTTTCTTTTTTCTTTTTTTTTTCACTACAGTGACTCAGAAAAAAGTGCATTCTGCCACATTTAAGATTTATTGCCGTTTTTAGAAGAGGAAGAGCGAGAGAGAGAGAGAGAGGGTTGAAAAGAATATTTCAATTAAAATCTGAATTTGACAGGGAAAACGAATCACCCACTACATGTAGCGATTAGGCTGAGTCAGAAACAGAAAGAATATGTGGAAACACTAAATAATCACTAGGAGAAGATCAAGGTTGTCGGAATTTATTACATTTTCTCCATAGATTTAGAAGATGTTGCTGTTGTTGTTGTTGCCCTGTGCCGAACTGCAGAGCTGTTCATGAAAGATTAAGAGTGAGGGAGGAAGGAGGTTTGCGTGCAATCTTAATCTTATTGTTAGTCCTCTCTTGATCCAAGACACATATCTCGGGACTCCATTGTAGATGAATGAGGAAGTGCACCGGGCAGTGGCTGTGTGGTTGTGGTCGCGTGGTTGATGTATTTATTTGAAGATATGTTTAAGAAATGATTCCATTGAAATTGTAAACTGGATTTTCCCAATATCTCCCTTCTTCCCACGTACCACGACCGGGACAGGTGGTTGGAACAGGAATGCGACCGGGTCGGTCTCTGCTGTTGGTGTTCTTCCTCTACCTCGACCGCGATTAGTACCGGACGCGGTCCTCGGTGGCCGGGATCGTCCTCGGCTCGCTCCAGTATTTACAGAGAGAGCGACCGGGGAGAGCCGACCGCGCTTACGAAGTTCCTGTTCACGGAGCCTTGCTACGTTGGACTGACTACGGAGAACCCGGTGACTCGGTAGGGAATCCGTTGTGGGGATTGGGATGCACGACTATAATGACCCGGTGTGTAGGTGTCGGTATGACCGTCGACACTCACACCCGGAGTATGATAATGGTGACCGTTATACTCCGGTACCCGGTGAACTGGGAGTATCACTACAGTACTACTGTGCCGGCTCCAGTAAGCCAAATAATGCCGATGCAATGTTTAATGTTTACAGCACACGAATTATCGTTTATGGGAGTGTTCTTTATTGAGCTCTGAAACTGTTCGCTGATTCTTCACACAATGTACAAAATATTCACTCCACGAATCACAATTAATGATCTCTAACTTATAACACAATTAATCCCTAAAGGGTAATTAAATAAGATCTCCAGAGGAGAAGGAAAGGAAGGAGAATAAATATTAGTATATATAAAATAATATAAAGTAAGATGGCTGACGGGCTATCTATTTTCCTCACTGTTACTAGCTTTCCACCTAGTACCGTCTCCTTGAAGAGTTAAATAGGAAGTAAAGTCCTGGCCCTGTTCGCCTGCTGAGGAGGACGGCGATCGTACGATCGAGAGAGTGCCTACGTCATACTCCTCAACTCCAACCGTCTTTTCCGACTGCCCTACTTTACCTGCTATACTCCTAGCCCCGCTCCTCTCCTATACCTACATCCTTCTCCTGCTATACGCAGTGGAAAATTACTGCTTGTACTGACGACGTTGGTTGGTTTTCCATCCCAACCTCCCTTGTCTGTTTCCCGCTACTGCTATTAATACCCTGCAGTACCATTTTCCATATTTACCTTCACACTATCCCCCCCACCTGTTTCAACCGGGTAGTACTTGCTCCAGCATCGTTGGATGCTCCCCAAAGCACGTACCCGTTGAAACAAAGGTGTATAGAGAGTGCCGTACTGCTGCAGCCGGGTCGTCATCTCACCTAAGCCTCATTACCTTCACACTGCTTTCAAACCCCTGACCGCGACCGCGCTCGTCATCCCGGTCCCGCTATCCTATCTACACCTGCTCGTCTCCTTATAGCCCCCAACGCGGTATCCCGCTTACGTCTAACCATAAAAACATTACCTACGAGCTGCTGACTGACCGGGCCGGTCGCCCTATCTCATACCTAACCTATCCCGCCGCCACCTGCACAAAAACCAAATTCTGACGGCTTCATCACAACCATAATACCAACATTATACACAATGTCACGTCACTAAAACTTAGTCAAAGATTTAATAAAAAATAGTAATGCCGCACCCATGTGCCAAATCATAATCACTAACATACAAATGTAATAAATAGTAATAAAACATATAAAAAAATAATTACGAAGTACAAAAATACAATCCCGGTTCCTCCCCAAACCTGCCAGATCCTCACCAGCTTATGCACCTCATAACGTGCTCCGCTTAATAGCTAACACAAAAATAACTGTAAAAATGATAAAAATAAAATCGTATAAAAGTACAAAAATACCCCATCCCGGTTCCTACCCGAACCTGCCGGATTCTCACCACCCTATGCATCTCATAATGTGGTAACACTTAATAATTAACAAAAAAAAAGTAAAAAAACGTATAAAAGTACAAAAATACATTAATCCCGGTTCCACGAACCCACAACTCACACATACACCAATAGACACATAAACACTCAATGCCTCTTCATTCCTGCGACTGCCCCGGCTCTTCCTCATCCCGGTCTTCATTCATTCCAGTCGCAGCTTCGGTGATCCCGGTCGAGGCTTCCTCCTGTCCACTAGTATTCACTTCGCTGAACCCGATCGGCATCCCATTTCCATCGAACCGCAGCGGCATCCTCAGCTGATTATCATCCGTAAAGAACGGCATACCAGACCCGACCGACGTGCGCACCACTATCTCCTGCACCACACTGACTTCTGGCGACTCGGTCACCGTCTGACTACTGCCTGGTCCAATGACTACCGGGTCCTCAGCACCGGGCTCCTTTACTTCCACACTTTGAAGAGACGTGTTCTGACTTCCGAACGCGTCTGCCGCTTGTGCCGCTCGCTCTTCCTGCATGGCCAGGACTCGCTCTGCAACCTCCTTATAGAATCTGTCCCGGTCCACCGGGGCCCACACATCGGGATTCGAGTTCCTCGCTCGCAAGTCAGCCACCGACCGCAGCACTCCCGCTACTTGCAGGTATACATCCTGGAGACCGCGCTCCATCTCAGAATCACGGAACATTGGTTCCTGCGGTGCCCGAACCAGCATCCAAGACTGCTCTTTCAGGAGAGCCTCTATTGCTCTCATCAACTCAAACGCGCCCACTGTCGCTGGCCCCCGTACTAGCCCCAATAATTGATTCTGGAGAACCTCCTTCTCCCCGGCCGGCGCGTCCGCTTCATGGGCTCTAACTTCCACCCGGTTCCATGCCGTTTGCATGACATCCATCCGAAACATGATGTCCTCTTCGCCCGGTGTTCGTAGATAAGGCTGGGATTTATCTACCCATTCCTCCGGTCGCTCTGGCTGATCCTCTTCTGCCGACAAGCACGACACCACCGTATGCCCGATCGCCCGACAGACCCGGCAAACCTTCCCAATCTCGTACATCCCTGGTTGCGTGGGAGCATACACCGGGCCCCTAGTCGTATCCGCCAGCCAGCGCCTTTGCCATTTGATGTGGTTGTCCGGGAGCAGAAGCCAGCCACTCACTGCGTTGAACACGTAGACCCTTCCTAATACAGGATGCCTACTATCCCATACCCGGGTCTCCGTGTCCAACAACAGCTTCATGACTCTCTTCCCTGCGCCCCTGATAGCTTTCGCTTGCGCTCCAACTTTACTCATAAAGCCGGATGCCAGAGTCCTCTCATAATCTACCGTGGACCGCGGCTGCTCCGGATCCTGCACACCGTCCTCGGAATCCTCCTCGCTATCTTCCGTCTCCGTGGCCAAGTTCACTGTCTTGATTTTCTTGGCTGCCTTTCCCTTTGGCGTCGTCCTCTTCCTTTTAACAGGCTTCGGTCCCGGTGTGCTTTCCCCGTCTGGCGATACACCGCCTTTGCTCCTCGTCCTAGCCGGAGCTGGTCTAGTCGTGGTCTTGCTGTCCGCCTTCTTCGCTGACTTCGAGCTCGACGCTCCGGTCTGGCCTGCGTGCAACAGCTTATTTGCCTTCGCAATCGCTTCGTCCTGCAACTTCTGATGCTGAGCCTCGATACGCGCTTGTTCAGCTGCCAGTACCGCGGCTGCTTGCCGGTCCTCTTCCTCCTTCCGACGCTGCTCGGCCCGAATCACACTACGCTGTTCATCCCAATCTTTGATGAACACTTCTGGCCGGCAGTCTTCATCCCTGACCGCGGAGGCATTAGACTCACACCCGTCCGGGTCTATCATTTGCACGGTTGAGTCCAACAGACTGATCGCGTCCATGTGCATCAGTGTTTGCACCGGCTTCAGCAATTCTTTAAGCCTGACCCAACCGTCCAGCTTCTTTTTCCCCTGCATCATTCTGCCCGCATCCTTTTCTTTGACGCCGGTAATGTCCGTTACACTCCACAAATCAACGAACTCAGCAAAGGCACTAAACGCGTCCTTGAAATGTGCGTGCACTTCCCCTTGTTGCGCACATCGGTATTTGGACGCCCATCTAGACGGAGTATCCTGGGTCTTCAACTTGTTGGACTTGCCCAGGATCAGCGGTACTTGGATCATCCATGCTATGGACCGCATTGCTAGCCATTCCCCCGGTCGTAGATCTAGCCTATACGCGAACTCCCTACGAAGCACTAGCAGGATTGAAAGAAGACCCCTAGGGTCGAATTTCTGCCGAAGGTTGAACTGCTTCTTGTCTACCAGACCGCGCACCTCCTTCAACAGCATTAACACGTCCTGTTTTAGGAGCGCGTCCGTATATTGGGGCGCAACTACCGGCATTCGTACACTTAAAATCTCGATCCTGTTCGGCACTGCTTTCAACCATCGATCGTATCCCATCCGTAGCGACGAATAAGACTCCGCGTACAACCGCCCCAAGTTGATCACTCCTAACACCACTTTCGCCATGAACTCCACTTGCGTGTCCCGGAGTACCACTCTGTCCTCATCCCTTGATGGCCTAGTGTCCTCTGCCATATCAACCCGGGACACCTGTATCCCCGGGAATACCGTGCACATCACTACTTCCACTTGTCGTGGTGCGTCCCGCTTGTACTTTGCTGACCACAGCTTCTGCCACAAGTACTTGAGATCCACGGCGTGCCGCGGCCGAGTGTCCGCGAAATTTCTCAGCAGCTCGAACTGCGATCCCAGACCGTAGAACCACTTAGTTGCTTTATGCTGCTCTAGCCACTCCATCACGACTACTCTGGCTGGGTGGGGTAATGTGGCAAACCCCATGATCACAACATTGTTCCCATCGGTGATCGCGATTACTGATATGTACCCTCGCTTCGTAGTGTGACGAGTAGCCCTCCACACGTGTACCCCAACGTGTGTTGCCCCCGCTAACTTATCCAACGCGGCCTTAATTTCTTCTTTTGTACTGATGTCCGCGTTCACCACCAGCTTCTTCGTCATGGACGGTCTCGTGTTCAATGACTTCTGGTCCCAGGACCCGTCCCGCTCCACAAATGAGTGGATTCGCCTCGCCGGCAGATCTTCCTTCGTACTATATTTGAAGGCTTCTCCATCTTCAGCCTGCTGCCGGTAGGCCTCCGTTAACCCCCGAAGGGAGTCATGATCTTGTGGCCGCTCCGCGACCCGAGTCGTGCCTCGTTCGAGCGCCTCCGCCTTGATACTACGCGAAAGCCACCCGAAATCTATCGGGTTGTCAGGTAATCCCGATATGAACGCTCCGTCGTTCAATCCTTCGCTGCATGATGCAGCCGTCCACGACACAGCGCCATAGGCCTGTGCAACGTCCAGCTCCCATTGCGGTGGGGCTTCCATGCTAAAAAAATTAAAAACCACAGATTAGACAATGTCTAAGTGAGATTCCCCTCACCTCCGTCTCGCTGTGTTTCCCAAAAACTCATGCATGTGGCCGCGCCAAGGCGCGGCCAAACCAACAAAATCCCATCACCGCGGTACCCCTGATACCGCAAAAGAAAACTTAAAACCAAACTTAACTAATGTTGGTGCGGCGATCCCGGTCACCCGGTCTCGCCACGATATTCCCCGCTACTTCTGGATGGTCCGAAACCATCCCGGTCGTCTCCTCTTACTCTAAGGTGTTCTGGTGCGAACTAAGATGCATTGAGCAAATACTTAACGTTTAAGCGCGTACCTTTTTTGCTTACCCACAGAAAACTTTAAACTGTGACCGTACACCACACCACGGTTTCCGGTATCTAGACGCCTGCTCCTGAATGGTACCCTTGTCGAGTTCTTGGTTCCGCAACACCTCACTCCGAGCGGTCCCCATTCAGGTTGAGTTTTAATGTTTATACACGCGGCTCTCTACCGGTGATTCCCCTTGATGTCTTAGTAGGACTATTCTATCCTGCGCGCCTACCCTTCGCTTCTCTACCTCGCTTACTGGTAATCCCGGTCCCTGACTGACCGCGACTACTTCAGTTTCGTGTCATACTTCAGCTCCTGACACCCCCGTACCTGATTCTATTTTACCCTCAGTAATAAGTCGATGCGAGCCTCTACCATTTTATTCATGTACGGGAAGTTCTCGGTGGTTGTTTATTTCAAATCCGACGCCGGCCGTACGTCAACAGGAACGAAGCAGAGCCAAGCCTGCCGATTGTCCCATAGAAGGTGTTGGCCACATCTACCGCGGTCAGAATGACCGCGTCTCCACTCAACCCGCTGACTTTTACTTTAATTAACCTAATTTTCACCAGCGTCCTCCAGACTAAGTCTGGGTTAGGCTTAGTTTATCCTCGCAAAGCTTTGAGCACCGCGCTCACACCGGGTCTGACTACTCTATTCCCGGTGCCTAATTTCGAAAGAACTGAGACCAGACTTGATTGGAAAAGAAACAAACGAAGTCCCATCGTTTTGTCTTTTGGCCCCGTCCTTCCCGCAGTCAGTCCGACTGCGCCACTACTCTCCCTCCTCACAACTATGCCTAACTAACCTAGCATACGACCGCGTCCTCCCGACCGCGGTCCGGGTTTTGGCTTAGTTTATCCTCACAAAGCTTTGAGCATCGCGCTGCTACGGGATTCCATATCTTGACTAGCATCCTTGATGGTCTACGACCTGGACATCCCCCCGACTCTCTAACCGCCGCTACGAGATTCGCCTCTTGACTAGCACCCCCGGTGGTCTACGAGACAATCCCGCTCTCTGCACTACTACCGCGTACCAGGTCTCGCTCCTGACTAGCATCCTGAGATGGTCTACGGAACGGGTACACACCATACCTCACTCTAAACCCCTGGCTAGCAACTCTATAGGAAGGCCTACGGGATCTTTTGGTCTTATGACCGCGCACCAGGTCTCGCTCCTGACTAGCATCTGGGATGGTCTTCGGAACGGGCGCACACCATGTTTCTGACTAAACCCCTGGCTAGCATCTTTACGAAGGCCTACGGGATTACTAACTCATTACCGCGTACCAGGTCTCGCCCCTGACTAGCATCTATGATGGTCTACGGGACGGGTACACACCTTCTACCCACTGCTCACTCTGTCCTGACCTAGCGCGATTAATGCGGGCCTACGGACTCACCCCTGGCTAGCATCTATGTCGAAGGCCTACGGGATGTTGGTTTTGCTGATATTTAGATCGCTCACAGCTTAGAGCTAGGCCGACTTTCACGGCATCCCCTGACTAGCATCGTTGGCGATGGTCTTCGGGGTATGGAGCTCCACTCCGGCTGGTTTATGTGCTCCCGCAGCTTTGAGCCCGAGCCTCTTGCTCGCTCTGACTTCCTACCAGCGAAGGTACGAGACCTTCGCCTAAGCTCAGATCTTACCTTCTATGCCTGCCCCTACGGTGGAGATCGGGACAGGCGTGAGGCGCAGTTTAACGTCGTACACACCATAGGACGTGAGGAAGAATAGGTTTGTGCCCGTCAAGACATCCCTATCCTTCCCACCTTAACCTAAAACACTTTTTTTTTCAGTTTTATAAGAATTTTAAAAGATTTTTTTCGGTTTTTGTGAAATTTTTATAGTATCACGCCATGCAAAAGACGAAAGAATAAAAGAAGAAGTAAAAAAAATGATTAAAAATTTATTTTAAGCAATCTCGATCATTAACATCGAGAACTCATGGACACTGCCAGTGTCTTCCTCGGTCATCGCATAGTTGATGCCCAAGCGCACAGGTGGTCTGTGATCCCGACCGGGATAGCGCCTTGGTGGTGGTGGGTCATCAATATCTACTTCGTATTCGTCCGACAGGTCGATAGGTCCAAAACCCCCTCTCTAACCTGTGCTCTGGTTTGTACCCCCGGTCGCGGTGACCGCGCTACCGTGACTCCCTCCGGAATCTGGTACAGTCTCGGTATCTGGTGATGGTACAGACTCGGTGACTACCGGGTCTGGCTGTGGTTGTTCATCGGTACTCGGTCCCGACTCTCCGTCTGTACTTATTACAGACTCCTCTACCGGGACCGGGTCCTCGCTCTCTTTCTCGTGGTAAGGTAACATAAGGGAAGTGTGAAACCTCATTGGATTGCTATTGGGTTTGTCTGGGTCCTGGATACTGTAGGACCAATCGGAGTGCACCTCTACTACCTTCCACGGCCCGGTGTACCGCGGTCCAAGGGATTTCGCGTACTTATCCTCCTTTGAGGACAGCTTCTTATTGCGTATCTTAACTAGATCACCTACCGCGTACACCACATCTCTCCTGTTTCGGTCAAAGTACTTTTTCTGCTGCAACTGTGCCTCCCTTAAGTTATACCGTGCCTGGTCTCTGATGAAAGTCACATCTTTGAACAGTTGCTGCCCGTACTCCTCCTCTGTCACCTTCATTGTCTCCAACAACTGCATTTTACGGTCTATTGGCAGCAATATGTCCCTACCCAAGTTCAGTTGACATGGTGAATACCGGGATGACTTGGATTTCGCGGTGTTGAGCGCTACCATATAATCACCCAACTGCTTTGCCCACATCGTCTGGGTTGCCATGCAAAACGCGCGTAGGATGCTTTTGATATCCCGGTTTGCCCGCTCCGACTGGTTCGGGTTGGGATGGTAAGGTGCCACATGAACGCATGTAGCTCCCCACTGCCGCAGCTGATCATTCCAATCATCACCCGAGAAATATGACGCATTGTCGGAGACTATGCGCTTCGGTGTTCCAAACTGGTTAAACACCTTCTGCAGGAACTTCAAGATTTTGATTGATGATACAGATGTTAAGGGTTCCATGCTCACCCACTTTGAAAACTCGTCTACACAAACGACGATGTACTTGAAGCCCGCGCTCGCGGTCAACTCTCCGACAATGTCCACATGCACACACTCAAACACGTTGTTCCGGTATGAGTGAATGCCCATCTTTCCCGGTTGTGCCTGGTTTGAAGCCTTTACTAACTGACATACCGCGCAAGTCTTCACATATGCCTCTATGATCTTATGCATATTATAGAACCAGAACCTTTTCCTAATCCGGTCATACGTGCGCTCTACCCCTTGGTGCCCGGCCATCGTACTATCATGAAAGTGTGCTATGACATCCCGCTCTATGGACTGCGGTATGACCGGGACTATACGTTTCCTGGCCGTCACTGACTCTGGGTCTAAAAAACTAGCTTGGATCAACGGATGCTGCCATTTAATATGCTTACCCTTCTTCATGAGCATAGACGGTTGCACCCTTACCGGCGGCACTGGTTGCCCGGTCCGCTCTTCTTCCTCCAACCTCTGTTCCCATAATTTGTCCACCTGGTTGCTATAAAAGCCTCCCTCCGGTGTACTCTCTTTCAGGATTGACCGCGACGCGGTCTGCTCTTTACCTGGGACATACCTACAGAGGATTCCTTCCACGATGACATAGTCATAGCGGTATCTAGACCGCTCTCCAACCCGGCTAAGGCTCTTGGTGATTGTAGATAGTGCCTCGCACTCTCTCTGCAAGCCCCGCAGCATGTCTTTGTCCAGCATGTCCATATCCACTTCCACTCGTTCCCTGGTGTTGGTGAACGTTGCCAGGCATACGCAAGCACTTTCCACACACATGTCTAGCTCATCTGGATTGTCGTCGTATTTGGGGTCCGGTAGCGCGCCGCGAGAGAGCAAGTCTGCCAGTTTATTATCTTCTCCCTTCACGAAGTCTATGTCA
Organism: Dicyrtomina minuta; assembly: GCA_949802685.1. NCBI lineage: Eukaryota > Metazoa > Arthropoda > Collembola > Symphypleona > Dicyrtomidae > Dicyrtomina > Dicyrtomina minuta. The sequence continues at coordinate 89,735,681 of OX461809.1, forward strand.
TTGACAACATGACCCAACTCTATTGCCCACCTGACGATATGCCGGTTATAGAGATGATCGTTGATGGCCGCATGTTTCAGATGTGTCAACGCCTGGTTGTCACATCTGAAAATCACGTCCTTTTGGTACCTAATGAAGGGGTCGAACACTTGGTTTGCAAACCTGATGGCCAAACATTCTTTCTCTCTCGCGTCATACTTACGCTCCGCTGCATTCAGCAGTTTGCTGCGACATTCGATCACCCGGAATCTGTCTTCTCCGGTCAACTCACAGTGGTAGTTTTGAGCCAAGATTGCTCCCAGCCCTACATCACTTGCATCGGTGTACACATACAGCGGGTGGTCGTAGTTGATTGTGTTCAACGTGATTTCCTTGGCCACTTCCGCCTTAATTGTCTCAAACGCGGTCTGCTGGCTCTTTCCCCACCGGAACGGTAAATTCGGATCTGCCTCCGACTTCAGCTTCAAAAATATTGGCTCTAATTGTGTGGCATAGTGCGGTATGAACCGCATGTACCATCCAATTGACCCTAGGAACCGCTGAACCTCTTTCTTCGTTCTCGGTGACGGGAAATCCTGGATCGCCGCTACCTTTTTCGGACATTTCTTGATGCCGAAGCGCGTGACAATGTGGCCCAGGAACTCGACCTCCGGTAGATCGAACTCGCACTTAGCCCAGTTTAAAGTAAGGTTAAAGTTATGGAGTGTCTTAAACACAAAGTCTAAGTGCTCTTTATGCAGCTGCTCGGTCTCGCTAAAGATAAAGATATCATCCAGGTACACATGCAAGAAGTCACCCACGAACTTACCAAACAACCTGTTCATGAGATCTTGGAAAATCATTGGAGCATTTTTCAACCCCATCGGCATCACGTTCCACTCATAACATGCATTCTGCGTGTGAAACGCGGTGAACTTCTTGGAGTTCTCAGTTATAGGGATTTGCCAAAAGCCCGACTTTAAGTCCAGCTTGGACATGACCCGGTTAGGCGGAAGATGCTCCAAGATTTGGTGTATGATAGGCATCGGGTTCTGTATCTTCGGTGTGTAGCTATTCAACTCCTTGTAATTTACCACCATTCGCTTATCGCCGTTTGGTTTCGGTATAATTAGTACTGGCGAGGAATATGCCGAAGTTGACCGCCGTATCTTACCCTGCAGCTCCAACTCATGCAGTGTCTCGTTTTCCCACTTTGCTATCGCCGGTGGTCTTCGAGCAGGTTTACATTGTATCACCGGGCAGTCCTCCGGGATGCGCAGATCGTGGATGATCGCGTTTGTGATCCCGGACCTACCATCACTCCGTACTACCCCGGGATACTTTTTGACTAGAGTGTCGACGAACACTTGGACGGACGATGTCCCCAGCTTTGCCCGGTCGTACCTGTCCGGGGTTGACGCCAGTGACAAGTCACAAACGTCTTTTGCGGTTTTTACTGACAAACCACGGACAAAGTACCCGGCATCTCGCTCCTTCTCTTCCTCGGTCGGGACATCCCATCGCATCTCGCCCTTCACGTCGTCGAAACTCAAGCCATGTTTCCATCGGAACTTGTTCCCGATGAAAATAGGGCACATTAGTCCCTCTTGGACCAGGAAATCTTCTCTAAACCACCGACCCGCAATCTTCATATCTAATGTAACTACACCTCCCGCTGTAACTACCTTACCATCAAAACCCGACATCTTTACTGAAGACTTTCTTATCTCTAACCCTAGTCTATCGCACTTCTTCTTGGATATAGCGAGCGCGGTGCAGCCCGAGTCTATTAACGCGAAATATGGAAATAGCTTTTGTTTATGCTTGATATTGACTAGGGCATAAGGGGCTTTGTTTATCCAGTGTAAAAGACACGGGTCCCCTCGTCTGTCCGTGTCTGAACCCAGTTTAAAGTCGGTGGTAATACCGAAGGCACAAATTTGGCTTCCAACTTGTTTATCGCCTTCTGGACTTGGTCTTCACCGGGACTTGGTTGTTGATCCCGGTCTCGCCTCAGCACGCTTCCTTCTTCTCGGTTCTTCGCGGTCCGCAACGCATTGAATAGTTGCCTTTCGTCCGGGTCCTCGTCGTCTTCGGCTGAGGCTTGTAATCCTTGCATTCCTTCCGGTGTCCCGGTCAGTGGTGTCTCGGCCTGACGTTCTTCTGTCTCTTCCTCCGCACATGCCTGAGCCAGTATCTTGAGAGCCATGACCTTGGCCTTCGCTGATCTACAATCTTCCGTGTTGTGCGTGTTCCTACTACATACGTGACACCACTTCCCGGTCCTCCGCTCCGGTTGCCTATCCCGACGCGGTGATTCTCGTCTCCCTTGTGGGCTGGCTGATCTGTCCCGCCCTGGACCCGACCGGCCCGGTGAATTCTGTGCTTGCGGGCTTCTACTTTGCTCCCGCCTGCGCTCACCAGGACCGGGATTCCGCTCGTTGCTGCGTTGGCGGTCCCTCGAGTTCCAGTGCTGGCTCCGCTGCCCTTGGGACGACTGACGGTCTCGGCCACGACTTCGGTCGTGTTGACCCCACGGCCGATATGTTTCCTTCTCCTTCTCGGCCCGGACCCGGTTTCTGTAGAACTCCTCTGCCTGCCTGATGAAGTCATTTAGTTTATGCGGAACCGCTGTCCCCGGCGGGAATGCTCCATATAGCGAGCTGTGCATGTTCTGTTTAATGCGACTCATGATTTCCCGCTGTTCCCATGGGTGAGGCTCCTTAATACTTTTGAGCAAGGAGTAAAAATCCGATGCCCACTGCCTTATTGGTTCATGAGCTTGTTGCTTCCAATTTACTACCCTGTTTAAGACAGACTGCGCGCTCGATCGATCGTATGCCTTCAAGAACTCCGCTCTTACCGCTGCCCAAGTATGATCCACATCTAGGAGTGTCGCTTTCAGCCAGGATGCTTCCGCTGGTGTTGTTAAACATTTCTGGAAGATCTGGATATACGCCCTCGGCTGAGCTCCATGGATTTCCAGATGTGCCTCAAACGCATCAATATAATTTGGTGCAATGTCTACCTTAGGGTCGAAGTGCTGCGGTATAATGTGCAGCCCGGTCGGCGCCATCATTCCTGCCAACAGCTGGGTTTGCTCCCGCTGTAACTCCTGAGCATGCCGTGTGTTCTGGCTTTGTTGATCCAGGACCTGTAGCAAATGGTCTGCCATATCCGCGATATCCGGTGCAGACCCGGTACTACTCGTACTGTTATACGACTGCTGGCTGGACTGTTGCGAAGGTATCGCGCTGAAGGTGACACCCGGTGTTGATGGTTGCTTCGTCCCGGTGCACATAGACCTTTGCTGTTGCTGTTGGTGGCCAGTACTTGCTGTGACCTGTTGTAGCAGGTTTCCCTGCAGGCTTGCTAGACCCCCCGGACTCTTGCCCCCTGCCAACTGGGCTTTGATGCGCCCCTGGTCAGCCTGTATGGACTGGACGACTAATTGCATAGACTGCATATCCTTCGACATCTGCAAGACATAGTCCAGCATTGTCTTTCCAGAGGCTTCCGCTTTCTTCGGTGCCACCGGGCCGCTCGTCGACGCGGTCGCGATTTGCTTCACCGAGTCTTCCAACTTCTTTGTCTCCGCTTGACTCAGCTCGGTGATACCGTCAAAGTCGGTCGCTCCATCAAACTCCGCTGTCATCATTTGCTGTTGATATCCCGCAAAGGCGAGCGCCACTTCCGATGGCGTCATAGGCTTGGGAATTTCTTTGACTTCCAACTGGTACTTGTAGACGTACCACCTCTTCTTTACGTTCAACAGGTCGCATGCTCCCGGTGTCTGCGGGTCTTCTAGCAGGAGCTGCTTTGAGATCAGCTCGCTTTCCCGGGCCGTCCACGTTACCCCCTCCGTCTTGATGTCACATACTGGCTTCATCCTGGTCCCGGTCCCTGGTCTTCAGGCTTGGCCCTTACTTATGTACTACCACCTCCTTAAACTGGGCCGGACCTATACGGAACTCTTTTTTTTCAACTCTTATGGGGTATATCGCGGTTGCCTACGTAACTTACAACTACCGAGACCGAGTCTACCCCCGCGACCGAGTCGCGGTCTGCGCTATGCGGCAAGTTCTAAGGGGACAGGCCGGACTGGCCTGCCACGGGGCTCCGGTGTGCTTATCCACTCCTGCCAAACCAAAACCGCCGACCAAGGTGCTCACGCCTATGCTCAACTCGGTATTATGCGTTCCTGCTGTATGACGGTGTATGCTTAGTATGCGACTACGCTATCCTTACGACCGAGACAAGATTGATGTCGTGTGTCGCGGTCGACTAACTACTGTAAACTTAGAAATAAGTTTAAAGAAAAACAGAAATGTGGAACTGGTGGTTCTCACCTTATTGTGCTGTCTTCGGTACTTGAACAAAACGAACGTTTTGTGTCCTGCAGGGTCGCCAGTGTAAACTGGATTTTCCCAATATCTCCCTTCTTCCCACGTACCACGACCGGGACAGGTGGTTGGAACAGGAATGCGACCGGGTCGGTCTCTGCTGTTGGTGTTCTTCCTCTACCTCGACCGCGATTAGTACCGGACGCGGTCCTCGGTGGCCGGGATCGTCCTCGGCTCGCTCCAGTATTTACAGAGAGAGCGACCGGGGAGAGCCGACCGCGCTTACGAAGTTCCTGTTCACGGAGCCTTGCTACGTTGGACTGACTACGGAGAACCCGGTGACTCGGTAGGGAATCCGTTGTGGGGATTGGGATGCACGACTATAATGACCCGGTGTGTAGGTGTCGGTATGACCGTCGACACTCACACCCGGAGTATGATAATGGTGACCGTTATACTCCGGTACCCGGTGAACTGGGAGTATCACTACAGTACTACTGTGCCGGCTCCAGTAAGCCAAATAATGCCGATGCAATGTTTAATGTTTACAGCACACGAATTATCGTTTATGGGAGTGTTCTTTATTGAGCTCTGAAACTGTTCGCTGATTCTTCACACAATGTACAAAATATTCACTCCACGAATCACAATTAATGATCTCTAACTTATAACACAATTAATCCCTAAAGGGTAATTAAATAAGATCTCCAGAGGAGAAGGAAAGGAAGGAGAATAAATATTAGTATATATAAAATAATATAAAGTAAGATGGCTGACGGGCTATCTATTTTCCTCACTGTTACTAGCTTTCCACCTAGTACCGTCTCCTTGAAGAGTTAAATAGGAAGTAAAGTCCTGGCCCTGTTCGCCTGCTGAGGAGGACGGCGATCGTACGATCGAGAGAGTGCCTACGTCATACTCCTCAACTCCAACCGTCTTTTCCGACTGCCCTACTTTACCTGCTATACTCCTAGCCCCGCTCCTCTCCTATACCTACATCCTTCTCCTGCTATACGCAGTGGAAAATTACTGCTTGTACTGACGACGTTGGTTGGTTTTCCATCCCAACCTCCCTTGTCTGTTTCCCGCTACTGCTATTAATACCCTGCAGTACCATTTTCCATATTTACCTTCACAAAATTAAGATTGACAGGGCGAGTGTATGTTTTTGGTTTGGTGTGGGATTTTTTTTTTACTTTGGACTTATTTGACGTTCGGTTGAATTGAATCACTGCACTGTATACTATAGGTCTCGAGACGGAAGTACGGGCCAAATTATACATGGACTATCTGTGTTCACTGTGCTGTGCTGCACTGTGGGGTTTAAGGTTTTAGTAGATGGATATGGATTGGATGACGGGCAGTGGCTGGATGGAGATGGATAAAGAAACATGTGAAGGTTGTCTCACGTAGACGGATGGATGATGTAATTATAAAATTGCTGGGCAGAAGCTCCACGTTATTTTTCTCCATGTTTTCTTCATTCTCCGTCTTCTTCTTCTTCTTTCGTTTACATTAGACTCTCTCTCAGACTTCTTCTTATCCTATCATCCATTTTCATCCTACTGTTTTTCTTTCGCCTTCAACCTTAGTTCTACATTTTTCATGGGGTTGGAGCTCAAATACCAGACGAACCCGATCTTTCCTTTCTTTTCTTAGTAGCATCTACCAATTTGAATTCTATCTCAAAGAATTCTCCTCCATTCAGACCTTCAGAAAGTTTCTATTTAATGGGTAAGGTAAATTTTTGAAAATGTTGTTAGTACACCATTTTTAAAAGTTTTGGAATATTTAGCAAATTGTGAAATTTATTTTTGTGCGTAATTATTATCATTAAAAATATTGAACATTTTAAATTCTGCTAAAGACATAATAGGTTACAGAAGACAACGACGGTCGTCCTACTATTAGCAGACCACCAAGCACCATAGTCGCGTTTTAAATAATTGGAGATGTGATTAGTTGGCATGCTGTGGTGTACTACAACTGCGTATCGATCTCCATTTTTTATTCATTGCATCATGTAAGATATTTACTCAATATTGTTGCAATTATAAAAAAAAGTATGTAGAACGGAGAGGTGATGTCGGATAGGGTGTAGACTGTAGGTAGGTGACTCTGGGTGGGGAAAACACAACGGGAAAGTTGAGACGAAGGAAGTCCCGTGGAGAGAAAGAGAGAGAGACAGGGTATAGTGAAATGAAGGCAAGCCCCACATGTGAATGCTCATCGCAGCAATTTTTTAATTGAACTCACTACTACGTTTTCCATCGATTCAGGAGTCACTGCTCATTCCAGTCAGTATTCGTCCGTAGTCACTATTATAAATATAGATGATATTCCACCGTGTAATTATGGATATGCACTTATAGTCGCGGAGTCGAAACAGAAAGCGCATTGGATTGGTGAGCATAGCTGATTCTGAGTGGAAAGTGAGACTTTGTTCTTCGACACAGTCAAAACATAATCAAGCGAACAGCCATTAATTTAATGCATGCTCCCACCATAGCACACCACACCATACCAACCACCACCACCTTTGCTTTTCCTACTTCCTACAAACACACACACATGTACATGTCTCGTTTCCCAGTCCCAGTCCCAGAGCTCTCTCTCGTCCTATAACTATACCACCTACACAGTCTATAGTCCTGTCAAATGTATTATGTAGGTATGTGAGGTATTAATGAATCCTAAGCTAAGCCTTCGCATTGGCTTGACTTATGCGTGTCTAGTCACTGCTTAAAAAATCATGTGTTTCATAGCTTTCTCTCTCTCTCGACTTTCTCCTGTTTTTCAGACTTCCTTTCCTTCGGCTTCCTTTTCCTCTTCCCTCACTCACTCCCGCTCCTATTTCTCCGTCAACTACTCTGGATCTCAGTGTAATGTTTTGAGTGTTGTTCAAGGCTCGAATGCCTTCAGGGTTATTGAACTTGAAGTTGAATTTGAGGTGAACTTGGAGGTGATCCTGTGCGCTACACAAACATGTTATTCCCCCACGATGATTCAGATAATTTAGAATGTCCTTTATCTGATACCTGCATTCAAATTCTGTGAAGTACACATTTAAATAACAAAAACTTGATGCCTTCTGAATTGGAATCGTGCACTGTGCGGAACCGGCACCTTCGTGTAATTAGTTCTGTCTTTTCAAATAGATATATAGAAGGTACCTTTAATTGTGGACAAGAAGGATGAATATGAATCATTTTTAACTTATATTTATTTAGGATATACACGAGTTGGGAAGTGCATTGGCAAGTTTTCATGCATTTTATAGATTTAATTTACATTTTCTGTAATTATGGATTTTTGAAAAGTGCATATTGTTGTAATTACGTCTTTTTGAAAATTGCAAATTGTTGTAAGTACGTCTTTTTGAAAAGTGCAAATTGTTGTAATTACGCCTTTTTGAAAATTGCAAATATTTCTAGATACGCCTTTTTGAATAGTGTAAATTAATCTAATTAAGCCTCTTTGAAAAGTGCAAATTGTTGTAATTACGCCTTTGTGAAAAGTGCAAATCCTTGTAATTACGCCTTTTTTAAAAGTGCAAATCCTTCTAGTTACGCCTTTTTAAAAAGTGCAAATCTTTCTAATTACTCTTTTGTTTAAACTTTATTTTTAATTTATTGTTCCTAATATATGCTACGCACCTAATTACTATAAAAATATTAACTAGCTCCCTGTTTTTTAGGCTTTTTAACTGTGCTCACAAATTATTTTTCCTATAATTTTCTACCAGCGCATAAATAGAAGAATTACATTTTGTTGAGAGAAAAGATGCATATAGCGTAGTATGTGCGTTTGAGTAGGTATGTAAATCTGATTAGTTATTCGGTACCGGTATCGATATCCATGTCCATGAACTAAATATAACTATAGTCCTTGCTACTACTATAAATATAGTCACCACATGCCCATACCAAGCGTCGGTATACGTATCCATATGCACTATGCGACTGTTTATGGAAGTGTATGTATAGCTATATGCGTGTGTATTTGCTGCGAGATGTAAAATTGAACTTTGGCCGATCGCTCGTATCTAATTGTGTAGAAGGGATAAAATGGAAATAGGAGTTTCGCTTCCGTCTCTTCATCAATTTATCCATCCATCCGAGCTTTTTATCTGCCCACCGCATTTACCTAACCATTTCATCAACTTCTCTTCCTCGCTCTCTCGTCCGTCACTCTGACTCAAAGACTCTCAAAAACTCTCCGAGCTTCCTACTGAAAGCCACACCATCCCATTTGCTCCATGGATTCCTCATCCCACTCTCACTCAGCCTAACAAGAACAAGGAAAGCATCCTGAGTCCTGAGTCAGTCCTGCCATGTCATTTGTTTCTCCTGTCTGTCCTTCTTTTCCTTTTTTTCCTTTTACACGGAGATGCATTAAGAAGTACTTCCTCATTTTCCGCCAATGCTTTTTTCTCTCCCCTCCTCTCACCCCAAACACACACACACAAAATAACTCAGACCCAAACCCAATGTCAGAGTCAGGCGCAGGCAGGATGAGACCCGTCCTGAACCTCTCCACGGAAAACGTGGATTGATCTTGTCTCTCCTATTTTTTTCCCAAACATCATTAAGCATTATTTTTATCTTTGTTGGATAGCGGGATGCAATATATTTCGAATGTATTTATATAATTATTTTATGTACTATATTATGTTCCCAGGTGACACTAGATAACCACCTACCTACATATTATATTTTAAAATTCATTACTATAAATTCCTGTAATATAAAAATAAATGCCTATTTTTATTTTCAGCAGAAATGTTGCAATGTCTGCTAGAATTTAGGTTCTGTTAAAAGGGTGTATTAACTGTAATATACCCAAATGCCAAATATCGTCTGTGAAGAACCGAAATGACCCTCATTCAATTGAAGCTACAATTAAAATGAGCTATGTCATAAAAACAAAATGAGAAACATAAGTAAAATGTTAAGAGTTTTTGAAAAGTGTAAAATGTTTTGATTACATGTTTTTGAAAAGTGTAAAATGTTCAATTTAAATCTTTCTGAAAATTGTAAAATGTTCTATTTACATATATTTGAAAAATGCAAAATATTCTATTTAAATGCTTTCAAGACATGTTTCAATATTTTTGTAAATAGTGGATATTGTTTTTAGCTACAAATGGATATGGATCATTTTGGTTCTTCACAGACGATATGTGGTAACTGCTAACACATTTTTAAATTAATACAAGAACATAAATGTCGATCAAGCCTCATTTGGAAAGAACCTAAAACTCCAGTGAACTCACGTTAAGCCCTGATTTGGCTTCTTCGCCGACAGTATGTACACCTTAAAAATTGAAAACCACGTAATGAATTTAATTTGGAGTATATTCTTATGCTCTAAGCATTGCAATCATTCAAATATGCAAATAGTTTGCCAAAAGTCTCTCCAAAAAAAGACCATACAACACCAACCTTGTTGGGAAAACAAAGAACATACTTTGAATTTAAAACATTGCAAAATATTTTAAAAATTACCGAAATTCCTGTATTTAAATGGCATGAAATTATGGAAATTGCAAGAAGTATTCAAGTGTGATTGTAACCATATACTTTCCTAGCTAATTTTATGTATTTTTTTCCTGTCTAAAAGTAAAAGTTACGGCAATGTAGAATATTTAACAAAATAAAATAGGTACTACATAATATATATATGGATATGGATCTGGGAGCGATATGAATGACAGAGAGCTAACCATTGCATTGCCCAAATAGTGGTTGTGATTTGCATTTGATTTGTCATATGTCTTGATGTATGCACTGTGTCAAATTTCATTTCCAGTCACTTTTTGGTCAGACCACCTGGCTGTCACTGCGGCTGTGTTCATTTCTGAAAGGACGAGGAAAATGGTGGCGTGGTCAGAGCGAGAACGAGGAGATTATTAACTTGTTTCCAACGACGAGATTGCGAGAATAACATATGTATCAATCAAGAGTATCAGCACATCACAGTCGCGGTCCTACCTATCGAGGTAGGGGCGCCTATACAGTACAAAAGTATTATTAAAATTCAACTTAAAATTATACTCGTTATAGTTTCAACTTTGACTGGCAGACTGGTCGGTCGCTGGACTGGACGCTTTTGCAAAATAGTTTTGGTTTTAATCTCATAATTTGGTTTCACTTTGGTCTCCTTCTATTTAGAGAGCTGACAAGGACGGGACCGGACGGCCGCACTGCCATGTATGCCACTACAAATACAAACGACACTTACGACAACTGACAGCAGCATGAAGGAACGTACGCATGGGACACGTGGAAAAGGAAAAGGGGGAGAGAATCCAGTGTGAGAAATCATACACAGGACTCAAAATGGAATTCTTCTCCAACGAAGAAGGCCCCGCGAAATGCTATAATAAAAGTGAAAACATCTGCATTTGTTCCATAGTCCATATATGCAGAATGTAGGTAGGTGGTAGGTGTTACTACGCACACAAATAATTCCACAGAAATACATAGGTACCTACCTATACTACCTACGTACATAATTTAATTATTACATACAGATACTTGGCTCGCGAACAGGTTTTTGTATTTGCACTCCAATTCACGTGCAGAGCATCAATTACCTAGAAAATCTAATTATACCCTTCCATCCCGACAGAGTCAACGTCACAATTCAATACGGCGTGAGAAGTGAGGAGTAACAGTACCAGTAGTGTGTTTGTGTGTGTGTGGACTTTGTGGACTGCTGACTGACTTTGAGAATGAAATGAAATACGAAAGCTGGAAGGAAACCAAAGGAAATATTCATGTTTGTTTTTGCCTGCTTACAATCCACGACACCGAATATATGATGATGTGTGCACCTACCTATGTACATTCTACAATATGTCACTGTGAAATCCAGAATTGAAAATTGAATCGAAATTTCTATACGAGAAAACCTTATGTATATTTTGTGTGTATATTTTTGTCTTTGTTTTCCGTTGATGTTGATGGAACAATTAAATTAATGGTAACTGTCGTCGTCCTCTCCCTCATTTCATTCATCAGATGAGGAGTTTGCTAGCAAAACACGTTAAGTCCATTTTTTCAGAAATTGAGATTATTGGTGCTTAAGAACGACTAAGTACATATAATTCACACTGTGCAATATTAGAGGTCAAAGGTCACTGGGACTATTTTAAATAATCCGCTCAAAACCCGTTTTTTGGCAAAACACGTTAAGTCCATCAATCCTTTTTTGGCAAAACACGTTAAGTCCACTAAACCTAATAAAAATAACTGATTCTTATAAAAAATATCCGATTTGCCCAAAACTGCCTCTTGTAATAAAACAAAAGTTATTCGCTTCAATATCAAATTCACATGTACTATTCGTAGGGGATGGTCCATAAATGACGTCCCACAAATTATCACTTCTTAAGGCAGCGGCGAATCCAGGATTTTTTTCTGGGGGGGGGGGATAATGACCGCCTGGGGGGGGGGCTAACAATGTTAAGCCGCCATATTGAAAATGGCCGCTCTGTATCCCTGCAATGTTAAAAAATCTCCTTCTGGAGGGGGCTAAAGCCCCCTAGCCCCCCCCCCCCCCTCTGGATCCGCGGTTGTCTTAAGGTTAATCCATCCCCATGTCATCACTTTACCATTGCGTTCAACTGTTATCTTTATAACGGCATGTCATCACTACATGACTAGATTCACTTACCCTACCGAAAACGTCATTTACCGACGACCCCTAACAGATCGATATGCAAACTAGTTCAATTTGTTTAGTACATCATGGTACATCTGGAAGCTTTGCTGTTTTAATAATACAGAAGGGCATGGGGTATCAAGTAATTAAGAAATTGTAAGAAAGAACAGTCGTGTTTCTTATGAAGAAAATAAAGACGTAATGGGTCGTCCACAAATGACGTCGTTTATAGGTTCAATGGGTCTACTTGGCAATCCTATGCTAGAGATAGTCATTTACGCAATATGATTAATCTGGTTACAGGAGGGAACATAACATGGTCTTAAACATGAATACTTTTCTATGACGTCATCTGTGGACAATCCCTAAGCAAAAATAAATTCTTCAGGAGTATTAGATTTGCACTCGACTATTGAGCATTGGAATGCGGAATTGTTGTAATTAATGCTTACTGTTGTATTACATGTTTTAAAAAAATGCAAAATGCTCTATTTACATGTTTTTGAAAAATACAAAATGTTCTATTTACATGTTTTTGAAAAATGCAAAATGTTCTATTTACATGTTTTTGAAAAATGCAAAATGTTCTATTTACATGTTTTTTAAATGTACAATTCATAATTGAATTTTACAATCAGAAATTAGTATACAATTGAGTTTAATTCAAAAGGTTAATTTTTTGCATTGAATCTTATGGGTTTTTTGGCAAAACACGTTAAGTCCAAGATTTTAAAATTTTGAATCATATTTAAAAAATTACGACGCAGCGTCAGATTTGTGTATTTTTGGCTACTAATACACCTGGTAGTATGCAGTTACGAAAAAAAAAAATTTGAAAAAATAATCTTGTTTTCACATGATTATCAAAATTTGCGGTTCCTGTAAAGTTGGGCAACATGGACTTAACGCGTTTTGCTAACAAAGTTCTCAGATTATGAGAGTCACAACTTACAACGAATAAAACTAAACTTCTACATACGCTGGCTGAAATAAATAGAAACATTCTGGAAGCAGGATAATCAAAGTGAAAATCAAAATGTGTAAAATGGTAAAATAAAAGGTATGCTATATAGTATATATAGATCACAATTGGACGGACGACGGCTCTATGATTTTGAATCTCGGAATCGGAATTCCAAATAATTGTACAGTTTTATAATGAGGACGTGAACGAGTGATGAGGATGGATGAAAAAGTGACAACTGGACTTTGTGGACTGGAACTGGAACTGAATGGGCTTATTGGGACTTTCAGAGAGTCAGCTTTTGTTCTTGATTCTCACATGTATATGTATGGACGTACACCACGAATTGTGCTCCGAATTCACACAATGTATGTGCTCCTGCCCGTGATAAAAAGGACAAAGGGAAACCATGTCAATAGTAAATCACAATCACATATATATGGATCTTCGTTTCCCTCCTAACTTTCAGCTGAATGTTGTTAAAAGAGCATTATGGAATATTATACGTGTGTGTATGTGTGTGTGTGGAGTTCTGGTTCTGTAAGCTTTCAAAGATTTTTCACAAATTTTCACACAAAAGAGAATTTCCACATAGAAATCAACATATACATAGGTAGGTTGGTAGGTAGGTTTAGATGGAATCAACGTGAAAAGTCACTGCCTTTAGGTATTTCCTATGTTATGAAACTCATTATGAAATCCATACCTCCTACAACGATTGTACTCCCAAATGCGAATCTGTCCGTTTCGGTTTCGGTTTTTGCTCGTCCAATTTCCAATAAAAACGTCCAATTATTTCTTTCAAGCCTATGGAAAATATATGAAGCTCTGGTATTCGGCATTCGGTGGAGTTTCAAAATTGCTCCTATATATAGCACACACGCTACAGAATCACAAAATCACAATCATCGCTTTGCATTGTGTCAACTATGGAAGAACTGCTTTTTCAAAGAAATACTGTAGCAAATATTTTAGAGTTGTCCCAAATGTACAAACAACATAGAAAATGCAAGCATATCAAAACTAAAAAGTTTTTAAACGAGACATTACACAACCTTCGCACTCCGCTCCGCTTCGCTACGTTTCGATATACGACGATACTTTCAATGGAATCCTCAAAGAAATGACTGTAATAAAATGACAGCAATTATTACACGTCAGCATGGAGACCCAAGCGCATCACTTACCACGAAAAAAAATGGAAATTCTTATCTCTGTAAAATTTTCTATTTAAAATGTAGGCGTATATACCAACGTAGGCGAATGAAATGTAATGCACCACTTTCCAAATCCAAGGCTACACTGGATATTTTCTAGTAGTGCATATGGCTTTGACTTTTTTGTGTAATGTCACAGCCTTGCGCCGCCATGGCTTTGGCAGCATAGTTGACTTTGAATTTGACTTGAGTACCTAACATCCCACCCAACGGTACGGGAACGTGAAGAGGGTAAACATTGTAAAATGTGGGATTGTAAATTGGAATAATATGAAAATGAAAAAAAAAGAAGGAAAGAATTTCATTTAGCCCGGGCATTATATAGGTAAGGTAAGAAAAAAGGGAAGGTAAGTTGGTAAGTATTTATAAAGCTGTCAGTTGTGGCGGTAAAAAGGGGGAAAAAATCTACATACAAAAGACTCAAAGACTCTCCGAAAAGATATGATGATGATGATGGTGGTAACGGTGGTGGTGGTGGGAGAGAAAGAGAAAGCGAGAAAGAAGACGCCTAGACGACGCCGCACTGAAAGCACTGAACTCAACTGATACATTGAGTTAAAGATTGAAGAGGAAGAGAGAGAGAGAGAAAGCGAGTGGAGGAAATGTCTTTGGAATTCGGTTTTGCTTGTTGAGATTGCATAAAAATTCAAATGTTCAATAGAATAGGTAGATTACAGTCATATTAGATGCTTAGTGTGGAACTTACATATTTACAAATATAGCAAAGCCATATCTACATATCGGGAGTGAAGAATCAAAATATTATCCATATTTCCATTTTAAGCTAAAAACAACCATCTACAAAAATAGTAAAAAATATCATCATCCTAAAAGCGTGTGAATAGGCTATTTTGCACTATTCCAAAACATGTACATGGAATATTTGGTACTTTTAAAAAACATGAAATTAGAACATTTTGCACTTTTAGAGCATAATATTATGTAAATATAATATTTTTGCAATTTTGAAAATGTGTAAACGGAACATTTGACACTTTTAAAAAACATGTAAATATAATATTTTACACTTTCCAAAAAAATGTAAATGGAATATTTGGTACTTTTAAAAACCTCGTAAATGGAACATTTTGCAATTTTTAAAAATTCGTAGATGAAATATTTGGCACTTTTAAAAACATGGAAATATAACATTTTTGCAATTTTCAAAAATATGTAAACGGAACATTTGACACTTGTAAAAAACATGTAAATAGAACATTTTTCACTTTTAAAAAACTCGTAATCAACATTTTATTCATCCATCTTATGTATAGTTTAGTTGACATAGCTCAGCTTGATTCTAGCTTAAATTGGATATGGGACATTTTGACTCTGCAATGACGATATATACATTATAAATACTACACAAAGTATCCGTAAACTGCGTAGCATGTAGTCTGTCTGTAGAAAGGTGGGAAATGAAAAGCTATGAAGCCCGAAATAACAATGTGAAAGCACCATATACATACGTATTATACGTGGCTTGACATCCTGCACCGATAGCTCTGTGCATAATACCTCCTACGTAGACTCTGTAGTGGGAGTTTGGGAGACGTAAATGGCAAAAGGAGAAAGAAAAAGAAAGGAAGGCGAAAGTAAAAAAGGGAAAATGGAGTGACACACGGGAGCGAGTGAGCGGGAGGGAAGAGAGACGCATGAATTTAATAGTAAACCCAATTTCCAAAATTTCCAAATAACCCTCTCCCATTCTTTCCCCATATACATACGTACTCTCTCCATAAAATAATGTGTGTACTCACAAGTTAAATTTCTACAGATTGATCCACACAGGAACGACAAACGAGAAGGAGGAAGGACGGTCGAACTCGAAGCGCGGCATCCAAGGGAACGAAAACGACAACGACAGCGTCGACTTCGGCATCATCGACATCATGATTATTATTTGATACCATCACCATGTGATGCACTGATAAGTGATATGTTCAAAATAAAACTATCCTGCTCCTCTTTGACATCCCGATGACGATGACGATGAAATGAGATGACATTCACATTCCCTTTTTTTCATACTTGTGCTCTGTATCCTATGAAATTTCATTTACATATGTATGAATCTATGCATCTATGTAAGGTATGTCCTTTGATTTGTAGCGGTGCGGTGCACATGGTGGTACATATAGGGTATTTTGCGGCATGAGAAATGTGAATAGGACCCCATAGGGAGAGATCCTTTATTTTCTCAAAAACTATTTTAAGGTCTCACAAGTATCTTCATCGTACTTTAATAGAAATGATTATCCACATAATATGTAAGTCAGTGTAGGTGTATTTACAAAAGATTATTAAGGCTATTTTTCATCAAAGCTATCCATGTATATGCATAATTAATTCATTTTTCCAGGCTCAGAATTCATACTACATATATGGATGTAAACAGGAATATTTTTTATTTGATAATATAATTTAATAATTAAAATTGTGCCTAAGTAAAATTGTACTTGACTTTGATTCTGAATTATTTAGAATGCATAGGGCAATGTGCTATACATCTCCGTTTGTCACTTTTGAATTTAAATAATATGGGTGCAGCGAGTTTGTATTACATATCGTCTATGAAGAACAAAAATGACCCATATCCAATTTAAGCTACAATCAAAATGAGCTATGTCATAAAAACAAAATGAGAAACATGCGTAAAATGTTAATTAGGAGTTTTTGAAAAACGTAAAATGTTCTATTTTCGTGTTTTTCAACAATGTAAAATGTCCTATTTACATGTTTTTGAAAAGGTGCAAAATTTTCTAATTCCATGCTTTTGAAAAGGTGCAAAATGTTCTAATTCCATGCTTTTGAAAAGGCACAAAATGTTCTAATTTCATGCTTTTAAAAAGGTGCAAAATGTTGTATTTACCTATTTTTGAAAAGTGCAAAATGTATTATTTAAATGCTCTTAAGACGTATTGGAATATTTTTGTAGATAGTTGATATTGTTTTTAGCTAAATATGGATATGGGTAATTTTGGCTCTTTACAGACGATAATATGTCGTTACTGTCTTTTAGTTGTGTGCACCCCATTTTCAGGTTTCTCAAGACTCGAGATGAAAGATACTCAAAGACACCCACGCCAGCCTTCCCGTGAAAGGATGTGAAGGTTTGAATGCCTTTTAATATACTGTGTATAATGTCAAATTTATTTTAGGAAGCAACTTTATTAAATACGCAGAGGGGTTTGTGCAACTACTGCAACAAACTGCAAACTACTTATCCTTACACAGGTACATACGGGGTGTTGGGGAGACGCAGCATAATTGAAAAGAGATTAAGCAGTCATAACTTTTAATTTATAAATGTCATTTTAGATCAAGGCGCAGGACATGACATGACTCCGCTTTCCTTGCTCATTTGACTTGACGACATGACACATATATCCTCGTCCTTCAGACAGAGCAACCCGAGGAATTTAGGAGAAGCATAACATAATCGGAGCTCAGAATTCAGAATTCGGAATTACACACACACAGCCACTGTGACTCTGACGGGTGAGGGAAGGTACCTACTTAGGTATGTGCCATGAGGAAATCTGCATTAGATTTTGATATTAATTTAAGTTGACATGACCAGAGAGTGAGAGTGGCGTGGGGGTGTACCTTCGTGTCGCTCCACACTACTCTACTCCTTCCTTCAGTGAAACTCAGTCGAAATATATACATAGAAAATGTACAAAACATGGAAACTAGTACGAACGAGACAGAATTAATGAAATACCTATGGGTAGGTAGCTAGCTAAATAATATCATATCATACGGCATACGGCCGGGATTAACTTACAAAAGCACAGAGTACCAACAGTGGACGACAGGTAAATTGACTCACACAAAAAGTATCTTATTAAATGACATTAAATTGGGCAGGTAGACGTCAACCGTGGATGGATTTTCTAGAATTAAATAAGAAATATGACAACGACGTGCTAAGTAGGTCCTCTCATTTATGAATTATTTATTTATTTTATACCAAAATAAAATACAGATTCATACACTACCACAAGTACCGATACCGATGTTAACTCTATAGTAAACGCTACACTATTTTCGATTCCGTTCAAAATCTATAAAAAAAAATAAGTACAGAATTTGTAATACACAATTTTATTGCGATTGCAATGTTTCGTGTTTGCCGTATCAAAAAATGTAGACTGATAAATGATTGTTTCTGCTTTTTCCCAGCTGATTCTCGTAGATATCCCTTTTTCATCCCTGTTTGAATTCATATAGGAATTTGGAAATACTCTGAATTCCATTCCAGGACTGACTTGGACTAATAAAACTGATTGGTGAGTTCAACTCTGTCTCCAGATCATAAATTAAGTTGCATGCATATTGGATATTTTCAAATCCAAAAGTCTGACTAAATCCAAAAGCTGTGAGTTCAAACCTGCCTGTATAGGTACCTACACTAAAAATGACACACTGCTTTATTCATATACACCTGTACATAGTTAGTTGTATAGTCTATAAATAGAAGAACGCTAGCAATATGAAGGAATGAGGAAACTAAAAAATGCTATACCAAAATACATAGCACAACCAGAACCAGAACCAGAGCCAGAACCAGAAAGTACAGCTATACCGTTTCCAACACCGCACCGCCGTCGCTCTTTTGTAATTGGAGGTAAATATTCTGGTAAATAACGTGGACATGGGAAAATGCAACTAATTTACCTTTTTGCATGCCCCCTCGACCCCTCCATCCAGTCCTAATGGGAGATTAAAAGGCTCCCAAAGAAAAAGGAAAAGCGACGGTGATTTCAATATTGTCGCCGTCGTCGTCCGAGTGAGAGTGTACAATTGTAGGAGAGAGTAGTCAAAAGATTGTGTGTAGACATTTTTCTCGTCCTCATCGTCGTCATGACTTATGAGCTGAGAAGTCAAGTCTAATCTAATGGCGACAGCTCATGATTTTCTATTCCAATTCCCAACTGTTCCCCGCTCGAGCAGGAAATAAGAAAATCTACAGAGAAATAAGGAAAAATCAAAAGCATAATATGTTCCCCAGAGTTCTACTCCGATATAGGTAGGCAAAAATCCAAATGGGAGATATGGAATATGGACAAATGATAAGAATCAAAAATAAAAAAAAGGAGAGAAAACTGACTTGTGAGAATTGAGGTTATTTCAGTTCCAGTATTTCCAGTAGTTCCAGGTTCCAGACCAGAGTTCCATAGACTTCCAGAATGCTTGAGTATATCTATATGTAGGTAGGTAGGTATATATTAGGACTTGAACATTTCCGATTTTTTCCAGCCCAACAACGCTCACTTTGACTCCCGTAGCATATGACATGACGGATAGTACCTAAGCGAAGGTATGTAGATAGCAGCATGTAGAATACATCCAGAACGAGAACGACAGCAACAACAGCATGAGCATGACAGGGTCAACGATAACTTTCCAAATATCTCCAGTTTCGGGAGACCATTTTAATTTGGTAGAATTATTTTCTAAACTATACTTATATTACATATCGTCTGTGAAGAACCAAAATGCTCCATGTCCAATTTTAACTACAATCAAAATGAGCTATGTCATGAAACAAATTGAGAAACATGAGTAAAATGTTATTTATATGTTTTTGAAAAGTGTAAAATGTTCTATTTATATGTTTTTGAAAAGTGTAAAATGTTCTATTTACATGTTTTTGAAAAGTGTAAAATGCTCTATCTAAATAATTTTAAGACATGTTTCAATATTATTATGGTAGATAGTGGATACTGTTTTTAGCTAAAAATGGAAATATGTCATTTTGGTTCTTCATAGACGATATGTGTAGTATAATCACAAGCATAAATAGGTGATTGAAAATTTAATATTAATGAAAATGTCTACATTCGTTTTAGGTTGATTTTGGGCAAAGCAACTGTATGAAGAGTTGTTTCGCAAAACGGAATAAGTGCATTTTTTTTTAAATTAGGTTATTTTCGTTATGTGTAATATTCAGCTAGAATTGGCACTGTGTTTCATGGTAACGGTCAAAGTTCAGCCAAAGCAATTTTTAAAAACAGTCAAAATTTCGTTTCTTGAGAAAACGGGATAAGTCCACCGAAAACGTGAATTTCTGATCTAACTTTGGTTCTTCCTTGTTTTCGTAGTTTTTAGAAGACAATTACCATCCGTAAATTCCGTAAATTCCGTCACCTTTTATTTAATGCAATTTTGTTCCGTTAGATATAGGTTGTGTGAGCTATTAAAATAGGCTCTGACTCAAATATCAGCTGCTGCGTGGTTTGCATCAATGTATTATTATACTCTAGACACTCATACGAAAATAATGTGAAGAAAATGCAATTTATGACGCATGAGAAGGAACCTAATGATGTACTTCCCCATTCCAATTTGTCTTCTACTATGGCCATTCCCATCCTTCACAGGAGCTCGCACAGTCACATTCCCATCCATACATCTGTAGGTGTACATCCCTCAACATTGGATTTCGGTTCGGTTTCGGTTTCAGTTTCAGTCTCGGTTTTCAAAAAATTTCTGTTGCATCATGAAAAAATGTAAATATTAAAAAAATACATTGGTAAACCTCAATAACGAAAATACAATATGCAGTACATGCATATCTATATCATGTTGCCTCGTGGATTTTTTTAGCAAGAAAATGAAGCAATATAGTGGGTGTACAATAATTATATATGCGACATATACGTATGTGTTACTGTGTGTAAAACTCTATTTTGAATTAATCGGCAAAATTCTCCTAGAGATCCTAGATTTGAATACATGCCGATTGTCGATTTCGATTTCAATGACAAATGCGTGTAGACTCAAGCAGAATGTGAACTGCGTAGATTTTGTAGATTCTCGAAAATTGTCGATTAAAAACCTGATGCAGAATCTGAGCTCGAATGCAAAAACACGTATAGTCATAGTAGTTGAGGCATAATTATAAGTTTGTACACAGCTTCAAAGAGATGTTCGAGTTGTTCGGTTGTTCGGCCGGTCGGCTTCGGTTGTTGTGAATACAGCCTTTATAATATGTATTAGAATATACTTGCGCATGTGATGCATACGTAATTATATATGAGTGTGTCAACGTTTCAGCTTAATTTAGATTCGGAAACAACCGTTTCCCTCCACACTGGATTATTAATTAGCCACTTTTTGGCATGGCGTGCAGTTAAATTTCCAGCTCCGGTTCTACCGATGCCGATACCGATGCGATGGAGTCGCCAAACTTACAATTTTCACAGTCTATGACCAAGGAACACAACAACTCAACTCAACTTATATACCTTTACGTGATGTTTCTGAGTCTCTGAGTAGTGAGTATCCAATATAACAAATATCAACCCGTTCATGGGCACTGTAGATTGTGGGCAATTCTAACTATATATATAGAATACAATCATTATTATTTTATGAATAATTATAGCTATATATACATTTATTGAAACACCGAAAGAAATTCAGACTGGGAATACGTGTGAAATATTACCTGGTTTATGTATTTACATGGAGTAAAAACAAAGAGCAGTCGACACGTATAAAATAAATCCTGTAATGATTTTTGATGTGACATGATGTCAAATGTGAACACGATGTTTTCCTTCTTTTTTGTATTTTTTAATACTTATAGAAAAATACCGCGTCAGTTTAAAAGCAAGAAAATATATTTGGAATATAATGAATTTTTATGTCATAATAATTAAATTAAAACTTGTGGAATCTGCGTCCCGGCTGGAACTTTTTTGATAAAGGTATAGACTTTAATAAAAAATAAAATAATGAATAATGAAAATGAAGAGAAACTCCAGATTTGTGCAGCCAGTTGAAAGATCTAACGATCGGAATGAATATATAATCCATTATGTGCATTAGAAAATATTTTAAATGCGAAATCCGGGTTTCTGTCTTTTCCTTTTACTTCTTATTACATTAGTTGATAATTGATGGGGTGGAGGTGGAGATGTTTAGCTGTAATTAGCTCGACGCATATTAGGAGTGTAAATGAACAACAGTCTTCCAGTCCACAATCGTCATTGAGAAGAGTCGAAAACGGGGGAAATAGTCTGAATTTAGACGCATGGAGATAATTGGCTGCCGACAGACATTTTATTGAAACTGACTGTTTCTAATTGGCATACCTTCTCTTGATACTAAGTAGACGTGGAATCTTGCAATCCTCTATTGGACTGGTACTGGTACTGGTGACTGGAGATCCTCTTTGATTTCGTTGAATTTCTAAGCACTGAATAATTATAGAGCAGAAACGAATAAATTATTAGAAAAGTGACTTTATTACAATAGTAGTATCTACGTAAAAGGTGCACACTTGAGCCCTAAGAGTCCACTCTATCTAGTTTATATCTGGTCTGCCTTAAAATTATAAAATCATTAAAATGTGAATTGGGTATATAAGTATACAAGTGTGTTATTATTATCTGACTGACTTAACTAGTGAAGTAATGAGTGTATCAAAACCAGTAACTAGGCCTATCCGCTACACTAAATGCTGCCGTTGAACCTGTATAATCTGAATCCATTCAGAAATCCAAAATGCAATGTTCTGTCAGCTGAGCTGTCTGCTGTAAAGCACTGCGCTGCCCTGCAAGCCTGCAACAGGAGCAGTTTGAGACATCGAAAAAATATTTGATACGTTATGAAACAGAAATACCCAACTTATTATTTTTCGAAGCAAACAGCTCAAAATTGTGTAAAACACATTAATATAATTATATACAATGAAGCGAAGGAATGGGTGGACTGGAAGGGTATGAAAAGAATAGAAAAAAAATGAGCAAAACTATTGACCGTGATGGGACTCGAACCCACAATCTTCGGATCCGAAGTCCGACGCCTTATCCGTTGGGCCACACGGCCGTCTTATGATATATGTTGCGATTGAAATGTGATGTTCATTAGCAAAAAAATAGCAATGTTGCCAAAAGTGGAGTTTTCCCAGAATTTCTGGATTCTATAAACAAGCTCATCCTTTGTGTCTTTACTTTGTAAGTACTGTGTTGTGTGTAGTGGGTCTGTAGATATGTACGATGCACTGGATTACTGGATACTCGATGCACTCGTTTTTAAACTGCATTACGTCATGATGCGACTGACTGTATGTAGCCCCACATCACAGATTTCCAGTTTCCAGCACGGAAGCATAAGCATAAACAAGATAATTGAAGCTAATACAAACTGCGAGGTTAAAAGCCAGGCTTGCTAATTGGAATTGCTAATGTCTGTACTATTATCTGCGTATCTATACTTTTTTCTGTAATAAAGTATAATAATATATGGAATCTGATAGATGGTACTTATTTTTTGTTTTTTCTCGAAGCTATAACATATAAAATGTGTGAAGAAATATTCATAAAAGAACGTTGAAATGGAAATAAATTCTAAGTAAGTCTAAGTAAGAATTTATTTCCATTCTATGTACTCTGAAAAAAATACTCAGTAAAACTGGTGTTTGGAGTTAAAATTAAGTTAGCGTGTTTATCAAGCATAATTTAAAAAGTTTTAGGGTAAACAATAAATAAACGTGAGAAACTGCATTCCGTATTTTATAACAACTATATCAAGTATAAATTAGAAAGTACAAAGTAATTATTTTTCAGGAGCATGTTCTGTCAAAGTAGTGCTAAGCACGTACTAAAACAGAGCTGAACTAAAAATTAAGTTATTTCGAAAATTACAATAGAATATAGACGTGATTCATTATGAAACCTAAGAATGCCATACCATACTTATTATAATATACTGAAGTTTGAAGTTTCAATAATTAAATTCAATAATATTTGCTTCAGTGGTTTGAGTTAAAGATGTACTGTAGAGGCAACCGAAAGTGAAGGCTAGCAAGGATAAAGCTGCCATTTGTTTGCATGCAAAATTTATCCTTGCCAGCCTTCACTTTCGGTTGCCTCAACTATACCTAGGTTAGGTTAGGTTAGAAGCAAAATGCAAAATGTGTATTATACTGACTGGTACGTCGCATACGTAAGTAGTACGCCAGTACGCGTATTTTGAAACAAACTAATTTTTATACGTTTATGCCTCAGAATTTATTATTTATGAATCGGATATCGGGCTGGACAAGCAAAGGTTTTATACATGCAGGTACTTAGCTAAAAGTAATGTTATGTTCAGGGTGTATATTGCTGTTAGCAACGTGACTCAAGACAGTAAAGGGTACATCGGTTCGGCTCACACTTTCAACTTTATTCTGAAAATAACCATGCAATGCAAAAGAACTTCACGATGTTCGCATGTATATGCAGTTGTGCACCAGCAACCAGAGCCACACATCATCTGGACTGGAAATTCCGAATCCGAATTGGAGTAAACTACCCACCCAACCAAAATGTGTACTCGAAAACAAACTATATTGCGTGAGATAAACTGGAAAGAATAGGCGGTGTCGTTGAATTATAATGATTACCATGTTATAACGTTAACGTTCTCAACATTATATAGCATAATTTTTCATTTAAGTTTCAGGTTCAGTCCATTTCGGCATTTTGGAGGTCGTAGTGGTTGAATAAGTTGGAGCAGGCAACGCACACAGCAGTTCAACCGGGACCGGGGAAGAAGAAGGAAACGGAAAATAAAATAATGGACATAATAATTACGTGCATTGCAGTTGCAGTAATGGAATCTGCTATTTAAATAGTTAACTTTCGACTTTGATTAAGATGAGAGAGAAGGAGGAAACGGAACGCCAAGTCTGAACCTGGAACTGGAAACGAAAAGAAGTATTTGGGAACAAATAGCCTCGCAACGAAAGTTGTGTGGTGAGTACCTTTAATAATAGCATTGGGCATTGAGTAAAACCAGAATACATATAGTTCTTTAAGGAAGGAAGGAAGGTTTATATAGGTATAATTTTTGTGTAATTGACTCAAATTTTAAAAGAATATTATGATGATTATAGCAACCTACACATCTACAGGTCTATTCATAAGAGTGCATTTATAAAGTTTAAGTCCAACCTCCACTGTTGCCTACCAAAGCAAATAAATTATTTCGTTTACAGTTTTACAGGATGTGAGACAATATGCATGTCTCTGTATTAACCAAAATTAAAGGCATGAGTGTGGGATGTGGGAATCAGTGATTTTCACCAGGAACCAACACCGACGAATAGGTATAACTCAAACAACAACTATTACTCCCTTAGAACTCAGCTACCAACACTAAACCAAGGAACCAAGTTTCGTATTACAATTATTATTGTTAGATTAGCTGCATAAAGTAGAAGATAGGTATATAAGCGCTTGGTTTACACAGAGTTGTTAGAGTCAGGCTTTCAAAGTTTTACACTCAACTTGATTTCCTCGACAAAAGTTTATCTCAGCTGGCCGACCTCGGCCTCGGCTTTGAATTCTTCTATAGAATAGAAGAGCACTTATATCGCACTGTATTTCTTGGTGTTTTATTTTCTCGAGTTTCTACTCTTTCTGAAACTACTTCCTTTTCCCGTATAGTTGATAGTAAAGAATACCCACTGACTAATAGTGCCTACTACTGACTACTACCACCTAATATTTAAAGTTTGATCATCTCCATGTGAAATGCTTGTGCTAATGGTTCGGGTAATCATGTTCACATTTGTCTGGTCTACAGTCCAAAAATTACTCTTCGTTTAACCGCGGAGCTGCTCACAGACAGAAGAGCATATTTATGTAAGAGACTTTCAAAAAGTCGGTCCGTTTTCTGTTCGGGTTCGTTTGTAAGGGTGATTTTTCTGCAGTAAATAGATCTTGAGCTCCACCTTCTCGTAGAAAAGTTACTACGGGCGGACATGTTGATGCTGATAGTTGGTGTTGATGTGTAAAATATGCATGACGGCATAATTAACAGAAATCTGAGACTCTCAAGTAGCTCTTTCTTAACTCGTACCTGTATTAATATTATCCTGTAAAACAGTAGTATATCTATTTACCTACCTATATATCTTTGTGTTTGCACACAGATATATCATCAACCCCATGGTCTGGAATTGCCTCCAGAGTCTTATGTGTTTTTCGTTCATATCGGAGTGACTAATGAACTTGGTGGAGCTAAAAGGTTGTGTAGAAGATTACAAAAGGTGGATAGATTAGGAACCCCTGTAAAATGAGAGAGGTGAGCTCGTACGTATGGGATGAGAGCACTGATATAAAATGGAAAATATATCATTCCACGATCATGCTAATAAGGCTATCAACCCATCGTTGTTGTCTATTTTAGATTAAAGAAAACGACCCACGCGGGTGATTCACGCGGCCCCAAATGCCATTCGCACAATTAGGTGGAAACTATCAACTTAATTTTTAAATGTGTGTAGTAATTATAACATTGTATGTTTTTATCGCTTTAATTTTAATCTTCAGTTCGCGTCAACTTTTTTTATATCTTCTTTCCTGCTTCTAATATTACAGTTAAGTACCTTCTGCCGGAAAAATAAATATTCTAAGTAGCGTGACATACATGGCTTGCAATACAATGCAGTATACCAGCTTTAGTTTTACACATAAATTTGTAAATTCAATATAAAAATGAAGCTGTGTCGTTTCCTTAACCTTTACTGTAGACTAAATTATTGCTCAGGCTTATTAGACTACCCTGTAATTTGTTTTGCTCATGACATCGAAATGAACCGAATCACGGTTGGTATTATTCTTTAAGTTGGAGTCTTTAATTACGGGAACGGTTAGCAATCAGAGGGAAATGACTTGACTTTTGTAGACGTAATCTAATGTATGTACTTCTGGTTTTTTTTGTGGGTTTTTTTTTCTAGTGAAGGGAAGGAACTGGAAAGGAATTAAAGAAGACTAATTTTAGGGGAAATACATGGAGAAGAATATTATGATGCACACGATGAAATCAAAACTATCAAGATAAACAGTCGGAAGTATACAAATAAAGGGTGAGAGCTTCTGCTCGCAGTCTGCTGCATTATTTGGATAAACACACGAAACTTTGGAAGGCACAACTTTTACCATTTCACCAACATTTTCTGCTCATTCCACTCATTCATCGTCCCGGAATAGGAGGTCGTCTTTTCTATATAAATGTCTACCGCCCATCTCATACTGCTCCACCAGGTATTCCTGAATTAGGCTGTACACATTAATTATAGTAATGTGTGAATGAAACAAAAGCTGAGGCTCATCCATTATAGATATATATATTGTATGGACTTATATATTATTCATTTACACAGAAATCCATCTCATTCCGAAGAGTGTCTACCTGCCTACTCTGCACTACTACGGACAATATTTTAAATAGGATGACGTGGCAAACAATAACAACCTCAGCAGCGGAAGGGTAGAAGCCAAGTCAAATCAAACCATGCACATAAATACCAAATCCTACGGCTGATGACTTTAATGGTATTAATATAATGGTTTAGAGTCAAAAAGTCAACTCACAGTGGAACTGGAGGCCTTCGTTAAAGATATATACATTCCCAGATATACCAATATCTGCTTATAAAAATATTAAAGCCTGATCGCCATCGTTAGTATCGTTACCACTGTTAATAATAGGACCAAAAACGAGCTCTTCCATGTTAATTGTATAAGCAGTGGTTGGCGATTTCGATTGTGAATCCGTTATGAGTCAAGTTTTGAGTGCTGCTGCTGTACTAAATGACTTCATTGAGTTGGGTAGTGTAGTGCAGAGTTAGTGCAACCAGGCAGGAGGGAGACAGTAATGTATTATGTAGGTACCTGTATTGGAGATTACGATTACACTTGATGTTTGTAATGGACAAATATACGTGTACAAATCATATTTTATTTATTTAGTTAGTTAGTCCATAGATTTATTGAGTACTTGGAATTTGAAGGAGAGGGAGACGCTGAATGAAAGGGAAAGCGTTTCCTATCTGGAAAATAATGATTACTACGTGAGAGCCGGAGTCGAACTTCGAAGCCAAGTTTTGCTTGTTATCTCTGTCGCTCTCTGTTAGCTCTTGTCCTGTCATGTTCTTAGTTAGCTAAATATACTGATTACTGACGTTGACTGCAGTACACTTGAGTGGTGTTGTTGAAATGCTAAAAAAATTCCATGTATGTTCCTCAGTTTTTGATCCTCCTGCGACAGTGACACTGTACATGAAGTCAAAATCGAGGTAGGTACTAGAGGTACATTTTTCTTTTTGGAGGCTTGGGAAATTTTTTAATAATGATTCATATCTTTTGTCATATGCTTATTTTGACATTTTAGTTCTGTGAATCGAATTCGCAAAAACTCAACAACGACGACTCAGCGCACGGTGGGACTGTTCAACTTCAAAGTTGGAATAGCGTTTGTGATATATGTAGTATGAAAGAATAGTTAAAAAAGCTTATGTTATGAATCTGTTGTAGTAGGTAGGGATGGATAGGATGTAATGGACCGATAATTATGTATGAAGAGAGATATGGACAGACAGGCAGGGGGTGTCCGAGATACTCGGCAAACTCATCGGCGTCGGCTCTGACTCTCTGGGGTTTGGCTGGAGTAAGAATTGATTCTTAGGTTGATCGTTGATACTGCTGCTGCTGATGCTGCTGCTGATGATGATAATGATGATGGTCAATTGAGTGGTGGTGGTTGATAGGGTCGACTGTCGAGCATCTTTCATTTATTTCCATTCTTTGGATTACCATCACACACATTCATATTATGAATGTGATGAGAATGTAATAATAATTTATGCTCTTTGGTTGACAGGTCGTGAACATGATGAGTAAACAATGGAACAGAACCATCTGGAGGGGCTTGTAGTCTTCCTTGTACTCTTCAATCAATTCTCATGACTGTGATGATGGAACTAATCACTGAATTGTCATCTATTTAAATTTAAATTGTCAATGACTACGCTCCCCAATGTCCATCCCCATTCCATAGTGATACGTCATATTATTGTTATGTCTGTATATTTTTGTAATTGTAGGTATGTAAAAGCTGTATAAATATTTCTTTTTGATACATTCACTCACTCCCCCAGAGTCATACTACATATCCCTTTAATGTTAAATTGTTAACTAAGCGCCACAACTATGTATGTAGATAGTGTGTTTCAATGTTTTCAAGTTTAGTCTTTACTTACAATTTATTTCATACTTTTTTAATACGAGCTTGATGGTTCTATAAAACTAAAAACATGAAAAAGATGGAGTCGACAGTCTTTCTATACCACTAAAATGTGACGGTTTGATTATTGTCAAAATTATATATCGTCTGTGAAGAACCGAAGTGACCCACATCCAATTTAAGCTGGAATCAAAATGATCTATGTCATAAAAAATTGAGAAATATGCGTTAAATGTTAATTAGGAGTTTTAGAAAAGCATAAAATGTTGTATTTACATGTTTTTAAAAGTATAAAATGTTCTATTTACATGTTTTTTAAAGGTGTAAAATGTTCCATTTACATGCTTTTGAAAATTGCATGATGTTCTATTTAAATGCTTACAAGAGATAGTTCAGTATTTTTGTAGATAGTGGATACTTCTTTTTAGCTAAAACTGGATATGGGGCATTTTGGTTCTTCACCGACGATATGTTAACAACTTAAGTAACTAAAATAGTTGCCAAATATTTACGCTAGTAGTAATAGTAATAATACATTTTATAGATTAAATGGAGGGAGGGGGAGGATGACATTATAGAGGGCCTAGCCTACTTTTTAAATTAAATATTCTCAGTTGCCAAACGAACCCAGAAGCTATAATAAAATGTGGATTTTTTTCATGTAGAAAATTTCATTTTAGTAAAGGGCAAAAATTTTATTAACACTCTTGTAAAAAGTTTTCCTTAGTTTGATATTTTTAATGGTGATTTCCGGTCATTGCGTATTGCTTCGTCTACGTGTTTGTATGATTAATTTGTAGGTCCCCATTCTTTTAAAGTACCTACCTACTTACCTATGTATAAGATAATATCCTGTAAGTATACTCTGTATCACTAATATAATACTTATCCCTCGTGTGATGACTACAAACGATGAAAAATTATCTTTGACATGAGATTCAGTTGTTTAATAATAATTATAAAAGTGTGACTCATCACTCATGGGTTCTTGTAAAGTTGAATTTGACGTAACAGACCAGGACCAGACGAATGCAATGCCGCAAAGCGGAGCTACCTATCTATGTATTACTCTGTAATTTTAAAGCACAAGTTCATTTCCATCCAGTCTTGTCATCATATTATGTCTATATGATGATTATGTGATGTGATGATGAACCCAGAGCCCGCATAGAGAAACCTACAAACTATGGGACCAGGTGGCTGGTTTGTTTGTGTCAAGGGAAATGATTACTCAAACTATTTTTATTTTTACATTATTATCCTGGAACACATGAAAAAAAATGTGAAAAGAAACTCCAATATATAAAGCATAGTCATAGTGCGCTTTCAAAAACAATTTCCAACCACGTAGTCCAAATCCACACCTCAGTTAGTACAGACTACAGACACAT
Source organism: Dicyrtomina minuta (assembly GCA_949802685.1). Classification (NCBI taxonomy): domain Eukaryota; kingdom Metazoa; phylum Arthropoda; class Collembola; order Symphypleona; family Dicyrtomidae; genus Dicyrtomina; species Dicyrtomina minuta. The sequence goes on from OX461809.1 coordinate 89,766,276, forward strand.
TAACTAGTAAGTATAATGCAGTACCAGAAACTTATTGCGCCTGTATTCAAGTCTGTATGTATCTATGTAAGGTAGCCGATCTTTTAATTTACACTTAAAGCTATAGGAGTTAGGATTAGGACCCATGTCCTTTATTTTCAATACAATATAAAAGTCGAGTAAAAAAACAATCAAAAATTCATTCATGCATACTTTCAATTGAAACTTTTTGACAAAGTCTTCATTATTTTATAGATTTTTTTCATGGACTGAATAGTTAGTACAAACAGTAGCAGGAGTAGGTGCTATGGGGCTGGTGCTGGTGCTGCGTGGTATTGACTGGTAGCTGACTACAGTACTGGCTACTGGCACTGGCCTTGTTTCTCTTCAATACGCTCTTTGTCATGTCCTTTTGTCCCGAATGTCTTTTATGTACGATTGCGATCATGTGAAACACTGGAATTTACTCAGGTTACAATAAACATTTACACAGTTATAGGTGCGAAATCGAAATCTCTGTCATCTACATTTTTACGAAAGGTTCAAAACCTTGTATCTGTGTTTTCATTACCAACTTCCGCAACTCCTTCGTCAAAATGTCTAGTTAACTAATGTGAATGTACGTATATGGACAGACATAAGTGCATTATTGAAAAAAGAAACATTTATTGTGTTGGTTCCACAAAAATATTCAAAATCCGTGTCTAATTTTGACACGTAGCTCCACACAAAAACTGTTGAAAAGGGTACTGATGACTGATGATAACATGTTTTGCATCGGACTTGAACCCCATGATGAGACATTGGCATTGACATTGCATTACTATGGAGGCCAAACAACAGAGAAATATTAGAGGTGGAAATAAATGGGCGGTGATAATTATAGAGGAATTACATGGTGCATTCCTAATCTCATAAAAATGACATTACGACAGGGGACCTCATTTCTGGATAATTTCATATAGTGCGCGGAGAGGGACAATAGAATAAATCAAATAATGATGACGCTGACGCAGTCCTCATATTTTTCTCTATAACCCATCAGACATCCATAGATGTTGTCAAAACAGGCAAACAGGAGCCGAAATGGATGAATGGACGGAAAAGGATAATAATTGTCATTCCATCATTCTGTACATATACTCGTCAATTAGAAGCGTCAACTTCAAATAAAAAGCATAATAATGCACGATGCACCCCATGACATATTATGATGCTGATGATGATGATCGCATAAATACCAAGTTCAAGGTGAGGCTATATATTATTATATTATAGTGTATTATGCTGTCATGATTGCATCCTTGTCCTCAAGTCCTCAACCCTCATCATACCCACCCATATGACTCATCTCAAAATACTCAAGAACTCATCAATGGAATTTAATATGTGAATAGAAATCTTCTTTTATGACTCTTTGTTTTTTTTCCGAGAATTTACTTTCAGTGTCTAATTTAAAATTTAGGCAATAGTAACAATTATAATGTACATACTGCATACAGACGGTTGGAGGCCGGTGGAAATTTGAGTAATGACGCGGGTAAAGATGCAAAGAAGATGTTTTTACAAACTTTCATTATTTTTGTTCGTTTTCATCGCCTAATTAGCTTTGAATTTGACTTTTAATTTATTATTGCTATATGTATATAGAGAGTGAGAGAAGAATCAAAATGTCCCATTTCCAGTTTAAGCTAAAATTAAAATGAACGATGTCAAAAAACCAGTAAATACGTAAAATGTTTATTACAAGTTTTTGAAAAGTCCAAAAAATTTCTATTTTCATGTTTTTGAAAAGTGCAAAATATTCTATTTTCATGTTTTTTAAAAGTGCAAAATATTCTATTTTCATGTTTTTGAAAAGTGCAAAATATTCTATTTTCATGCTTTTGAGTTGTGCAAAATATTCTATTTTCATGTTTTTGAATTGTGCAAAATATTCTATGTGCATAGTTTTATTATATCATGATAATTTAATTTTTTGTAGATGGTGCAGTGCGTTACGTACTATATTTTAGCTAAAAGAGAATATGGGTCGTTTTGAGTCTTCACTGACGATCTAACATTTCTAAAGAATTATTTGAGTCACTCATTTAAATTAATAAACATTCCAGATTTGAATATATTTATGTAATGTAACATCACTAATTTTATTACACGATGAATATAGAAAGTTATGAAAACTGACTCAAACAAACATTTTACATGCAAGTATATTCATTTGTTTACTTTCGTTACATACATTCTCATTCGTTACATTAACATTATTGATTTTCTTATAATAATTTTTTGATATTTATTCGTACCGATGTTTTTGAGTTGCTATATTGCAGCCATGGTGCTCCATAATAATGAGTTTGCAATATGCATTGAAAAATTCAATTTTCGAAAGTTAGTTGGAAGAAACCTTTCATTTCAGTGTTTCAAATGTGTGGTTTTGTTTTGTGGGCTAAAATGTCGATGTACTTACCTACCTACTACGCATACATAGGCACAATCAAAGGATGCGTTATGAATTATGGAAAATGAATTTAGATTTTTAAGGTTTCCTTTATTCGTTCATCTGTCGCTGGATCGTTTCTCTTTCATAATCGTATTTCGTTTCATTACTCGTACTTACTATGTGTATCCATAGAATAATTTCCGCTCAATATTATCATGGGATATCATCTTACCTGCTGCAACCTGCCTGAGGCTCAAAAAAGCTCGCATCGGTGTATCGGCACCGGAACCGGAGTTTGTGGAAAATCCACCAAATTGTACTGGTATCATGCATAGTATATTATGTTTTTCAATGTAACTTAGGTAGTATTAGGTACCTTTATACATTCGTGCCCAGCGGAGTCTGTATTGGAGCAAAAGTCTAATTAGTCATAATGTTATAATTATTGTAATAAAATGCATGCATTTAAAAGGTACTCTAGTAGTTTAAAAATTTCTAGTTGTAGAACTGGCTGAATTTACACATGCATTACAATAATTATTTGAACCTTTTGAAATTATAATATAGTTGATATTGGGCATAATATACCTGGTAATAGATTTTCCATATTATGTAGTTAAGTAGTTCGAATTGGAAATTCGAATCGAGACATTTACGTTAGTTAATGTACCTACATAATAACAATATATAATGAATATCCTGCACAGAAATATCTGAAATGGTTTAGTAAAAAATGCAAAACTGATCCATTTTTGAAAAAACTAAAAAACAGGGCCGGACGAAGGAATTGCTTTCGGGCAGCAATTTGTTTCTATACCAAAACCACCATTTTAATTTTATTGATGGATGTCTTTGGTAATGCAAAATGTTCTATTTACATGTTATAGAAAAGTTTAAGATGTTACTTGATTCAGAAAAGTGCTCAATGTTCTATTTACATGTTTTTAGAAAAGTGCAAAATGTTTTATTTCCATGTTTTTGAAATGTACAAAAAAATTTGTTTTGTTGTTTTTAAAAAGTCAAAATATTCTTTTTACATATTTTTGAAAACTGCAAAATGTTCCACTTGCATGTTTGTTGAAAATTCAAGCAGCCCGCGCTGGTCGCATTATCCGGGCCTGTGAAAAAATGTTTTGAATCAAGTTTTTGAATTTTTGTCGTTGTGCTCTTGTAGTATGTAGATAGTCGATTTTGGAGGTTGACTGCCCACACGCGTTCGGAGGTATAGTTTAGTATGGCTTTGAAAGTATGCCTATCTTCAGCTGAGAAGCATGCCTAAACGTCACTTTTTGTACCCGGTAGCACACCACTCATTCGCCGATGTACGTATGCCACAAGGTTCTAGTGATACGTACGCTCACTTATGCTCATGAGCTCGCTGCTTACGAATAAATCCGTATGCTTCTTCATACTACTGATTTATATGAGCGAGCGTGCATCTGCCTGCTTACAATAAATACCCGAATGTATGCTTTAGTGTATGAACGAAAACTGTAGGGTGGTATATTAACCGCAGTAAAAATGTTATTGCTATGAAGATGCCACTACATTCTAATTATGCGGGTTAAAATGCACTCTGCAATGCAACTAACAGTTAGTATGAGTGCATTATTACTACAAACAAAGTGATCTCAGGGTACAAAAGGTCCGACACACACACATTACTTAAAAATAATCAATATCAGTCAGTTGCCTTTATTAGTACGCAGATTCTAGTGACCTGTAGATACATAAATTATATCATATATTGCAGTTCAACGTACATGTACGCTGAACTGTAAAAATAGTCATCACATTACACAGTAAGTAACAACTCATCAGCTCGGTCATAGTCACGGTCACAGTCAAACGCCATAATGTGAAACCGTGTCAAAAGTTGACTAATCTAAATTAATTGTATGGTGACAAGTGTTTCGAAAGTTGACGGGACAGTTTATGAAGCACGATCTTGAATGTTATTAAGTTAATAATAATTACGGCACTAAACAACAATGATGTTATTGTCAATGTTAATATTGAATTGCATGCTTTTATTGATGCAACACAGATTTAATGTCTTCGGCTTGTAGCCACCCGGTCACTAGGATCACTATGGAATTGTCACTTAAATTTCCAATAGATAGTGGTATGTACCACTATCTATTGTGACTGACACCAGAAAACGAAAACAGTAGTCCATCTAAGATACTTGCAATTAATTCTGGCTTGTGGTTGATTAGCAAATGAGTTTTTGTAACTACTAACAGTAAATTCCTGCACTACTGTAATTAGGCAACTTGTGTGTTTCATGAGAAAACCGTTAAAAAGTGAGCCGAGCACGAGGTAGTATGACGTGACTACTACTTCATTGTGATAGGCTTTTGTGAATGCGGGAATTCCAAGACATGTCACATGTAGTACTAACTAATGCATATAATTTGTATTGAGTGGCATGTCAAGATGTACTCACCGAGTTAGCACGGGTGAGCATGATCACAACACACAGAAGCGAGTACAGAATGGGATACTGAGTGATACAATTACGTACCATTGTGCTAGCATGCATTCAATCAGCACGAGGCAGTATAAGCAGGGACATGCCATGCTATGCTAACCAAAAGCATACTCCTAGTTAGTATGAGTAAGCATGAATTAGTACATGATGCGCGCGCAACATACTTTTTACACAAATACTAATCCGTACAAAAATATACTTCCAGGATCGCGTGGGTGGAGGACATAGAGGTCCCTGTGCCGTTGGTAGTTGTTGTAGTTGGTAGTTTGTAGATTAGCTTTTTGCGTCTTTTGTGGTTCCTTGTGGAGTTTCATTGATTGAATATCTTTGATTCTATGTGTGGATGCCGGATGGTTGGATGGTTGGATGGCTGGATGGGAAAATGGGAAGGGAGTGTTTTAATGTTAATCTTGAAATTTCTACTGCTTCCTAATCCTTCATTTCCAATTAGCACCGTCATTTTCTCATTTTCTCCAGTCATTCTTCCTTCCTCGCAGGGTTATATGGCCATTCTCCCATTCAATTCCCTCTCCTCGCCCACCATACCACTTTCAATTATATCCACACACACAGAGTTTTATGTACATTCCTACCTGTGCTCCTCGTCCTACGTGTGAGTACATAAGAAGTGTAATCTCTCTCAATTTACTCGCTCTAATAATATTATAATATAATCCCCTCCCCTCCCTCTCTCATCTGCCTCTACCCACACTTTTCCTTTGAATACTCAGACTCCCCATCTCCCACGTTCCCATCCCATATGTCATGAGGAAAGACACCTTTTCTCTCTCATGGTTTCCCTTTTAATTACTAGAGAGTATCTGCGCCTTCCTTTCTCTCCTTTCGCCTTTCATGTTCAGTATTCCAGGCTTCAGAGCGACAACTTTTGTGTAGGTAGGAGTAGTACACCTGTGTGCCCTCTTCCTCTGCTATTTTATGTAGTCTGTAGTTCTATTAATGTCAGGAGTGAAGAATCAAGACGGCCTATACCCAATTTAAGGTCGAAATAAAATGAGATATATTTTTTTAAAAACATCATTAGAGATAGATACGTAATATTTTAAGGAGGCTTATGTTTTAAAATGTGCAAAATTTTCTATTTACTTTTTTTTCGAAAAGTGCAAAATGTTCTATTTACTTTTTTTGAAAGGGCAAATTCTTCACTTAACTTGTTTTCGGAAGGTGTAAAAAATGTTCAATTTACTTGTTTTCGAAAATTGCAAAACGTTTTATTTACCGTTTTTCGAAAAGGGCCAATTTTTCAATTTACTTGTTTTCGATAAGTATAAAATTTTCTAATTCCTTAGTTTCGAAAATGTCAAAAAATGTCTATTTGCTTGTTTTTGAAAATTTCAAATATTTCTATTTAAGTGATTTCGAAAAGTGCAAAATGTTCTTCGAAAAGTGTAAAAAAATGTTCTATTTACAAGCTCGAAGATATAGATATTGTAAATTTTTCGTAGATGTAGTGCTATTTTTTTAGCTAAGATTAATGGATGTGAGTCATTTTGATTCTTCACACACGATTTGTAAGTCTTATAAATAAGGCTTGTGATACCGATAATTTAAGTAGATGTACTTATGGGGTGTTATTAGGTAAGTGGCAAGATCTTTTCATACTTTGTGTATGAAGTTTAGTATGAAGTAGGTGGGTTTCGTTATAGTCTCTTTCACTGAATAGGGCTGTTGTGGAGTTGTGGCTGTGGCTGTAGACTGTGACCGTAGAAGTGAACACTAGAAAATTCCACATAATTGAAGATTTTATATCAACTGTGCATACATATATACGCTTGTAGCTTGTTAGTACGAGTAAAACTTCTGGAAATTCGAATTTGTACAGTAGTAAGTATGAAGTATAAACAAAAAATTAAATCAAGTTAAAAATGTCCAAAATTAAAATGTAAACTACTCACAAAGGAAACATCAACCTGCAACTACAAGTTTTTTAAATAACTTTAGTGTTATTTGTAGTGAATGACCTTTGAAATATACAAAACATTGACAACAAATTGCTCAAAAGACATGTCAGATTGATGCAGATGGAGAGAAAATATGTAGAATATATAGATGTAGGCCTTTCATACTTTTAGAATTTCCTCCGCACAAAATTTCGTGGACTTTTTTTACACATCTCTCTGTATTATTGTATTAGCTATTATAATATTATTATTGTCTCCCTCTGTTTTAATTCTATTTCGGCTAATTACATAATACGTACACGTAACGAGTTTTGTTGAATTGATGTGAATCCATAATAATAATTAATATTCCCGAAATATTATACCTTAACATCCATAAGCACCATTACAGGTCCCGGTTCCGTTAATTAAACACTAAAATCTGAATGTACAAATCTGAACTCGTTGAGATTGGCATATTGTCGACAATACGAAGCTCCAAACTGACTTTTGATAACAATACAAATCTGCGTTCATAATCACATCATGGAACTAAAAAGTCAAATCATCAAAAGCCATAGTTAGCAGCGCTACTAATTTAAATCTTGACGTTTGTTTCTGTTAAAGTTATTGTACATTAAACTAAAGCTATAGGTGCAATATACTATGTACTTGTTGAATTGCTCACTGTTTCACTCATTTCCGCAGGGCCATAGCTAAATCTGTAGCCAAAGTCTCGGTAGACGTCGTACGGTAGACGTATCACTAATTTATAGTTTGAAATTTTCTAGTTTTAGCATAAAGTATACATATTGAATTTTAAAATTCTTGAATATTGAAATTATTTTCTTCGAAATAGTAATAAACTATCTTCAATTTGCAGTACAATATCAAAACATTTTAGTTACTCTCATACATTTACATTAAATACCATGAAGCAGCCGCGGTTGCATAGGCATAGGCGGTAGGGTAAAGGCCTCGGCGGCGTTGGTCCATTTGGGACCGAACCCCTGTCATATAATAATAATAATAATAGGCATAGGCGGTGAGGAAGGGGGATTGACTTGTGAGTTTGTTGGCGAAATTTTGTGCAGAAGTAGCCACACTTTTTTTTATGATTCCTAATTTAAATTGCTACCCTCCAAAATCGGTCAGGAGCCCCCCCCCCCCCTCACTCCCAAAATGTTTGGATCCGCCACTAACGTGTAGGCTTATTAATCGTGTAACAATAAGGTAAGCAGTGTTTGTCTCATGTACGACCACCACATCATACCATAGGACATAGGATATACAATGAATGCATGTGCCATGGTTAGAAGTGGATGGTTTGGTTGCTCTTGTTCTTGTTAGATTAGAGAAAATGTAGAATAATTATTATAAGGTTGGGGTGGTGGGTTTGTTTGACGTTCCGTTGTTGTGTGTGTGTGTGTGTGTGTGGCTGAGGCTAAATTAATTCAGGAGATAAGGAAGGATATTAAGAGTAAGGAATACGAAGAAGAAGAAGGCGGGTAGAAGTGGGGACTGGATTGGGATTGCCTCGTGTGTGTCTGTGTTGGAGTTGTTGGAGGTTGGTTGCATTAGCTTGTGTGAGGAATGGTGATGGAGGGGAAGAGACATTGTTGGGAATTGGAAACCAAGGCGGGTCGTGTCAGTCTCTACCATACCATTCATCAATCAACGTAATTTATGCTATCTTATTCCCTTTCCTATCCCATCCTTATCCCTTACCCCTGTCCCATATCATTGATATCATATATCCCCCCTGATCCATTTACTATACTACAGTCAGTCTATATATCTAAATTTATTATAAGTACATCTCCTATCGGCTATCGGTATAGGCAGTATCATCATCATGAAGATGCATAATGTATAAGCATTTTTCACTTTTAACTCTACATATGGACTGATCTTGGAGCTTTGGAAATATTAACATGATATCCGTATGTAGTATATCCAGGTGCCCATGTGCTCAGAAACTGACTTCTTAATTCTTAATACTTGTTACTTGTTACCACACTAAAAGAAATACGTCGATATGTTTACAACTTTAGCCCCCTGCAATAATACATCTGCTTACATTACATTATTATGGAAACTTTTTGAAACATGAAATTTCAAGGTAGTTATCGATAGCATCATTATTACTAGGAACAGGAAGGCAGGTGCAAAATAGGCTATCCACTTACCTAATTTCGACATTACATCGCAACACACAGGGCCGGGCAAAGGAATTAACCTTCGAACAGCAATTTGTTTCCATACAAAAACCACTATTTTGATTTTACTGATGGTTTTCTTTGGTAAAGCAAAATTTTGTTTTTACATGTTTTAGAAAATTTTAAAATGTTCTTTTTACTTGATTCAGAAAAGTGCAAAATGTTCTATTTACATGTTTTGAGAAAAGTTGAAAATGTATTATTTGCTTTGTTTTTAAATCTACGATAAATTAAATTTGTATGTTTTTGAAAAGTCAAAATAATCTTTTTGCATATTTTTGAAAACTGCACAATGTTCCATTTACATGTTTTTTAAAAATTCAAGCGCCTGCGCTGGCCGCATTATCCATAATTGGATATTGCTGAGTAGCATGGAATAATACAACACCCTTTTAAAAACTATGAAGAATTATTACACATTTAATTGGTTATAAGGTCAAAATACGCAGCAAAAAACCTTCTTTGAAATTGTAAAATTATATTGTTATGTGTAATAATAGCTTTATTGTTAAATCAAACAGGGGCAATGAATTCCAGGGACAAAAATTATATTTACACATTTGTTGACAAGGTTTTAAAATCATGTAAATGTCCTGCTTACATTTTTGGAAACGGTATCACAATGGACAGAATGGACTCGGACTCTATAAATACTACTATAGCTTCTTAAAATATTTTTTGACAGGTCAAAATACACTATTAGTATGTTTTCAAATGGATTTATGTAAACTGTATCATTAGTCAATACTTTGAAACGAGTAAATTAAGGTGACCTGACTTTAATTTTGCAATTTGCAGTTCGACTTCGACCCAGCGAAATATATTATGTTCCTACTACATATTATATTTGATAAATATCAACTCTGTATCCGTATCTAATTGTATGAATTTGCTGTACCCAACACCAACACAGAATTAATAATGAAAGAATATGGCTTAATTATATTATGTATGTGTCGAAAACATATTTCAAGTGTAGATAATTTCCTTTTTTGTATTTTTATTTATTAATTGCATGAGTAAGCAGAGCAAATTGGATATAATTTTATTTCACGCATGTATATATTATGAGTATATAATTTACACAAGATAATAATCTATTTACATAAGTAAGAATTTCAGTATTGTATGTATAGATTAACTTTGGCTTTTTGGATTTATTTGGATTTTGGCTTAATGTACACATTATATATTTATAGCAAGTGGCAGTTCTTACCCCCACAAAGTTTAAACCTCTCTACTAAATGTATAGTATTCTTCTCGTTTACGGTTCTCGAACTCAATTCTTTCTTTTTTTTTCTTCTATTCATTTATTTTATAATCAATAGTTTCATTATTTGTGTGTGTGTGTGTGTGACTAGATTAAAGTTACATGGTTCACATCGAGCATCTTCATTTTCATAATAATAATAATAACGTATGAGTAAGAAGTAAACAGTGCATGCAGCAGCAGTTGCAGTAGTCACAATATTGTTTTAGTCGTAGCCGTACTTATATAGCGTTCATTTCAAAATGATACGTACGTGCATGTGACGATCGATGTCGAACAAGGATTTACATTCATTATTATTACTATATTTCTAAAATTACATACAAGTACAACCGTGACCACTTTTACTTTTGTTTAGCACGAGTGTTTTAACACAAATATTATGTTGCTCATCTAGATTAGAAGCTTCCACATGTCACATCTTCTACAGAAATATACCCTCTACTAAAATGTTGTCGCTCTAATATCCCACACTCAAAACAAACAAACATCTATGTACTAATAACTTGTAGTCATAAATTGCCCATCTAAAGAAATTTTTAATAAATTATTTTAATTCACAATCACTTCTCATAATTTTCTTCCTTTCGTTTCTATGAATTAATATACAGTCATAGTATTTTAGGAGAGTATAGGGAAGGGCATTGTAAATACAAAGACCATATTATTGTGTGTGACATGTCCTTCCTATAGAGTTTTAAACATAATTTACCAAACTATAGAATTAAAATTAGAGCCAGTTAAAGAAACGAAGCAGAACATTTGAGTAAGTACACATCATTTTGTGCCTCTTCTCCCTTTCTCTCTACACTTTTTTTCATTTAATTAAAATTCATACCAACGATAAGTAAGTAATTAATCGCTCTCATTTTTTAAACTAATTAATTATTAAAATTCTCTTCAATTCGACATTTTAAACATCTCGATCTCAATAACATCGATGGTAACAATAATATAATATTTATAAATTAGAAGACTATAATAGCAATAAACTCATTAAGCACTTTTTTGACATTCTTTTCAAATTTTTACCAAAGGTTCCTCTTGTTCGTTTTGGTTGGCACCTAGGTGAATTTATTTTTTCATGCAGAACCTGACATCTCTTGAGAGATTTCCTCAAGTAACACCAAACCCAGAAACAACCGGTTCGGTTCCGGTGATGGTTGGTGGTCCGTGTGTTGTTCTTGTTGGCGTTCTTGGGCAGACTACGTTTTAATTCTATTTAATGACTAGAGGCATTTACTTACATAATTTTATCTCAGTAAATTCAATATAACAAACAAACAGAAACCGAAACTATGACTAGCAATCATATTCATGATAATTAGACTCGACTCGATTATCAGGGTCCATGAACTATATAATATTCTTAATATTACAATACAAATATCAATTTCTACATACTTACGTACACTTTTACAGGCTGCATTCAATTTTATTAATTGATATTATTGTGAATAGAATCCTCCGACTAGATATGATTATTACACGAGGTCTCGAGGTCGGTGTCAATAATAAGATACACGACTTTTCTTTCAATCTACTTAAAACCATAAGTGGATTATGACTAAAACTTATCCTGATAAAGTAGTTTACTTATAATTATATACTACCTTGTAAGTAAGTAATTAGAACAAATGTGTAATGATTAAATTAATAAGTAAGTAAAGATTTAAGTAATATATTATTTACTTTGAAATAATTTGAGTCGTGCATTATCTACATAACAGCAAATTTTTTTGTCTGTATGTTTTTAGATTTTTTAAAACTATTATATCTATAAGTAAATACTTTATAATAATAAACGATAGAGATAACGATAAAAATTACCATTAATCCAAATCAAATCAAAACCAACGACTACATGAAGATGTACGTACACCGTGGAAATAGTGTTGTGTTGTAATTAAGTAAAATTGTAATTATATTTAATGTCGCTACAGGACACAATTTGTTTTATACGTGATACAATTTATTCGATTTATTTCCCGGATATTTTAGTTAGTATTTTGTTTGTTTTTTTGTATCAGTATCAATTAATCAATCAATCAATCAATCAATCAATAATGAGTGGTAATAGTAATGAGAAATGTATTAATTGAGTTTTATATATGTATTTATATATATATATATTTATATATTTTGTGAGGTCATACAGTACAGTTTTGAGTATATATTCAACAATTCAATAGTATACAGTCATACATACATTAAATCATTTGATCAGTACTTTACACCAATAGCAATATTATATATAGTATATAGCAATGACGACAATCATTATTCATTTTATCAATTATCAATTATTATCATATTAAGATAAAATATTAGTTTAATAATGTTTGTATGTAATTCTTCTTCAACTTTTCTTTCGTCTCTTCTCATGCCTCACTTCACTTTACTTTTTTTTATACTTCACTTCATCATCATCTTTTTAAGTACTTTTACTCGGAAATAATTTTACTGCGTACAAACTTAGTTACAAGTTTTAGTTTTTAGTTATTATAATATTATATACGTAATATTTTTTTACATTTTCTCTTGATGAGTCGATAGAGAATTTATTAATTGACTATTTCTACTATAATGTACGTACATACTTATTATTTATATTTTATAATTTATTTATATAGTTTACATGTATATCAGTGTGTTGTGTCTAGTCAAGAGAAATTAAAGAAGGGAGAGGCAGGAAGGAGGATGTGTGTGTATGGCTTGTGTATGAGGGGTCAAGGTAGTTGGTTTTGGTTTATAATAATGCTTGTAAGTTATTCCTTTTCTTTTCTTTATAAGACTGTTAAATTAGACTTGACAATTTGATTAGGATTAGAGAGCTGTTGAGAGTGATACAACATTGTTGGCGAAGGACGCATTGGCTTCACCTTTCTTTCCGGTCACTTTGAAAGAATATTGTCCCATGTCAGTGATAGTCGAGTTGAGGATGTTCAATTGGAACTTACTTTTGCTCAAACTCTTTACCTGGTACTTGGCTGACTCTTGTAATACTTTCCCGTCCTTCAACCATTCCGCTATTAATAAACGATTTGAACATTCAGTTAATTTTTACATTTTGCCCGGGTGCTTTTTATAATAATTATTACTTAGCAGAGTGAATTTCATATAATAATAATATAATTTTATTCTCTACCAGATTGAGGAACTTTTTCGAGTTCACAAGTAAAGGTAGCCGTATCTCCCTCTCGAACCGTGGCAGAACGTGGGAATGTCTTGAAAGATGGACTCTTCTGTTCCTCATTTGGCACTGTGTAAGACAAAGACAAATGGGCATTGAATCAATAAGTATAATAATATACATATAAATAAATCTGCACTACTTGCAGTATTTTTGTAAATTAAAATTTCGTCATCGCATTTTCTTCTATTGGGCTTTGTAAGACACACTATAAGAGTTTAAAATAGACTGTATTTAAATTAAAGGCTGTATTAAGGAAAACTACTCTAGTTCTACGTTTGTTTCCAGTTTTGATGCCTACAATTTTGTCTATATAACGGTCTCTGTCGTAAAGTTTGGGGACTCACCAATAACGACAAGAGAGCATGAGCTAAAGGCTTCACCAGCATCATTAAAAGCCTCACAGGTGTAGGTACCAGCGTCTTCTGGGAAAATTTCAGCGATTTGCAGAGTTCGTTTGTCCCCAGTTGTTCCATACTCAAAGTCTTTGCTGGGTTTGATTTCTTTGTCATTGTGTAACCACACGACATCATATTTAGTTGCACCTGAAGGGAAAAAAATTACAGAATTATAAATTCCATCCATTTCATTTAGTAATTTTGCTCATATCTCAAATGTTTGCTTCGAAGCCTGGCTACAAAATTCGACAATGTATATTACCTGTAACTCGACAAGAAAGGAGGACAGGTTCACCATCTTTGGCAATTCCGGACTGGAGATGTTCTACAATCACGGGAGGTTTGTCACCGGAACCTTTTCCTTTTTGGGATGATGCAGAGCCTTCCATTGCTACAGGAAAGGAAATTGAGAATTAAATTTTATAAGTCAATATTATGTTCATCTCTTTAGTAAATAATATTATATAGATAAAAATATTAATGCAGATTTTGTAAAGCAAATGTAAAAATATTTCGTTCTCCAACTCCAAATCCAAACAGCAACGAAATACTTACGGATAACTTTGAGGGTACATTTAGTCTCGATCTGACCCATAGTATTGACGGCCTTACAAATGTACGTGCCTTCATCCTCTGGGAAAACCTCAGGGATGGTGAGAGTGGCAACTCGATTTCGATACTTCAGAGCCACTACATCTGAAGATGAAATAGACTCGCCATTTCTCATCCAGCTCACTTGTGGCTCAGGATCACCATTGAACTCACATTTTAATTCCACTGCTTCGCCATCCTTTATTGTTAAATCACTTAAGGCCTTCCTAAGACTGGGGGCAGACATCGGGGTATCTTCGGAGGGTACTAAAAAAAATTAAAATATTTACTTACATTTTCGCACTTGCTCAAAGTAATACTATAAGTATGCACACCTAAATTTAATTCCAAAATTCACAAAATAAACTTGAACATAATGCATTAAAGAAAGTAAAGAACCTTACATTCTAGTTCTTTAGTCGTGGAGCGTGATCTCGACGGACTTCCAGTTGCATCCAAAGTCTTTCCATAAGGCTTGGGAGATCTGGTTGCCGCTGTTTTAGGCGGTGATGGGGAGATGGATGCATTATTGTTTCCAATTCCTATTGTTGCAGCCGCCTGTAATGACAACAAAAGAGTATGATTAAATTTCCTTCTTTCTAAGAATGTACCATCCATGTTCATATCATGAGTACACGCAAAATGATGCCGTACCTTTTGATTCCCATAGGTTGATCCGGAAGATCTAATCTGTTCACTTGCTGGTTTAGAAGATGAGCTAATTACAGGTTTACTATCTCGTCTAGGTTGTTGACTCTCAGGCATGTATCTCCGATCTGGATAATTAGTTTTTACATCCATATTAGATTTTACTTTTCGTAAATATTAAAGTCAAACATTTACTTCTATGAAAGGCAAAAGAGAAACCAAAGACCAAAAAAATAAAACCACCCGCAACAACTCAACACTAAATAATTATAAAAACTAAAAAATAAGCTAAAAATAAAGTCAATATGTAATTTTTTGTCATAACTGAAAGAAATCACAAATTAACATTTTAATTTAAAATTATTATGTCAAATAAAAAGTATAAATGTAATTTCAACACTCATTCGCTAGACTCAAAGACAAATTACAACCCAGAATTCAAGTCAAGCCATAACCATTCTTAAACATGATTTTTTGAATCTTGTAGTAATTATTATTTAAATTAAAAAAATGTGTCATGTCCACCCGATTATTTTTAAATGCACTTTAATTTTACCATAAAAAGTCAATGATCTACGTAGTACGTGTTTGGATTCCTACAATGTGTATATCAGACTTTGTATAATGTACCTGGTATGTAAGTAAAAGTTTTTATATTCTTGACCAACTAAAAGGATATCATTTTGCATAAGGCAAAAGTCTACTGCAAGGATTTTCAAGTTTGTTTAAAAAAAAGTACACAAGGAAAAATACTACATTACATAGAAACAAGAAAAGAAGTTGGAATTTGAAATTTTGTATAAACTACTTGAATGTACTACTTGGTGACATAAACAAAGTTTTTGTACGAGAATAACGATATAACGAAAGGTCACACAAAAAGAGGAAAATCAACTACATCCCATAGTAAGAATAATGTATAACACTAAGCCACTGAAATATACATACTTTTTTGTTCTAAATAATTACTCCGATATATTATTAATAATATATGATCTTTCCTGGCCTCTAAGTATTCTCATTAAATATTGCTATTTTGTAATTCGAGGATCCTGACTGATCTGACTACCGTTATCGACGCATGTTGTATACCTACGTACGTAATGTGTGAACAATCATATATTCACTCGAAGCGCGTTCAATAGACACCAATCATGCAAAAATAAAATTAGGTATGTAAGAAGCTGAACAAAACTATAAAATTATTTGTAAGTTCAAAACGAAATTAAAAAACTAAAAAGAACAACAAAATAGTTGGTATATTAAACATTGATGAGCTTGTATTGTGAATTTTGTTGAGGCTCTTCACACATATATAGGCATTCTATGTATAACGCATACATAGTTTTTTTTGTCCGAACTCAGGAAGTAAGTCACATTAGGATCGTAACAACAGGGCTTTGAGAAATAAAAGCACTTTAGAATTAACAAGTAAGTATAGTAAAACATTTTTGGAATAATTTTTTAAATGGTCACTCAAATTAAATCGAGCATTTATCGAGTGATATGTTTACCAAAGATAATACTTATTATGTCTAATACAAATCTGAATAGATACTGTGAATGGCTTGTATTTTTGAACTATAGAAATTATACCCAGACTGAATTACATAATTCGTTGAAATTTGAAAAAAACCATAATAATAATATAAAGAAAAAAGATGTGAAATAAGTAGATAAAAATTTGGTACAGCATAAAACAAGTGTTGACAGTGGATAGGAAGGGAAACCAGTGCATAGTACGACTGGAAAATTTTGAAAAATTTGAAATAGGAAATAAAGAGATTCAAAGAAGTATAAGAAAAAAATCATTTCATTTTGAGGGTTGTTTGTTGATTATTTGATTATTATTATATATAATCGAAGTGTAGAGACATAGAAGGCAAAAGACAGATATAGATGAGGTTTACACAATGTAAAAATGTGAACCTTTCTCCATGTTAATAACATTTATAAGACAAACATAAAATAAAAAGAAGACAAAATGACATATAATATGTACAAAATAAGAGAAACAAAAAAGTTAAGTACGGAGTGTTTAAAAAAAGATCAAAAGATGTCAAAGTTTTGTAAAGAAAAGTGGAAGAAAAATATTTTAGCAGTAGCAGCAAAGTTGAAGTAGAAGTGTAGCAAAAATAAATTAAAATTATTAAAAAAAAGAGTTCAAAAGTTCAACGTTGCAAAACAATTTGCAAAATGAAAATAAAAAATGAAAAAAACAATATATATATAGCTATATATTGAAAAGGCAAAAGTATCATTTTCATTTGTCAGGACCAGTATATAGTAGTTACCTCCAGAGTAAAGCAATTTATGTGCAAGTTCAGCCTGTTCAGCAGTTTGAGCTTTTCCTACAGAAAATATCAATCAGTTTTTGAGTTTTGTTTCGTTTTCTTTCAAACAGAAGTCAACGGTAGTTTTTCAAAATAATTAATAAGCAAAACAAAAATATTTAAAACCTACATAACAACTCTCTTTCCTTACTAGTTAACCTATAAAATATACCTTAGAAAATGTAACTAGCAACTACCAGTTGTGCACTATAAATTAATAATGCCATTATTATGTTTTATTTTCTAGTCTCTTGTGTCTTATCGTTTTACATCGTGTATAATATGATTACCCGCGACCCGCGCTCTCTATTAATTTCTTCTGTATTTCGTAGACACTTTGGAGGCGCGGTAAAACTTGAAGATGGCGTTTACAAATTCGCAGTAGTGTGTGAAAAAACGGATATTAACTGTCCCTCTCAATCAGGGAAGTTATTACTGTGTATTTAAAAATGAGGAAATCAAAAATTATAATAAAAACGGGAAAACGAAAAACTTACTATCACAAATCAAAGCCATGAAAAAACACGGGGTCAGGGGTGAGAGAATCAATCTGGTTAAATTTTTAAAACTATTTTAAGCATTAACTATATTTTTTAAATGAAGAGAAGCGACCACGAGTACTATAGAAGCAAAAGATAATTATAAGCTTTTCAACTTATCGTACACGAGCAGGAGCACTATTAATATAGGAGCAGTTGTATCAGTCAAATATTACAAGCAGTCTTATAACTCTGAACATGTTTAAAAAGTTGAACAAAACGGTAACCTTACATTTATTTTATATTATTATCCTGTAATTATTTTACACAAGAGAGAATATTCGAGCAAAAAAAGAGGCAATCAAATTTTAAAAGAGAATATAAATAGAAAAATAATTTTAAAAATAGTTGATATACGTAAATGTTCGGATTCAGATCAGATTCACAGATAGAGGAGGAGTTGGTTTTGTTTTTGTGTGAGAGAAGGGGCGGGGCGGGGGTTGGTTGGGGGTAAGAGATTCCAACAAGTTGACATGTATATGGACACATTCCATCAGCAGAGTAGAAGGGCAACAATATGGCAGCAGATATATAGAAGAAGGAAGAGAAGGGGGTAGTCATTCACATCCAGTTTTTATTACTTTGTCATTTTTATACACTCAGTCTGGCCAGTCAATACTTTTTTTGTTTCGAATTTTTTTTAAGCGTATAATAATTATATTTAATCAGTCCTGAGTTCGACTGATACTTATGTCATGTTATTTTGAACTTCATTCTGTTTGTTTTTTATTTAGGTTTAAGTTCAAAGGGGTTTGCCCATCCTTTTTTTATCTGTTTGTTTTGATTCTTGTCAATCCCATCATGAAAAGCGTTCCCTCATAATTTTTTGTTAACACATTCAGTCAAATTCAATTCAATAATTCAATGCAATGCAATGTATAAGTCTAACCAGCAGTATAAGGTTTTGATATTTTTTTTTGTGTAGTAGTAGTAGTGCCGACGCCGACTCATTCAATCAGTATATATATACATATATACAGTAGCATTATATAAAGTATTCTATCTTATGTTTAAAATTCGGGGTCGGTATAAAAGTATTAATAAATAAAGTAATAATAATAATTGAATTGGTGATTTTGTTTAATTATATAGAGGCATGAAAAGTCGTTGCTAAACATATTTTAATTAATTATAATTATATTAAGTAAAAAATATATGGCATCTATTCGTTGCATAGCATCCTACAGTACAGTCATAGCGCCCGTCTATTTCAGCTCTATTCTAGCAAAACTTTTAAAATTTCAAAAAATAAAAAGTAAAAAATAAAAATAAAATAAAAATGGAGCCTTCAGAATATGAAGCGCTTATCTGCAATTTCTACGCAATGCAAGTACAGCGTTTGTTTTTAGACTAGTAGCCATTCATGTACACTGTGTGGTGCACTTTTTACCAAAGAAAAAAATAAATATAAAAAATAAAAATGAAGTAAAATTCACAGAATGGAATAAGACGGCCAAAAAACGAAACAAATAAAAATAAAACAAGCCATTGTCTTGCTGACATTTTTACAATCAATTTGTCTATACATCTTGTAGTATTTGATCAGTAATGAATAATCAGCTATGGCTTGAAAAAAATAGTAAAATAAAAAAATATTCCACTTCATTGGTTTTATACATGTAGTAGCAGTTATCGCAATCGAAATGCAGAAAAAAGTCATTAAAACTTTTGCAATCGCAACTTAAAAAAATAATTAAAAATAAGGAATTTCAGCAGAGAGAGCCATTTAAAAACGTTTTTCAATACAAAAATAAAAATATCAAAATAAATGCAAAAAATAAAAAAAATAAAACAGGTAAAAATCATAAACAAAAAAATAATTATGGATATTGGGCAAATTATATAGCTGGAGCTCGAGGGCTAAAGTTATTTGTTCTAAGGGAGGATATTTTTTTGGTTAGGTTCGTAATTTGAATTGGTGCAAAATAAAAGATATATTCTTTCTATAATTATGATGCTGGAGGGAATGGAAATTTGAAATGAAGAAGAAGGAAGCCGTATATTAAAATCGTACATAAAATGTATAGGTAAAAAGATAGTTGGGGTGAGAAGAGTGGAGTCGTTCGATACTTTTGTATATAGGTATCAAGAGCATAGCAAGAAAGATAGTGAGAGACAGTGAGAGAAAGAAAGAATAAACGAGCGACGAAAACAAATGAATGGCAAATGGAAGCATTAAAAAAAGAACCAAAGAATAGGGCAGTAGTGTAGTTTTTTTTTCTCGTTTTTTTTCACAAGAGCGAGCTTATTTTTTTATGTTTTTATAATTTTGTTTGGCAGTTTCCCACATAAATATATAGATATATTTATATATATACGGTACGTTATCGATTGGCATGAAATATGTGTAATTCTAATTTTATAATCATTTCCTTTATATAGATAATAATAATCATTATTATTATATTACGAATAATAATTTATATTGTATATATTGGAGTATATAGCAGTAGAAGTAGTAGAACAGCAGTAGAGTTTCGTAATAGAGCGTAAAGAGTAGAATATAGAGAGAGTAGAGACACAAGGTTTTAAAGGGTGTAGAGTTCAAGCAAGATTAAAGAATTGAGTATATATATATAGCAGAAATTGATAAAATTATATATTCGACACAATGAAGACGAAAGAGAGAGAAAGAGAGTAAGTGTGTGTGTTGGCATAATTTATATAGATAGAAGTAATTATATGTTGTATATGTGTATGTATATAGAACGCTATAAATAGGTTTTCATATAATATTATCTACCGGGTCATTTTCATTTTTTCATTCATTATTATATACTTATAGTTTTTTTTCTTAATGATTCATGAAATTTTGCAAATTTTTGTTTTTTTTTAAATACTTGCATATGATTTGAAATATTCTTTTTTTAAATTATGACTTTATGATGAGGATGATGATCGTAAGTATGATAATGATAATATATGTAGTAGGTATAGGTAGTAGTAGGTACTTATTATAGCTATGTAGGTAGATATATAATGTAGATATAATTATATAGATAGATAATAATTAGAGATATGAATGCCATTTGTCACCTTCTACAATCACTACACAAACAGTTTCATCTTGACCCAAGTGATTGGTAGCCACACAACGATATTTGCCAGAGTCTTCCGGCTTGCAGTCGAGGATCTCTAGTGTCACGACTCCGTCAGAGTGGGTCATATTGTATTCATGCTTACTCAATTCTTTGGTTCCTTTGTACCATTTCACCTACAAATTTCACAAACACAAATTTAATTCCCAATTGGTCCAACATTTCGTTTTTCATATCTTGTAAAACGAATGCGAACAAAAACAAAATGCCAAGTTTAATGTCTCATAGATTTTCTTTTAATTCGTGTTTTCGGGCAAAAATATTATATGTAGTTTTTAGAAAGGTAAAAATGGAAAATCTTGGCGACATTAAGACAAGTTTGAGAATTACTATTAATAATCAGTGTGTAATTAATTAGCTTCACGGAGGATTTCATAATTTTTGCGTTCCTATAATATTGTTAAAGTCAAATATGTACTCACAGAAGGTGTGGGTTTGCCACTAAGACAACAAAGGAGTTTGCAAGATGGATGATGATACTGAACAACACGAGGTCGGAGATGGAACGTAAAGAATGGTCCGGACTCACGCTCCTCTTGCCATAATTTCCATTCCAATGGTTTTCTCCTTCGGACGGGTGCTACTTCGGGTTTGTACGCTGGTACTTCTTTAGGCATTGCTGCAACACATTAAAAAAATCATGGTGTCAACATGGCATTTAACAATCATTATAATTATAACACATCTATATTTTTTCCTTTCATGTATATTTTTCAAGTGGATATAGTGATTTGAAATCTTACGTTGAACGTTTAAGAAAACGATTTCTTCCCGGTAACCATAATGATTCTCTGCTCGAATGATATATTCACCACGGTTTTGCAGTTTAGCACGATTGATGATGAAAGTGTAGTCTTCACCCTGAATACAGAACAGAGGCAAAAAATTAAAACCCCAACCAAGCTCAAAAAATTGATTTAGAAGATCTAATGCATATGTATATACATTGTGGCGTAAAACAGTACTTACTGCGTAACGTTTCATGAACTTAACGCTCTGTTTTAATTCGGTGTTATTATGATACCAGGTGAGAGTAGGAGCAGCGGTGGCCATAACTCTACAAGTGAATGTTGCACTCTGGCCTTCGAAAGCAAACGTACTTCTTGGTTTAATCACAAATCTTGGTGCTGCTTGCCTTCGGTCTAAACAAATGTAATCAAAAATTGATTTCAACATCGGAATAAAATTATTGTAGACAGTATACTTAATGCACTATTGCATGGTAGGTTATTGCAATGCATTCGGGAAGAAGTAGAATACACCTGAAAAAAGAAGTTGCGGTGAAGTAACATGGAAAGCTTCATAAGCAAAGACAATAAATGAAATTCTAAAAACTGACCAAAGGAGGTATCATGTATTCGGTATTTATCCACATGTAATTTTCTAAGGGAGGAATATTCGGCTAAGTGACCCAAAGGTAAGAGGCAGTCATCCCAGAATGGATATTTGGCGCGGATGCGATCACGTAGAGCAATGAATCGTCCATTATCGATCTTTGTTTGACGATCACTATGATCTCCGGTCAACCAGGAGTGAGCAAGACATTCGTGAGCAGTCATACGCTTCCTAAAAACATGTATTGTTAATTTATGTCTTTCGTTACTGACTTTGAGAGTATGCGTACTATATAAACTGAACAAAATATAATATTATCTCTAATTAAAAATTGTAATTTGTTCTAACGAAATGTTTTTTAAAAGTAGCTAAATAACAAAATGTCAATAGTTTCGCACTCTTTGTTCTTGACTAGAAGGTGGCGGATGAAATCTTTGCCTTCTTCAGAAACACTTGCGAAAGCTTCTTCATCAAAGTCCCAGTCGCATGCCTTAACATTCTTCAAAGTTTCAATGTCGTTCTCACCCGCAAATGGTGACAAACCACTGAGTCTATAATTTGAAAAGAAATACCAAAATAGCACAATATGGAAATACCTTTATGCATAGCAAATTATTACATACATGTCTTAGTTTAAATAATTTTCTTTAAAAATTTCTTACAGAACATAACCAAGAACACCAACAGCCCACATATCTGTGTAGAATCCAACAGGCTCCCGTTCTACAATTTCTGGAGCTGCAAATTCTGCAGTACCTGTTGAAATCTTTACGACTTCATTAGGGTCTAGTCGGGTGGCTAATCCGAAGTCAATTAACTTAACATTTGTGCTAGATTTAGTCTGGCACATTATATTCTCGGGCTTAATATCTGCAATACAACAAAATAAAACAATTTTAAATGAGCTACTTCCGTTGTTTTCGTTTGATTTAAACATGAACGTGCATTTGAGTTTTTGTGTATAATATAACAAATAACAAGCGATAAGAAACAAACCTAAATGAATAATATTTCTTTCATGCATATGTTTCACTCCTTCGCATATTTGTCGCATGTAGTTGATTACTTCAGCCTCAGACATTTGATACCCTTCAGCTGTGATTCTTTCGAAAAGTTCACCTCCAGAAAGGCTAAAAAATTTGCATATTAGATAAAAATATGAACAGTGGGAAAAATTATCTTTGCATTACAGAAGAATTAGGGAGTGTCTGAAAATGACTTACAATTCGTAAATAAGGACCATTTCATCATCATCCTCAAACGCGTCATGAAGGTTGATGAGCTTAGGATGATGTAATTGGTTCATAATGTCAATTTCCCTTCGAATTAATTCCTTTTCTAGGGAGTGTGAGACTGGGATGAATTTGGCAGCGAATATTAAACCACTGAAATAGTAAAAATATTTGTTTGAGTGAAAGAATACTTCCAAATTATTGGCAAATATTAATAATATAAAGATTTTATAATAGGCTCGAAATGTAAAACTTTATCCATTTTTGTGATCGACTTACGTCTTTTTCTCACGGCAACGATGGACAACGCCAAAAGCTCCGGTTCCAATTTCTTCCAAGATCTCATAATAGTCATACACACTCGATGTTTTAATATCCACAGGTTGAGGAACATATTTGGAATATATTGAGAACACTAATAGGTGTCAAAATAAAGATTACGTGTAAACACAAACACCAAATTGTGAGATATATATAGTTAAGTCCTGTTAGCTCTGTACTTGTCAAAATATCAATTTGTTTTTGTCGGGCTCACCATATTGGTCATAGTCTTTAATCTTCTCATCGCATTTACCACGGATTTTCTTTCCGGTTTCATCCACTACAAAAAAAATTAGATAGTGTACTCAATCGGATAGTGCGGCAATTTATTGTAAAAATAGCAATCATAATTTCATGCAACAAAATTGTAGGAATTTTAGGAGGAAGGAAGATCTGAATACACTAAAAATTGATTGCAAAAATAGCAAGACGTGAATTTTTCATTAAAATACGACAGAATTTTGTAAAATGTACGCAATTAACAAAACCTATTTATCAAAGTAAATATTCTCTACAAAAACGCTTGTATTTTCAAAATCACAAGTAATTATTTCAGAAATTAGAGGTTTTCCAAAATATTTCATTATTTCTACATGGCCGGAAATTTTCTAAATAATGTATGACTCTTACCGTGATACGAAAGAGAAAATATTAATTCAAATGTGGATTTTGAGTCCTCCACCTGTAAGACTTACTGCGGGAATTATTTAAGATAAACTGTAACATGCATGTAGATTTACCTTCATACTGCTTCTTCTTCTGTTGTTTACGTCCCAGATCAGTAGTTTGAACGATAGGTGTAACATCGGAAGCATCACTTCTTCCATAAACGTTCTCAGCATAAATTCTAAATTCATACTGATGACCCGGACTGAGACCAGTTGCTTGAATACTTGTCAGTCTAGTGGTTCCAACTCGGATCCAGGAAGTCATAGGATGTTCCCTCTTCTCCACCAAGTAACTTGTAATACTTGCACCACCATCCCACGATGGGGGTTTCCAGGACACCAGCAGTGTATCCGTACCCACATTTTCGATGAATGGGAACTTAGGTGGTTCAGGTCTGTCACTGATTTGAATCTTAATAATGGCCGAGTCCAGTCCTAGATCATTCTCAGCACTGATACTGTATGGCCCGTTATCATGTCGACTTGCATCCCTGATAGTGAGGACAGCATGTCTCTCTTTGACCTCAACATTATAGTGACCACCTGACTCAATCTTCTCACCGTCCCGCATCCAGGTGATTTTTGGTCGGGGAACGCCAGTGAAAGGAATCTTGATGACAACATTTTCACCCTTTTCGAAGTAAGCAGTGTCCCGGAATCTGGGTGGGACGAGGAGTTTTGGTGGGGTCATTATCACAAGTTCAGCCCTTGTTGACTTGGCTCCAGCCTTATTCACTGCACGGCAAACGTACTCATCCGCATCCTCGCCAAAAACGTCATAGACTGTGAGGCTGTAGGTGTCTCCTTCATGACTAATATGGTATTTACCTCCATGTGTAATATCTCGAGCTCCTTTGTACCAGGTAATCGTTGGTTTAGGCTGTCCAACGATTTTACATTGGAAGGTAGCATTCTTGCCTTCAGTGGCCATGGCATTTCTAAGTGGGCTCACAATCTCTGGTGGTTTAGCAGCATGTGGATCTGTGATCTTCACGGAGGAGGAGGATGGACTTGGTGGTGAGATTCCTACAGAATTTTGAGCAAGGACACGGAATTCGTAGTTTCGTCCCTCAATTAAATTGCTCACATTCAATTGATTTGGAAGACAAATAGACGCATTAACCCGAAGCCAGGCAACGGTGCCCACTTCTCTCTTGTCGACCCAGTAACCGTTGATTCTTGAGCCTCCATCGGAGTCGGGCTTGTTCCATTCCAAGTGGACGAAGTCTCCGCCAACCTCGGTGATTTGAGGTGCACCAGGTGGTCCTGGTGGATCAAAGAGTGCCTTGGCTTTAATTGGATTTTGTCCCTCGAGTGGTGGTCCCATGCCATTGTCATTCACGGCACTGACACGGAAAAGATATTCTTGACCCTCAGTCAAGCCTTGTACAAGGCAGGTAGTATCCTTGACTTGGGAATTGACTGTTACCCAGTGAGTGCTGGAAATATCCTTACGTTCTACAACGTAGTGAGTGATCTTGAGGCCACCATCATATGAAGGTGGTTTCCAGTTAAGCGTACAAGTGTGAGCAAGGACATCTGAGATGTCCAATGGGGGTAATGGGGGTCCTGGAAGTCCAGTGATGTAGACAGTAAAGGAGGCTGATACGCTTCCACTGTCATTTGAGATCTTGATATTATAATTTCCAGCGTCAGACTTGGAAACTTCCTTAATGTAGATAACAATGTACTCATCAAAGATGGTGATTTTGATTCTAATATTCTCGCTAAGCTCTTCCCCGTCCTTCGTAATCTTAATGCTCATGGGTTGGTCTCCACTGTAGAAGATCTTGATCTTGGTATTTTCAGACTCAGGCAAGAAGAGCTCATTTGGACATCTGTCAATTCTAGGTGGACTTCCAATACGGATGCGAGCGCTAGTGTAAGTGTGTCCAATTGGATTAGATGCTTGGCAAGTGTAGTCGCCATCGTCCCCATCCTGCATGTCTGTGATGATCAAACGGAACGTACCGCAGTCAACTTCTTGTCGGATGCGAACAGAAAATTGAATTTCTCGTCCGTTCTTGAGCCATCTTGGAGTGGGAATTGGTTTACCTGTAGCTTCACATTCCAAAACGAGTTGTTTACCTTTGGGAATGGAGGTATTAACGAGGCTACGAATAAATTCGGGACTTTCACCGCCGGCAACTTCTTGAATACGAACAGGAGTGGCACATGTGCTTGGTGTGGACTTTCCAGCGGCATTGATTGCATAGACACGGAACTCATAGTCATGACCATCAGTGAGTCCACTGACTGTCAAATTTGTTTCCATCACATTGTACTCATGACATCTTATCCAGTAGCCCGAGCCAACTTCTCTCCTTTCCACGAGATAGCCCGTGATCCTGGAGCCACCATCTGATTTGGGTGGTTCCCATGTAAGGTCGGCGTAGCCACGACCCACTTTCACAACCTGTGGTTGTCCAGGTGGTCCTGGGACACCGAACTTGGCCTTCATCTTGAAGTGTGACGAAGGTGGTGAAGGCTTGCTGAATCCAGCAGAGTTCTTGGCACGGATTCTAAATTCATACTCGTGTCCCTGGAGAAGGTTGTGGACGGTATTAGTGGTCTCACGGATCAAATAGTCGTTAGCAGAGCGCCAGTCAGCTTCAGAAACATCACGGAACTCGATCTTGTACCCTTGAATCTTAGCACCACCATCGTTATATGGCCTATCCCATGTAAGAGTGGCAGAGTCTGTGTCCCAATCGATAACCCTTGGTTGTCCAGGTGCATCTGGAACTGTGAAGGGGAATTTAGCAGTGATGGGATGATCTGATTCGAGTGGACTACTCACACCATACTGATTTTCAGCCCGAATTCGGAAGTTATATTTCTTATTTGGTTCTAGCCCAATTACGTCATAATTGCAACTCCTGACAAAGCTGGAGATTTTCACCCAAATGCCAACAGAAGAATCCATTTTTTCGACGACATAATTTGTAATGGGAGAGCCTCCGTCATCCAGAGGTGCCAGCCATTTGAGGGAGCATGTTTCGGGAGTTATATCACCCACTTCCAGGGGTCCTTGTGGTGGACCAGGTTTATCCACGACGAGAACACGGCATGAGGCAGTGTCCGAGCCCTCAGTATTAACCAACTGAATAGTATATTTTCCAGTATCTGTCCTTCTGGCACATTTATTGGTGAAATTAGTTGAGCCAATTTGAGTATGGAATTTAATGCGATCATCAGAAAATACTTCTTCAGCATTAACGGTCCAGGAAGCCTTGGGGATGGGTGAGCCCAAGAAAGGTACAGTAATCGTAAATTCTTCTCCAGCGATGACAGTCATGTCTCGGATACTCAAGTCACTGGTGATCTTGGGAGCACATGCCGGTGGTTGACAACGGATAAGATCCGAATTTGGACTCCAGTGCCCTTGACCTGCTGCATTAATACCAGCAACGCGGAATTCATATTCCTTGCCATCTTGAAGATTAATGACCCTGTAGCTCAAATCAGGGATAAGTTGATGACTTGCTTTAGTCCAGATATCCTCACCCTTCATCTTCTTCTCGATAACGTAGCCCCGGATTGGTGAGCCACCGTCGTTTCTAGGCTTGGTCCATGTGAGTGAAATGGAATCTTCAGTAGTGTCGATAGCCCTGGGTACACCTGGTGGTCCTGGTGGGTCAAATGGATGACGAGCTTTAACAGGCTCAGTGGTTTGTGCTGGGTCAGAGGTTCCATACTGGTTCTCTGCAACCACTCTGAAGTCGTAATCGCGCCCAACTTCGAGGTTTCTGACACGACAGTAGGTTGAAGTAACATAGCTGCTGACTTTAGACCAGGAAGTTTCGTTGGTACCTTTCTTTTCAACAGTGTAGTTGGTAATGTCCGCTCCACCGTTATCCTTTGGAGCATTCCATGAAAGGGTAAGGGCTTCCCCAGCGAATTCTTCAGCTCTGAGGTTCTCTGGTGGCTTAGGTCTGTCCAGTACACGGACATTAAGAGTAGCTGTATCAAATCCTGATGGATTCTTAACTTGGAGTCTGTAAGATCCGGAGTCACTTCGCTTCGAATTCTTGACAACGATGCTTGCATAGTCATCTCCAGTTTGTTGGAAGACGCGGGCATCCGAGTCATCAAGAATAACGTCATTTGCATGCCAAGTAGAAGTTGGCTTGGGGAAAGCCACGAAGGGAATGCTGATGGAAAAGTCTTCTCCCGCTCTCACTGTCACATCCCTAACTGCTCCCAAGTCCAATTTAGGTTTGTTTGGTTGTTCCTCGACAATAATGCCGCTGCTTGGTCTGCTGGGAACACTTCGTCCAACTTCATTGACAGCCAAAACTCTAAATGTATACTCTTCCCCTTCTTTCAGATTTGGTACGGTCATAGTTGTACTTGGATGAGGATAATCATTGACTTCAGACCAGTCCTTGTCACCCTTGGCCTTCTTCTGAATAATGTAGCCACGAATCCTAGCACCACCATCGCTAGACGGGGATTTCCAGGAAATTGTAATGGAATCTCTTGTGACACGCTCGGGTCTTGGTGGCTCTGGTTGATCTGGGACGAATTTCTGAATTCCAGCAATAATTTGATCGGATGGCTTACTTGGTTTACCTGGTCCTGCCTCATTGACGGCAATGACCCTGAAGTCATATTTCATTCCTTCGTGAAGGCCTTGCACCGTCATGCTGAGATTAGGTGTAGGATATGAATTGACCTTAACCCATTCTCCACTGCGGTCCCTCTTCTCGATGTAGTAGCCAGTGATTGGTTTGCCTCCAGATACTGTAGGTGGCTGCCACTGCAGAGAAGCAGAGTTTGGACTGTATGATAGAATTTGGGGTGGCTCGGGTGCATCTGGTGGATCGAATGGTGACTTGGCCACAGTTGGCGCGCTTTCAATGGGTTCAGACAAGCCATAGAGATTCTCCGCCCGAACGCGGAACACATATTTCTTGCCTTCTTCCAAGCCCTTAACGGTAAATTCTGGACGGGGAATAAATCCTGGAACTTCTTTCCAGTCATCTTTTCCATATTCGGCTCTTTCAACGACATATCCATTAATTTCAGCTCCGCCATCATCTGTTGGTGGCTTCCATGTAAGGGTAATTGCCTCGCCAGTAATTTTCGACGGCGTCAATGGCCCACCTGGTGGTCCAGGTTTGTCCACAACAATGACATCAATGTCAGCCTTGTCAGATCCATAATCGTTTGCAGCAGAAACAGTATATTTGCCAGTATCCCCACGAACAGAAGCACTGACATGGAACTTAGTATAGGTGCTATGGGTTTCGCTTGAAATACGGTTAGTTTCTGGAAGTGACTTGTCATCCTTGGTCCATTTGACGACGGGGGTTGGAGCTCCGGACAATGGGATTTCAACATTAATGGGCTCTCCAGCACGGACTTTAATTCTCCTGCCACTGAGACCATCCAAGTGAAGTTTGGGTGGTTCTTTCATGGGTTTGGCTGTGATCACTGTGGAGGTATCTGATGGTTTACCTGGACCAGCAGCATTCACAGCAGTTACACGGTATTCATATTGATGACCTTCTTGTACTTTCTCATCGTTGAATTCATTTCCTAGACAAGGCTTAGCATTAACTTTAACCCATCGAGCAGTCTTAACATCACGTCGCTCAATTTCGTATCCCAAGATAGGTGAGCCTCCGTTGCTAATAGGTGGAGACCACTTAATACGGATGTGATCTTTGTCAGTGTCAACCGCTTCGGGTCTTCCAGGACGTCCGGGAACATCTAAAACAATTAAAAACAAAGTTGGCTGCAGAAATTCATCGGGAAATAATGTTTCTTACAGTTTCAAGTTATATTCCGCTTTGTAAAGTCTTAAATAGTCCAAATGTATGCCTGTAATTTGCAAGCCATAATGTGAAAGAGTCATACCATATTGGTTCTTGGCCACAACAGGTTTGTCTGTAGCCAATGGATCAGACCTTCCTTGAAGGTTCTCTGCCATTACGCGGAATTCATATTTTGTTCCTTCAGTCAAGCGTGGGACAGTTGCATGTGTATTTCTTGGGTCCACGAAATTAACTGCTGGAACCCAGCCACCGCCATGTGTTAAATCTCTCTTCTCAATGACATATTGTGTAATTTCAGAGCCACCATCATCCGTGGGTTTCTTCCAGGACAATGTAACACTTTGAGCGGTTACTTCTTCATAGGCTAATGGGCCTTCTGGTGGTCCAGGTCGGTCCAAGACAATCAATTTAAAGCAACCTTCATCTGCACCATGCTCATTCTTGAGACGAAGTGTGTACTCGCCAGAATCGGTTCTTCGGGCATTGACGGTGTGTACAATGGTATGATTTTCCACATCGTCAGAGACAGTGGTTCTGTTATCAGTTTTCAATGGTTTTCCATTCACTGTCCAAATAACTTCTGGAGGTGGTTCTCCAATGTAGTCAATATCCACATGGAATATTTGTCCTGATTTGATTTTGATGTCTGGCAATTGGCTAGTAATTTTGGGTGCAACTGAAATAAATATGCATTTATTTATAAAATTTATTTATAAATTTGGTAAAAAAATTAAGTTGATCAAAATTGCGAATGAAATGTATGACTGTAAAGTTTAATAAATGTAACGTACGACGTCTTGGACGAGCTTTATGCAAATCGGAAGGCTCAGACGGCTCACTCTGTCCAGCTGCATTGACGGCAATCACGCGGAACTCGTACTCTTGACCTTCTACCAAATCGTCAACCGTTCCCTGTAACAAAATCAAAAAGTATTGAAAACATTTTCTTAACATTATTTTTACAAGTTTTATAGAACATATTTGAGTAAGAATGTAATAATAATAAATTATTCAATTAAGTCGGATGGCAAAATCCCATACAACCTTATCGTAGGATGATAACAATATCAATAACTGGCTTAATAGTACGTGAAAATAGTTTATGTTTTTAGATTAAATGTTAGATGTACGTGAGTTTGGCCGGCTGGAACTTGAGCCGAATTCATCCAATACGGGCTCCCCTTCTCCTTCTTCTGAATAATATAGCCTGTAATTGGAGATCCGCCATCGTACTTTGGTGGTTTCCAGTCCAAGTCCACACGATTCCGATCCCAGTCTGTAATGTTGGGACGACCGGGTGTATCGGGCTCGTCGAATTGATTTTTAGCAATGGTGCCTTTGGTGGTTTCAAGAGCATCTGATTCTCCAATTGAGTTCACAGCACGTACTCGGAACAAATATTCCTTCTTGTGAATCAATTTCGACACCTGCAAGCAATTTAATAAATTATGAATAACTACGTATTCAACGATACACCTCAATAATTACATGATTTCAAGTGTCCCGCAATGTTTTTAAATGTATTAATGAAAAGTAAAATAAAATTAACAGAAATGCTGTACAATTTTAAAAACTGATTACTGTCGGCTATTTCAAAATTAATATAACAGCCAATACTAAATTAAATTGTCAACTTACATCAGCAGTGGTGGAGGAAGAAATACCCGCCTCGGACCAAGTTCCTCGGGAAACATCCATTTTCTCAATAACATAGTGAGAAATGGGAGAACCGCCATCATCCTTGGGTGGATGCCACGTAAGACGACAACCTTCCTTGTGAACATCACTAACGTGCAATGGTCCTTCTGGCACTGCAGGTTTGTCAATGACGGTAACATTCGCTGAAGCCGACACTGAACCAAGCTCATTCTCAAGGGTCAAAGTGTACCTTCCAGTATCTCCACGGACAGCAGAAAGAATATCCAGCGTGGCATCTGTAGCTGTAGTTCTTACATCAACACGATCCAACTTTTCAGCCGGAGTTCCATCGATGCTCCAGGTAGCTTTGGGTAATGGAGATCCATTAATGGGCACGGCATAACTGATCTTTTGCCCAGCACGTACGACCAAATCTTCCAAGAAATTTCTGTCCATTCTGGGTCCCATAAATCGGGGCTTAGCCACAATTGATTTGGAAGCATCTGATGGGTCACTTGGGCCAGCTTTGTTCACAGCAATCACACGGAATTCGTATTCTTCCCCTTCCGTCAGATTTGGGACTGTTGCCTTAGGCAATTTTCCTGAGACCTCACAAGCCTTTTCCCACTGTCCAAATTTAGGTCGCTTCTCAATAATATATTTCTCAACAGGAGTTCCACCATCCTTCTTGGGTGGAGCCCATTCCAAATCAACATGATCACTATCCCAGTCAACCACTTCGGGCACTCCTGGTTTGTCAGGTTTGGAGTACGGATCTTTAGCAGTCACACTTTCTGATCCTGTCAGTGGCTGAGATTCGCCCTGGCGATTTACAGCCTTCACACGGAATTTGTAGTCGTGTCCTTCAATAAGGTGATCAATACGCATCGAGGTGCCACTAGCATCTCCTACAGGAACCCATCGCATATTTTCCAGGTCCATTTTCTCAACAGTATAGTGCTGAATTTCGGAGCCACCGTCATCCTTAGGTGGCCTCCACGCAAGAGTGCAAGATGACTTGGTGACATTAGTTGGGCTGAGTGGGCCTTCTGGTGGTGTGGGAACGTCAAGCACAGTCACAGTAACAGTGGCTGAGTCCGTTCCATTCTTATTCTTGGCTGTGAGTGTGTAAGTACCACTGTCAGCCCGTTTGGCATTGACAACCTTTAACTTGGTATTATAGTCTTCATTGATGACCTTAATTCTTTCTTCAGGAAGGATTACAGTTCCCTTAAGGCTCCATTCCTTGGATGGTGGAGGTTCACCGGAGACGGGAACATCAAACTCAAAGTTCTGACCAGCTCTGATCTTAATATTAATAAGAGCGTTCTTGTCAATTTTGGGAGCAGCATTCTTAGCCCTAGCAATGTGGGTGTTGGTGGCGTCAGACGGTGCACCTGGTCCAGCTTTATTCACAGCCCGGATGCGGAACTCGTAGGCATTGCCTTCGATCAAGTCGGGTACTTTTCCAACTGTCACGTCTCCTTCCACATCAGCACACTTTTCCCAATTAGGATTAAATTTATCCCTCTTCTCAATGACGTAGCCAGTAATAGGAGATCCACCATCCTCATCAGGACGGGCCCACTTGAGTTCAACAAAGTCAGTGTCATAATCTGAAATCTCAGGGTTCTTGGGTGATCCAGGCTGGTCAAAGGGATTCTTAGCCTCAATGGCTTGAGATGTGTTAAGAGGATCTGACTTTCCTTGTTTGTTTTGAGCGCGTACACGGAATTTATACTTGTGTCCAGGAGTGAGACCGTCAATCTGAATATTTGTAGTTGGTCCATCAGTTTCTCCAGCAGGGACCCAGCGGCCAGTAGCTTCATCCATTTTTTCCACGATGTAATTATCGATGGGACTTCCACCATCGTCAGATGGTGGGTTCCAGTTAAGTGTACAACCATCAGCATGGACATCTGAGACCTTAAGCGGTCCATTCGGTGGAGCTGGTTTGTCCAAGACGATGACTTCAACATCGGCAATATCGGTACCATTAACATTACTAGCTGTAATAGTGTAAGTACCAGACTCTGCTCTTGTGGCATTCTTGACACCCAACTTTGTCAAATAATCTTCCTTGTGAACCTTGATACGATCTGATGGTTTCACTTCTTTGCCCTTAAGAGTCCACTTGATTTCTGGAGGAGGTTCACCAGTAACTTTGACGTCAAAGTTAAAGTTCTGTCCAGCCTTGATCTTGACTTGAATAAGATTTGAACGATCAATTTTAGGTGCGAGGTTTCTGGCTTTAGCAATGATAGGTCCAACAGAATCGGATTCTTCACCAGGGCCAGCTTTATTAATAGCCCGAACACGGAACTCATAAGCTTGACCCTCAATAAGATCTGGAACAGTTGCCTTGGTTTGGTCTCCAGGAACTTCTAGTGCTTTCTCCCACAGCCCATATTTGTCCTTCTTTTCCACAACATAGCCTGTGATGGGGGAGCCACCGTCTTCTGCTGGTGGGGTCCACTTAAGGTCCACGTGATCTTTATCCCAATCGGTTGCCTTCAAATTTCCTGGTTTTCCAGGCTCATCAAATGGATTCTTGGCAACAATCGTAGTTTCGGTCAAGAGAGGCTCAGATTCGCCCTCCTTGTTCACTGCCTTGACACGGAATTTATATTCTTGGCCGGGAGTTAAGCCGGTGACTTCCGCATTAGGTTCTGTAGAGGTACCAGCAGGTGTCCAGACTCCAGTTTCAGGGTCCAGCTTTTCAATTTCATAGTATTCGATTGGACAACCTCCATCATCGCGTGGCTTCTTCCACTTCAATTTACAACCGTTTTTATGTACGTCCGAAACATTAAGGGGTCCTTCAGGCTTGCCTGGTTTATCTGTGACAAGGATGTTCACTGTGACGCTGTCCTTTCCAGAAGTATTGGTGGCGGTAATGGTATAAGTTCCAGAGTCTTCACGGGTCACGGGTCTGATGGCGAGTTTTGAATTGTAGTCCACATTGTCAATGTTAACAGCTTTTCCAACACGAAGTGGTTGGCCATCCACTGTCCATACGACGGTTGGTGGGGGTTCACCAATGATGTCCACATCGAATTTCAAGGTGGAGCCAGCAGTGAGTGTGACGTCACGAAGATTTCTACGATCAATTTTAGGTGCCAAGAACCTAGGCTTAGCTGTGATGGGTTTAGTTGCATCTGATGGTTCGGACTGACCAGCTTTATTGATTGCCACAACACGGAATTGGTACTGTTGATTTTCAATTAAGCCACGAACAATGCCCTTGCATTCGGGTCCGATGGTT
This sequence comes from Dicyrtomina minuta, assembly GCA_949802685.1. Classification (NCBI taxonomy): domain Eukaryota; kingdom Metazoa; phylum Arthropoda; class Collembola; order Symphypleona; family Dicyrtomidae; genus Dicyrtomina; species Dicyrtomina minuta. The sequence goes on from OX461809.1 coordinate 89,801,618, forward strand.
TCCGCAGCCTTCTCCCAAAGTGGACTGTATTTGTCCTTCTTTTCGATGATATATCCTTCAATAGGAGCCCCACCATCTGTAATAGGTACTTCCCACTTGAGTTCGACGTGATTGGCAGACCAATCAGTGGCTTCAGGCGTTCCAGGTTTGTCCGCAACGGTGAAGGGATCCTTGGCAACGATGGGTCCAAGTGTTTCTAGAGGTGCAGACTCACCTTCTTTATTTAAAGCCTTAACTCGGAAAGAGTATTGATGTCCAGGAACAAGGCCAGTTACGTCCAATTCTGTGTCACGTGGTTTGCCCACTGGGATCCAAATGCCAGTGTCTGGGTCAAATTTCTCCACAACATAGCACTCCAATGGAACACCGCCGTCATCCTTTGGTTTCTTCCACTTGAGCTTGCAACCATTTTTGGTAATGTCTGAGACGTCAAGGGGTCCTTCAGGAGCCGTTGGTTTGGAAACAACAAGTACTTCCACCTCAGCAGTATCCTCGCCCCATTTATTGTTAGCAGTGATTCTATAGGTGCCACTATCCTTTCGCTCAGCGTTGTCATTGAACAGCTTAGTATTGTATGGCACATTTTCAATCCTCTTATCACTAGATTCTACAATCATTTTACCGTTGACAGTCCAAGAAGTGGTTGGTGGAGGTTCGCCAGTAACCTTAATATCAAAGAAGAACTTGTCTCCTTCCCGAACCTCAACTTTTCTAAGGTTCTTCCGATCAATTTTAGGTGCAAGTTTCCTTGGTTTGGCTACAATAGGCTTAGTTGGTTTAGACGGCTGACTGGGTCCAGCAGCATTAACTGCCTTAACTCGGAACTCGTAAGTTTGGCCTTCATCAAGCCCTTCAGCCCGACCTTTGCATTCCTTTCCTTTAATTTCAGCGGCCTTCACCCACTTCCCTCCGGGTTCTTTCTTTTCAATAATGTAGCCAGTAATGGGGGATCCACCATCTTGTGCGGGAGGTTCCCACTTAAGGTCAACATGGTCTTTGTCCCAATCAGTAGGTTCTGGGGTTCCAGGTGTTCCAGGCTCATCATATGGATTTTTAGCTATAATGGAGTGCTCAGTTTCCAGAGGTTCAGACTCACCTTCAGCATTAACAGCTGAAACACGGAACTTGTACTCTTCACCGGGCTGGAGATTTTGAACAACCATTTTTGGGTCACGTGCCCGTCCGATAGGGATCCATCTTCCAGTTTCGGGATCTAGCTTCTCTACTGCATAGAATTCTATTGGAGAGCCACCATCATCTGGAGGTGGTAACCATTTGAGGGTGCAACCTTCCTTGTGAATATCAGAGACATCAAGAGGTCCCTTTGGTTTAGCAGGTTTGCCTAGGACAGTCACTTCCACTGTGGCTTCGTCTTTTCCATATTGATTTTCAGCTTTCAATGTGTATTTTCCAGACTGTATCCTCGTAGCAGTATTAATAGTGAAACGGACACGGTAATCTTCCTTGTCGATAGAAATGTTTCCTTCTGCTTTCACGTCATTGCCAGCAAAGACCCAAACCTTGGATGGTGGAGGCTCACCAATGACCTTAACGTCAAACTTGACAGTTTGGCCAACTTTAACAGCGATGTCTTTCATGGTCGATCTGTCAATACGGGGTGGTGTACGCCTAGACTTGGCTTGAATCATGTCTGAGGCATCACTGGGCTTGGATGGTCCAGCTTTATTCACAGCTTTAACCCTGAATTGGTATTTCATTCCCTCGATTAGATCTGCAACACGAGCTTCACACTTATCTCCAATAACTTCAGCAGCCTTTTGCCATTTAGATGAGAATTCATCTTTCTTTTCAATAATATAGCTTGTGATGGGGGAGCCACCGTCGGAGGTAGGAGAGGTCCATTTCAAATCCACGTGATTTTTGTCCCAGTCCTTGGCCATAGGTTTTCCTGGCTTATCAGGTTCTTCAAATGGATTCTTGGCAAGTGTGGGTGTTTCAGTTTCCAAGGGTTCGCCTTCACCTTCTGAATTTACAGCTTTTACACGGAACTGGTATTCTTTTCCCTCATTGAGGCCTGTGACATCCATACTAGGAGTTTTGCTTGTTCCGACTGGGACCCATCGTCCTGAAGAGGTGTCCATCCTCTCAACAACGTAATGGTCCACGGGCTCACCACCGTCATCCTCTGGTTTCTCCCAAGCCAATTGTACGCCATCAGCACGAACATCGCTAACTTTAAGTGGACCCTTTGGTTTGCCTGGTTTGGCCAAGACAACGAGCTCCAAGTCAACTTCATCCTTACCAGAGTCATTTACCGCTTTCACGGTGTACACACCGGTATCGGACCGTTTAGCCTTCACAAGGACAATCCTTGTCTTATTGTCTTCATTTTCGATCTTAAGACGGTCGTTCTTGATGGGCTGATCTCCTAGGGTCCAGGTAACCGTTGGTGCAGGTTCACCCTTCACGTCGACATCAATTGTGAGGAGCTCTCCGCATCGAATAACTCTCTTGGCAAGATTCTTTCTGTCAATGTATGGTGCCAAAAATCTAGGTTTGGCCACAACAGATTTAGATGGATCGGACGGCTCACTGGGTCCAGCTTTATTTACTGCAACAATACGGAATTCATACTCGTGTCCTTCCTGAACAGCTGTAACTTTTCCACTTGTTTTACCCCCTGGAACAGTCATAACTTCAACCCAATTCCGGGTATCCTTGTCACGCATTTGCACAACATATTTCTCAATAGGTGCCCCTCCATCTGAGGCTGGTTTTTGCCATTCCAAGTCCACAAAGTCCTTGTCCCAGTTTGAAATTTGAGGACGTCCAGGTTTGCCAGGTTCATCGAATGGATTTTTAGCGATGATTGGCTTTTCTGTTTCAAGTTCATCCGATGGTCCTTCTTTATTAACAGCCCGAACACGGAACTTGTATGGTTTTCCTTCTTGAAGGCCAGTCACATTAAATTCCGTCCCATCGGATTTTCCACATGGGATCCATTGACCAGTGAGAGGGTCAAGTTTTTCGATTGCATAGTACTCGACAGGGGTGCCGCCATCATCTTCGGGTTTCTGCCATTTCAATTTGCATCCCGTCTTGGTCACATCTGAGACGTCGAGTGGTCCCTTTGGACGGCTTGGTTTGCCAAGCACTGTAATTTCCACATCGGCTTCATCTTCGCCACTGGAATTGACAGCTTTGACTGTATACTTTCCACTGTGAGCTCGTTTGGTTCTCATAATCAAAAACTTCGTATTGTAGTCAACATTGTCCACACGGAGTAAGTCATCTTGGGCCACTTCCTTACCCTGGAAGTACCAAGTGACAGTTGGAGGTGGTTCACCTCTCACGTCCACATCCAATGAAACTTGTTGGCCAGCCTTGACAATAATTCCTTGTAAATTGGTTCGGTCAATTCGGGGTTTAAGATACCTGGGCTTAGCCACATGAGGCTTAGTGGATTCACTGGGCTCACCAGGTCCTGCTTTATTAACAGCCCGTACACGGAATTCATATCTATTTCCTTCTTCTAGCTTTAATACAGTTCCTTCAGGTGTATTTCCATGGATTTCAGCAGCCTTGATAAAAGTACCGCCGAATTTGTCCACCATTTCAATGATGTAACCTGTGATTGGAGCTCCACCATCCTTGATAGGACGATCCCACTTGAGTTTAACTGACTTCTCATCCCAGTCGACAATTTCTGGGAGACCAGGAGCGCCTGGAGCACTGAATGGATCCTTAGCCAAAATTGCAGTGTCTGTTTCAAGATTATCTGACTCACCCTCTTCGTTTGAAGCCCGAACACGGAATTGATACTTATGTCCAGGTTCTAAACCGGCAATGTCCATATCAGTTTTATCCCCATCTGTGCGACCACATGGGACCCATCGTCCGGTCTGACTGTCCATCTTTTCAACGATGTAAGACTGAATGGGCAAGCCACCGTCATCCTTGGGCCTTTTCCATTGGATTTTGCAGCCTTCCTTGTGAACTCCAGTCACCTCCAAAGGACCCTCTGGTTTTCCAGGTTTGTCCAAAATAACGATTTCTACAGTTGCTTCATCTTTTCCAGTGGAATTCTCAGCTGTGAGCAAATACTTTCCAGTGTCTTTCCTTGAAGTTTCCCGGATTTGAAGACGGGTGTTATAATCTTCATTCTCAATTTTGAGAGTTGGGCTGTTTTCAAGTGGCTTTCCAAGTAAGAACCATTGAAGGGTGGGAGCGGGCTCACCCTTTACGTCCACATCCAATTTAACAAGATGTCCGGCACGAACTGTAATGGTCTGCATTTTATCCCTATTAATATAGGGTTTCAGGAAGCGGGCCTTGGCAATATGTGGCTTCGTTGAGTCACTAGGTTCACCAGGTCCAGCCTTGTTCACTGCACGGACACGGAACTGGTAGGGTTGACCTTCCATTAGACCAGTGACACGAGCTTTGCAGTCAGGAGTATTTGTTGTAAGAACTTCTTCCCAGCTTGTTCCGAAACGGTCTTTCTTTTCAATAACGTAGCCACTAATAGGTGCTCCACCATCTGATTTTGGTTTGGTCCATTTGAGATCAACTCGGTCCACATCCCAGTCTTCTAATTCGGGAGTGCCTGGAACTCCTGGTGCATCGAATGGGTTCTTGGCTGTGGTAGCCTTGTCTGTTTCCAATGGTTCAGATTCACCCTCTTCATTGACCGCCTTCACGCGGAATTGATACTGATGACCTTCCTGAAGACCAGGGACATCGAAAGATGTTTCATCGGGTCCAACACGACCAGCTGGAACCCAACGTCCAGTGGCTAAATCCATTTTCTCTACTAAGTAGGCTGTCAATGGCTTGCCACCATCGTCCTCTGGTTTTTGCCATGCAACTTTAGCCGAGTTCTTGGTAACATCGGAAACCTTAAGAGGTCCCTTTGGTCTGCCTGGAGCAGCAAGAATGACAAGTTCAACTTCTGCCTCGTCTTTTCCATGGTCATTGGTGGCCACGATCTTGTAAATGCCAGAGTTGGCTCTTTTGGCCTCTTTGATGTCGAATTTAGTGTTGTAGTCTACATTGATAATCTCCACGTTGGATTCGGATACCTACAATGCGAAGCATACAATCATTAATTTAATTACTTGCTCTACCTTCAATTGGAAATCAGGGATGCGCTATAATTAAATTTCCAAATTAGGATATCCTTAACTTAAACTATTGTGCACACAATTCGACACTTTACCTCTTTATCCTTGAAAATCCAAACCACCTTTGGTGCGGGTTCACCCTTAATGTTAACATCAAATTTAACGGGCTTGGTGGCTTTGACAATTGTTTGCTTCAAGTTAGTTCTGTCGATTCTTGGTTTCACTGAAAAAAAGGAAAAAACAATGCTAAATGTAAGTGAAATTTGCACACAAATTTTAAATTAAAAAGTATGCTTAATGTGTATTAAAATAGATCAAATTTAACAAAACCTATTTGAGCAATTAGTAAAATGCAAACATGCTACATTATAACTTCCTTGTAAAACTGAAGAAAAAAATGTGTGAAGCGCATGGATAGATCATTATTTGATAAAATGAGATAGTTACAAGTTTTGAAATTTCATGGCAAAAATTAATAACTTTTCTACCGATCTGGTTCGTATAAATACAAAAACAATTGTCTGCAACTTACAAGCTCTGTGTTTAGCAATATGTGGTTTGGTAGCATCAGATGGTTCGGATGGACCAGCTTTGTTCACAGCCACAATACGGAACTGATACTCTCCCTTCTCCTTGAGGTCAGTGACCTTGGCTGTGAGTTGATCTCCAGAAACCTCAGCTGCTTTTTCCCAATCTGGCTTATAACGATCCTTTCTCTCCACGATATACTTCTCAATTGGTGCTCCACCATCAGATTTGGGTGCATCCCATTTAAGATCTACGCTAACATTGTCATAATCCACAATTTCGGGAGTTCCAGGTTTAGTAGGTTCGTCAAATGGATTTTTAGCAATCGTTGCCTTTTCAGTGACAAGTGGATCGGAATCACCCTCATCATTCACAGCAACTACTCGGAATTTATACTCTTGATTTGGAACTAAGCCTGTGACTTCAAAATAAGGTGGAACTTGATTTCCGGGAACTTTTCCAATACGAACCCAGCGGCCAGTAGCAGTATCCATCTTTTCAATTTCATATTCTTTAATGGGCAGACCACCGTCATCATCTGGTTTCTCCCAGCTAAGTTTGCACCCTTCTTTGTGAACATCAGATACAGCAAGAGGTCCTTTAGGCATGCCTGGTTTACCCAAGACAATAAGCTCTACGGTTTCTTTATCCACTCCAGAGGAGTTTTGAGCCTTTAATGTGTACTTTCCAGTGTCGGATCTCTTAGCACTTGTAATGGTAAAGTCAGTGTGGTAGTCTTGATTATCGACGTTTATCCTTTCTGAATTTGTAAGAGCAACTTCATCTCTCCAGCTCCAGGTGATTTCTGGTGGAGGTTCTCCAGTAATATCCACAGACCATTTAAGCGTTCGACCGGCTTTGATCGTGATACTTTTGAATGTATTCCGGTCGATTCGCGGCTTCACTGTAAAAGACAAATAAATTTAGGTGTCATTTTTTAAATACGAAATGTTTCAAAACTTTTGTGAATTCATTGATTGTAAAACGTTAAACTCACGGAATCGGTGCTTGCAGACATGATTCTCTGTGGGTTCGGATGGAGGTGATTGGCCAGCTTTGTTCACGGCTTTAACACGGAACTGATATGATTGATTTTCTTTGAGTCCCTCAATAACTGCTTCACATGTATTATCCTTGGTTACCATAACCTGAACCCATTCAATGAGGAGTTTCTCTTTCATTTCCACAATGTAGTGCTCAATAGGACGTCCACCGTCGTTCTCAGGCTTTTTCCATTGTAGAGTGACGTTGTGATTTGTGTAGTCGGTAATGTCTGGTTTTCCAGGGGCAGAAGGCTCGTCTACAAATGAAATTACAAAACAAAAATATATTATTAACTGCTAATCAAAATTTAAAGCTGATCTGAATCTTCACTCTTACCCCATTACGAAATTAATAGCAGCAATAAGTTAATAACTCACCGTATGGATTTTTAGCCACAATAGCATCTTCAGTCACAAGTGGTTCGGATTCACCTTCCTTATTCACTGCCTTCACACGGAACATGTACCGTTTCTTTGGTGTCAGTCCATCCACGCGGAAGGTATCCTCATCTGGTCCAACCTGTAATTGGAAAGTGTACACATTGAAAATGCAAATTCTTCTATTGTGTTTTTTAAATACATATTTTCAAAATTGGCAACTTGAATGGCACATAAATAAAAAATAAAACTGAAATTAACCCTAACCTCTCCAGCTGGAATCCATCTTCCACTTTCTGTGTCCATCTTTTCAATAACGTAGCCTGTGACAGGAGTGCCTCCATTGTCTTCAGGTCTAAGCCATTGGAGTGTAACATGGTCGGCCCGAACTTCCTTGGCCTTCAATGGTCCCTTGGGTGGTGTTGGTTTGTCGAGTACAACAACTTCCGCGATCGACTCACAAACTCCACTGCTATTCTTGAGGGTCAGTTTGTATTTTCCAGAGTCAATACGAACGGCCTTGCGAGTGGTAAGGACAGTGTTTTTCTCATATTGATCTAAAGTAATCCTTTCACCTTGTGACTTAATTTCTTTGCCATCCAAAGTCCATAAAACTTCTGGATCAGGTTCCCCACCATATTTGATATCGTATTTAATGACGGCTCCCTTTTTAACCACGATAGGCTTAAGAGCTTCTCCAATAATAAAGGGCTTAACAAAGCGTGATTTGCAAACGACAGGTTTCGTGGCGTCAGATGGTTCACCAGGTCCTGCTTTATTCACAGCTCGGATACGGAATTCATACTGTGTACCTTCCTTGAGTCCATCTACTGTGGCTGAGCAAAGGTCAGCTGGAAGCTCTTTGGCTGTTACCCAGTCTTTACTAAACTTCTCCTTGTATTCAATAACGTAGCCAAGGATAGGTGATCCACCATCATTGTCTGGCTTTTGCCATTTAAGGTCAACATGATCTTTGTCCCAGTCAACAACTTCGGCTCCTGATGGTTTACCGGGCTCGTCTGAAATTTGAAATTTTTATAAAACTCATATTATTACCTGTATGTTTTAATCGCATATTTTAATCGCAAAATTTTTACTTTGAAATTCTTACCCCATGGATCTTTAGCCAAGATTGTTTTGGGATAATTAGCTGGCTCTGAGGGTCCCAATTTATTTACAGCACGAACACGGAATTTGTACTCTTTTTTATGTATTAAATCTTCCACCTTGTATTTAGTGGGTTCGCCAAGTGGGATTTCAGCAACACTGTGCCATCCTGCCTTCAAGGACAAATCTTGTCGCTCAATGAGGTAGTGAGCAATTGGAGAACCACCATCATCTGCTGGTGTTTTCCAGGAAACAACGCATGAGCTTTGGAAAACTTCTGAGATTTCCAAATTTCTGGGTGCATTGGGAACGTCTAAATCAAGAATATAAATGGTCAAATTAACAAATGTTTACATTGGTAATCCCATCCATACATTGCTTGGGGAAATCCAAACAGGATTAATTAACTCTTTTATATTTTGCAAATCCATTTTCAAACAAGTATAGTACATACTACGTTGTGTTGTCAAAGATTGTAAATGATAGGCAAAACTTACCTTGGAAATTAATGTTGATATTTTTCACGTCTTCGCCTTGAGCATTGCTAACTTTAAGTTGGTAAGACCCGGATAATTCTCGTGCAGGTTTCTTGTATTTAAAGTCAATACGATCCTCAAGAACAACTACTTCAACTTCCTTAAGTGGAAGCATTTTACCATCTTTGAAAAGTTTACCTTCCACTTGGGACTGCCGTGTACCAGCAACTACAAAATCAATTGAAGAGTTTGTAATTATAAAAGCTCAGAGTTCAAAGAAATGGAGTTTAACATGAGAATTAAATTTATTAGTGAACCTGAGTATGGAACGTTGAATACAAGTGGCTTGTTAACAGGACCTGCAACTTCGTCCTGCATGTCCATTTTAGGTGCGTCTTCACCTTTAGCAATAGTTAATTTACAAGCAGAGGTAAGTCGCCCGGATGTACAGACGATGTCTCCAGTATCGCCCAACTCAGCTCTGTTAAATACGAGTTGGTGCCGTCCTCCACCCAAATTCTTGATTTCAACGCTGAATATATAAAGGTATAAGTATTAAATTTCATTTCTCTATAATGGTTTGACTCAAAATTTACCATATTTTTGAACATTAAAGGTTCAGACAACTCACCGCTCTGATGGAACGATGGGCTCTCCATTTAATGTCCACTCAGCCGAAGCAGTTTGATCTTGTAATTCAATTTCAAGTACAATACGTTCCCTTTCCACGCCGTTAGTATCCTTGAGTTTCTTGTTAAATTTGTTTTGGTCTATAAGATTGTGCATTTTAGTGAAGCACGTTAATTATTACGATAATCATTTCAGACTTTTGATTACAACATATAAGGAATAATGTGCAAATATTTGAAATTCATTCTGTACTTACATTCAACGACGAGTTCTCCCTGAGTTTCATCCGCATTGGACTTACAGCTTATCATACCTTGGTCACTTACTTTCACATCTTTGAAAATTAATTTACGTTTCCTACCCTCCTTAACAATTTGGACCCTGTCAAGTCACATTAAACACAAATGGAAAAAGTATTATTTATACTTTTAGTCATACGTAAATAGGCAATAACATTCATATAAAAGTGCACAGAGGGCTATGCCACACAGAAGGATGGATTATTACCTTTTGTCGCCTTTAATTTCTTCACCATTTCGGTACCATGTGACGTCACCATCATCCTCATCTAACTCACATTCCATTACGACGTAGTCTTTCTCTGTGGCATGGACACTCATCAAAGATTTGATGAACTTGAAAGGATACTCTGCACAGATTTAAAAATAAACACGAAATCAAATTTTAAAGAGCTGTAAATGTTTACTCAAAGAAATTACATCCTTGAAACATAATTGTCCAGTTCACCGTGTAAATAAACTTACCGACAACAGTCAATGCTGTCTTGGTCTTATCTTCTTGCTTGTCAATTTTACAAGTGTACTCTCCACCGGATTTTGAATTGGGTTTCTTAATTGTGAGTCGGCAAACGCCAGTCATGTCCTTGCTAATATCGTAGTCATCCCCATCTTTGACAGGTTTGTCACCGCGGTACCATGTGACCATGGCACGGCTACTGCTCAAGACGCACTCAAGCTCAATCTCACGATTGATGTATCCCTCGTAACGCTTCGCTAATGGTTTCAAGAATGAGAAGATTGGATCTGCCTCTATTGGTTTTAAAAAGTTACAAATTCCAAATATTAGAAAATATTCATTAGATCTATCCTTATAATCGTACTATCACTCATTGTTTTAACATATTTTTCAAATATTTTCAAGTTTTTTTTTACAAACCTTCAACAGTCAAGAAGGCTTCGCTCTTGATGCCACTGATTTCAATCGTGTACTTGCCCATATCATTCATGGTGGGTGTTGTAATGGTGAGTGTGTAGATATCAGCCTCAGCCTTCATCTTGTACTTTGATCCAGGGAAAAGTTCCTGCGACAAAGCAAGCATTCACAAAAATCCAACAAAACGAAATTAGAATTACACATATAGCATCAGTGAGCAGCATAGTCGTCAAAATGAGCTTTATAGTAGTGAACAAAGTAAACTCAAAACTTACATCCTTACGACAATGCCATTTAGGTTTACAATTTGGTTTCGAGAAGATAGCCTCAAAGGTAATCTTTTTGTCTTTACCCTCCTTACAGTATTGGTCCACTAAAGGTTTCAGGAATGAATCTGTTTTCTATTGACGTCAGCATATCAGTCAAAACATCCAATCAGAATACAATTAAAATCATAATAAATAGTTTCATATTTTTTGAAAAACATTATTATTGATTACTTAAACTCAGGATTATACTATGCATATAGCTTATCGTTAGCTTAATTTACCAGTATAAATTATGCAATCAAATCCTATCCTCCTAACCTACAAATAGTTTTACTCATTAAGTAAACAATTACAGGTATATTTCCTATATGCCTACATTACCTAGAATATCCCCACCTATATAGCAGAATAACTAAAAATTACTATAGCAAATAATGCATATACTGGTCCTCATAATTCAAACTTAAAATGTTTTAATTTTCTCCCCTTACATAACGACTCATGGCACACAATTTCAATTAAGTTAAGTGTGTCACTATATAAAATACAGAGAAAATTATTTATTAATTAATTAATCACTGGCTTGATGTTGAAAAATGAGTTACATAACAAATGGAAATTCCATTGTTGCACTTTCTGCGCTCACTGTAAACACAATATGTATAGCATATGTATCGGAAATAAAACAGAGAAAGGAAGAAGAATTACATTACATTACAGATACAGATAATTATGAGTACAGAAAAAGACAGACCGACAGAAAGACAGACAGGAACGAGAAGAACGATATTTCATTTCTGAATTTTTGTTTTATATGCTTAATTAATTTAAAATAAAATAAAATAAAACAGAACAAAAAATTACCTAATAATCATACGTGGATAAATAATTCTCTTATGATCGTACTTATGTAGCACACAAAATAAAGTATAAAAAAACGGAAATCAAACGGACAGACAGATAGATGAAGAAGCTCGGAATCGAAATTTCAAAATCGAAGACTATATCATACGTATCATGAGTATAATACATATGTAGAAAAAATTCATAAACTTTCAAAAAACCTTCCCAAATTATTATCGTTTGTATGCTGTATAAAACGAACCATACTAGGTATTATATATGCAGATAATTAAGGAAAATGAAAGTTCTCTAATAGTGTCGCTCTCTCCAAAAATTCCAAAAATTGAAGTATTAAAAATCTTCTTACTATACAGATTGAAACGAAGTACCTACAGTAAATTAATCTGATTTTTTAAATAAAATCTCTCATACAAAAAAATAAAATGTAATTACACAAACTCGACTACAATGGTTCTATCGTTATATTATTATTATGCGTATAGTAAGGAGGAAGCTTCTCTCGCTCAGTCAGTGTGTTTCTATGAAAAATATTAAACACATCAGAAGCTTCCTATTTACCAACTTTCAAATATACAAGTACTTCAATACTACGTACTATATACCTACATACAGCCTTACATACTACTAGCACATGACATAGGTAATTACATTAAATAACATCTACATCTAAATCAAATGAATTATGAATTATGAAAAATGAAAGTATCGAGAAGGGAATGAAATGTATATTATGTATTTCTTTTGAATGAAAAATAAAAAGGAAAAATGTAATAATCATATAAATGTAATCAAAATTATAAAAGAAAACAAAACTGTGTATTGAACATAAACAAAAAATGCGACAGATTTTTAGAATGAGAAATAGTGGGTAAAAGGGGTAAAAAAATCATTATCAAACAAAAATTCCGAGAATAATATATCGTGAGTGAAGAATAAAAATTATCCATATCGAATTTAAGAAGTTAAAACGAGCTATGCCCAAAAATTCACCAAATGAGAGTAATGAGACACATGGATAAAATTTTAATTTTGAAGTTTTAAAAAGTGCAGAATGTTTCTATTATTGTTTCTAATCTGCAATGTTTTTGAAAAGTGCAATTTGTTATACATATCTACATATTGTTTGAAATGTGCACAAAATATTTTTTGTGACTAGTTTTTAGGATCAAGATATATTTTTTTTGTAGATAGCCCATTTTATTTTTAGCTGAAAATAAATACTGGCCCTTTTTAGTCTTCACTAGCGATATGTAATGTAGCATGCATATCAAAATATAAGAGAAAACTAGCACACACAAATAATTAAGAGGTCAACAAAACGATAGTAAAAACAAAATACATCAAAACAACTATAGACTCAACTTATCATGTGAATATAGATATAGAAAGTTTATAGACATTATACGTCTCACAGAAACTTTAAAATATAAAACCATAATAAAATTAAAAGTAAGTTGGTATTTAATAACAAATCAAGATAATGATGCCATATTATGACGCATATGGTTTTTGGCATATTACGATATTATGTGTCTTCTTTGTCCCTCCACACTTATGTTTGCACAGGTAAAAATAAAAACAAGATGGCGCGGTCAGCGGTCAGGGGGAGTTAGGCACAAATTACGACGTACCCATCAGCTTTGTGAACAGTTGATATTTCAAGCCAAATAAATACTGATCGCATTATATACTAGTGTAGCAAAAAAGGTACTCTCATATTACTACACATAAAGTAATTGGAAGAAGAAAAATACTCCGTACGTAAATTAAATGATTCATTAATACTGATAAACAATATATTAATACACAGACAGGGTAAGATGAAGAAGTAGAATAAAACTGTGTGGAAATTATAAAGCGTCTATAACGTCAAGAGAAGTGAAAGGATATATATTGTACCTTGTGTACCCCCCTCAATTCAAATGACGACAGACTGTGTAATAATTTTTGTGAAACTCAGTGTTGGAAAATAAAGTGTTTTAAAATAAATGAACAAATAAAGAAATAAAATAAGAAAAAGACAGGGACAGAGAAGAAAGAGAAGAAGAAAGTGAGAATGCTTGAGTTTGGGTAAACTCCAACCTCTCCTCTGCTAAAATGATGGAGTTTAGGCCAATCAGGAATCAGTTCCGCCAGTGAGGGTCGTCGGGAGGAGGGTCTTTCTCCTGGCTACAAAAATCCATCCATCATTCTCTAAAAAAATCAAACTTGATCGAGCTTGAAAAATGCGACAACGACAACGACAAAAAAAATCACTCGAGTCTCTCTATGCATATAATATTTGGTACTGCATAAATAATTCTCTCCCTATTTTTATAAACATTAACAAAAACAACAAAATGCGCTCGGAAATCAAGTTCAAAAGGCGATAGAAAAAGGCTCACAAAAGTGGCCAACCAACAATAATAAATAGTTTACAAAAATGCGCTGGAGCAATCCTACAAATGTGCAATAACCTGCCGCATTCCCGAACACCTGGAGAAAGTCGATTAGAAAAAGTCGATTGGAGAAAGTCATATTGGCCTACCTTTTGTTACAGAAACAGAACTATACTGTAACTTAAAAAAATAACTTTTTTTTTTATTTACTGTATTAATTATTATAGATAGGTAGATAGATAGGTAGACAGCTTTTACAGACATGCGCACCCATACAACGACCTCTCAATACATAACCAGTACCATACTTTAACTATATAATTTCCCTTGTTCTGCCTATAGGTCAGTGGTCCGCCTACACACTTGTTAAATATTCATCAGATTTCATTTTTTGCTTCATTATAAAGTTGAAAGTAATTTGACTTAAGAAAATATTATAATATTATATTCAAAAGATATTGAAAGGTCATATATGGTGAGTTTGTCTTTGTCTCCCAAAAACAAGATCGAGTCAGTATTGTAGTAGTTATAAGAGAAAAAACGATTATTTGGATAGCAACGCAACACGTATTACAAGAATACTACCAAACAAATGTGTATCTATAATTTTATATATAATTAAACTTAGCCGAGATTTGGACTACACATGCTGTGTCACACACTACTAAACCAACCCAAAACAAACGTTGCGTGGTAGGCACGTAGAATGTGGAGTTTGAGTGTGGACATGCAAACTAGAAGCAATAATTACAAAAAACTCAACTGACAAGATACGTAGGTACTTAAATATTCAAACATCCATCTGCATCCGTAAAGTTCCTACATATAGTTTCTCATTCTCGTTTGTCTTTGTGTTTGGTGTGCAACAATGCAAACTATATTTATGTATTTTATATTTTTTTAGAAAACAAAAGCATAATTAATAATTGTCTGCCTCTGCTCAGCGAGAGCAAATTGAAAGAGCTGCAGTAATTTATGGGAATTCATCCCCAAATAAATAGTAGATTGTTGTGAGAGTTATGGATTTAAAATCTGAGCGATAATTATTCAAGATTATAAGTATTATATATATATAATATTTATAATATTATGCAAGTTTGCTATATGAGTGTGTCAGATGAGAAAATCAAAAAAAGTGTCTCTACAGAAGAAAGTTTTTCAAGATCAGATCGGTACAGAGTTTTGTTTTTTGAAAGGAGAAAACGGTCAGCGCCTTGCCTAGGTTTTGTAATAATATCTGTATTTTGAATTCAATACGTGCTCGAGCTGTTCTTTTGGTCTTTATTTTTAAATTCAAATATCAGATATATAATATATTATAGAGGGTAGAAAAAAAAAGTAGTAGTAGAGAGTCAAAGTAAATCAGAGGAAATCAGACAGAAACATTATCAGTATTCGGTACTATATTTTTGCAGTAGCATAATTTATAGTATTTCAGTTAAAGGGTTTAGGTGACAAAGTTTATAAGCTATATATATATTTGCATTAATAAAATACTATCAGTATTACATTTTATTATTTTACAACGAATTGTTTATTTTTGGGAAACGCCTCAACTCACCAAATTCAAGAGAATTCAAAGAAAAAAAATAACCATGAATATTTTGTTTTCAAAATATTTTTATGAAATCTGAACCTATGAATCTGTGGGTATGTAGGTACTTTTGTTAAGCATTACTATTGATTACATAAGCTACATATTCGTTCGAAATTCGACCACCTTTTGCTTTCTCTAGCTTCGTCTATATAACTACACTAAAATCAGAGATGAAAACTAACTTCGCGCACAAAAATCTACTTAATGTCTGATGTGTACGGTACTAAACGACTGAAAAGAAATTGCGAAAAATCTTTTTCTTTTTTTTTGCGAATTAAAAAACTATTTTACAAAAATGAGCGTAACCTAGGCAAGGAGTTGCTCCGCTATTCTGATTCAATAAAATAAAATTCTATCAAGTCTAAAGTCGAATTTTTCTCCGTATTATTTAGAATTTAGAGGTTTATAATGGCAGAGCAACGAGCAGTTCTTCTATGGACATGAGAATATGAAGTACGTGCAGAAGATTAAATTTATAGTTTTTCCAAGCACATAATAATATATATATATATGAGTCAATACATAATTATTACCATGACTATTTTGTTTTTACCATCATACGCTGCTGTACACCTACTAATGTATAACATTTTACACAGACACAAATGACATTGGTACAAACACCCAAGAGTACAAGAATTAATGGACATAAAAGTAGAAATATGTAGTAAAAAAACATACACATATAGAAAGAGATAGAGACAACAAGAAGGTTTTGTATTGTACAAAAAATATTTATGAATTAATATTATGATTAGCAGTAAATATGTTACGCATGGTTTTCTTCCTATGTAGAGGAAACCTCCGTCAGTTTCTCAACCAAGTCTATTTTATATGTAGTTAACCCAATTGAAAAAAGTGGTTATTATTTAATAAACCAGGGTATTTGTGAATATAATGACACAAGTATATATATATATACCAAGTAATCAAATATAGAAATATTTACATATGACCTCAAAGCGCTGAGAAATATATGGGTACTAAACATGTAGGAAGGTTCTATCTACCACATATATAAATATCTCGTAGTTGAATGCATACTTGTCTGATTCTGATGTAAAGATATTTATAGAATTATTGATTAATCCTGCAGGTAAATATAATATTTATACATGTGGGTATACGGACATATCGGTGCATTCGTTTGTTTATTGATGTGATCCGATTCCGAAAATAAGCATATATAATGGGATGGGAAAGAAAAAAAATATGGGACAGAACGTTACCTTCTCGATGTGCTTCAATTTTGGTTTGTCATCCTTGGCAGCTTCTTTGAGCTCACCCCAATCTGGATCTCCTTGGTCTTTTCCCCACTTGGCGTACTTTCGTTTCTTGAGCATAGCACGGAAATCCATGCCACTAGAATCTACAAGGGAAAAAAATTGAAATATAGGTAAATTAAAATTGGTTTTAAACATTTTTGCTCTTGTCTTAATTTTTTGGCATGGGCGTCAATGATTTGTGGCCATGTTTCAATTTTCGATCACATTTCTCTTGGGTCTAATAACTTATGTGTGTGTGTGTTTTTGTAGACAGATTTAGTACCTGAGACATAGAGCGTCATCTCTGCCGAGTCCTCCCCATGACAATTGGTCACCACGATTTTGTACTGGCCCTCATCATTGGGCTTGGTTTTCCGAATGCAGAGTGTGATGAGCCCATTTTCACCGTCCGTCACGAACTTGTACCGTCCGCTGTCTTGAATCTCTGTCATGCCCTGTACATAAATGAAAATTTGCGGGGTTTGAAAAAATAATTAATTACTTATTGTCATTTGCAAAGGCTCAATACATATTATACGGCGAACATCATCGTCATCGCTAAAGGTTCATATAAAAACGGGCAAAAAACGTTCTGCTACCAAGTTACATTCTGCGTATTGTTTTAGAAATTAAAAAGGACCGTCGCAAAATATAAAAATATCTAAAATAAAAAAACCAAAAAACATAATCATAATTCATACTAGCATTTTTTGAAATATAATTCCACAATCTTGAGAAAGTCCTTGAGAAAGCACATAATTAATAAGACGTCTGATATTTAAAAAGATAAAATCCATAACTTTGAATTGGTGTATAAAATTTTGTCGATAGCAGTTCTCTAAGCGCCTTCAGCGAGAACGACAGCATACACTATTACAAACAAAAATTACTGTTGTTTGCTATATGGAATAGACGAAAGATATTTCCTGAGGATTACCTTGTAGAATTTGAAAGTTGGGGCTGGGTTACCTTCCACCGTGACCGTGATGTATGCATTAGCATCTGTAAAGGGAATCAGATGAGAGATTTTAATTTAGACTGTAGGTTCAAATCGCTCTACATAGTGATATATAGGTAAAAGTCATGCAAGTAGCCAGGTTTCAAAATATTATATAAGTATATTACCCATGATTTTATACTAACCCTATAATCCTCATAGATTGCTTGTAATAAATAACATTCCAAAAAATTACATAACGATAACCAGATAGTGCCATTATATTTCCATTTCAGTAACCATATAACCCACCAAATTTTGGCAGAGTACTCATAAAGGAAAAGAGGAAATATATAGGGCCTACATGTAAATGTTTTTAGCAGATTCCATACTTTCTATACTAAAGGCAAGTTGTCCCGTTTAAACACATAGATGCCGTCATGAACAAAAATAATATAATATTATTTAAAGGAAATAGAAGAAGACGAAGTAAAAAAAATTGGTTTTTTGGAACCTTCAACAGCTGAGTAGCTCTCGGCCACATCGACGATGGCAGGTGGACCCGCAGAGCCAGTGGGTTTGAGCGGAGTTGAAGGCTTATTAATAATCTCTTCCAAGTCAGCCACACTAAGACGGCGTGCTTCAGTGCTTGGTCGTCGACGCTATATTTACACACGCCCAAAAACTTGATTTATTTACAAATCACCAATCAAATCTTACCCCATTACATTTTTTCATGAGGCAAACACGCTCAACAAAACTCAACAACGTTTGTTCAGTTCAACAAAAATAAGACACAAAATAAATAATATAAAACCAAATAAAAAATCATATTGTGTATTGTAAAGCTCAAAAAGTTTTAAACTGCTGTGTAATAGACAATGTACATAATAATAATAATATACAGGTCACAAACAAAACGGAACAGAACATACATAAAACTTGAAACAGAAACATATAAACATAAAAATGTTGCATAAAAATTCAACATAAAGAAAATAAGAAAAAAAATAAACAGAGTATTAGTAAATATATAGGTAAAATTGGATTTCCATGTAAAATCTAAATTGGCACAAAACACTTCTCAGTACAAGCAAATTATTACGGTAACGGGTTTATTAAAGGGAAGGTTTTCTAATTCCTTAAGACACAATAGATTTCTTATCGTCAGCTTGGCATTTTCAAGAAATGAAAGAATGAATTTTTGAATTTACCAAACTTTTTTGTGTGCAAAAAATGAACACATTTTGCCAAGCTAACGATACAAATATGTGCACGATAAAGGACTCGTAAATAACATGTAGAACTAATAATAATAAAAACAGTTTAAATCAAACGATGGGTGTTTTGTTTTATTATAAAACTAAGTAAAGCAAAAAGTCACCAAAGAAAAGTATGGTTGAACAATTTAAGCGAAAGCCCATTCGAAAAACAAAAAGTCATAATCAAGTCATATAAACGGTTGCAATTTTCAAAATGCAATTATGTTATTATGAGTATAGGTATAGGTAAATACATTCAAAAGCATATATAAGAGTTACTTCCAAATTCCAAAAGACACTACTAACAAAAAGTGATACACACTTTGTTGTAAAAAAACGAGAGGACAAAATGGCTACGTTTAAAAAAAAAGTCTATGTCATTTTAAATATTTTTATCAAAGTACAAAACAAAACAAACCCCAAAAATAGATAGATATTTTACTAGGAAAGTTGATAGGAAAAGAAGATTCTAATTAATAGGTACATAACCTTCGTTGTTTGTATTTTGCTGCTCTTTTGCTTTTTTTAAATATATTTTTGATCAAGTTTGCGAATCAATTGTTATAATCCGAGTCCCGAGTATCTGGACTGTGTGGACTATATGCTATAATCGTAATTTTAATGTACGGTATTGTAGTTTATTCATCACTATTTGTCGATTTTTGATCAAATAAAGCTACTTCAAAATATAGAAACTTTACACACGTAGTACGCAGTAGAAAGTGAAACTAAACTAGAGAACTACATAGAAGACTATATAGAACTATATAAAACACTAATAAGACTAAAACTAGTCAAAAGAATACTATTGGTATTGCTATAGATAATTTATATATGTAGGGTGAGGGTGCTTAATTGTGGCCGACTGATTAAATTCGTATTAGTTGAAAGCTTTTGAAACTCGAAGCTGCAGAATCAGTATATGGAAATCCGAACTTTACTAACAAAATTTGAATTTTGCAATGTATCGACTCGAATCAGATATACAGCCGGTGGTCACAATTAAGCAGCTTCACCCAATATATGTATACAAGTAAAATCAAAAACTTATTATATTATAGTATCACTATAATAGATTTGCATGCTTCTCACGATCACTCATTCTGTTGTCCATGGACAAAAATGCATGTAGATATCTGTAGTTGCACTATATGGTAATAGACAAATTATTTAATTAACTATAAATCTAAAATTTTGAGACAAGAGGGTCACATATTTTACACATTACACTACATATTGATGTACACAGTACACATAGTGATTACATGTAAGACTGCATGTGAATTGTGGATGTACTTATGTATATAGACGACAAATGGAGGTGTGGCTTATAAAGCCCATCTGTACAGTCTACATGGATATGCCTATACTTTATGTTGCATGTTACCTCTCAACAAAATTTTCATGGATTTTTCATTATTATTCCCAAAGCCGAAGCCGAAAATTAACGCTTAAAAAGTGTCAATGTATTGTTTTTACATTATATTATTTTATTCTAGTATATTTTGAACTCCTGACCTATAATTTCAGTAATGCTCAGAGTATATATGTATAGGTAGGTATATACTATACAAAAGGATATACCCATGGTGTTTATAAAAAAATGTTCTGCTTAAGAATAGATAAAAGAAAAATTATAAAAACAGAAAAAAAACTGAACTTTGTTGGTAAAATTGGTAAAATAATTCAAAGAAAAATAGAGAGAAGAATATGCGTCAGTCAGTCAATATGGAAAAAAGTTGTTGGGAAAATTAAAAAATTAATTCATATATTATGTGAATCCAACTTACAACTTGTAACTTGTAAAATTACCACAATTCAAATGAAAATTAAAGGTATAATTAATGTTGTACGCTTTTGTACTGAGTGTTCTGCGTGTAGAGTTTTGTATAATTATACCGCTATAGTAATGGGTAATAATAGGTGAATGGTATATAACAGAAAAATATAAATAAATGTAATTCTCAGACTACATGGACTAGGGCGAGAAAAGGATTGTTTGTTATTAGGCTGCAAAAACAGAAGGGAAAATTAAAACTATTTTAAAAGTATTATCAACTTAAGTTACTCAGTAATGTCACCTGTAGTATAAACAATTTTGACATTGCTATACATTGTATAATTTTATTAAATTTGAAAAAATCAAACAACTTTGAAAGGGACTCAATTTTGTAAAGCCCTTTGTGCGTGTGTGTATGTGTTTTGTGCCGTGCCAATCAATGTAGATTTTTCTACAAATTGCGACTTTTCAAATACTCTCCATTACAGACTAGTATACTGTAACAGATGACAAACGTAATTATTACAGGTGTGAAAGGTTCAAATTCAAATAAACTATATGGACTATTTTTTGTCCCACTATGGATCACGAAAATCATCACGAAAACTACTTACGAAACGGCAAAGTAAAATAGACTACGTGCAATAATAAAGATCATAGTTGTAGTACACTGATTACTACATAGTAGTAGTAGTAGTAGTATATCCATGAGTACTCTACATACATAAATAAAAAGTGGAATAGTAGTTGCGTCTATTTCTATTTCGACAGTCAATAAATAATATGTAACTAATAATATATAAGACTAATAAAATATATATATAGTGTACAAGGTTAGGTTAAAAAACAAAAAATTGAACAAAAAAATAAAAGAGAGATACGAAAATAAAATAAATTAATTGTATCAAATAATATTTTAAAAAAGATAGTTCAAAAATTGCCAGAGATGTAGTAAAAGGCGCTCGATTAAATTGATGACGATGATGAAGAGAGTGACAGAGAGAGAGAGACAAAAGACAAAATAATCGTTAAAGACGATTTTTTGTCTAAAAAAAAACAGGCGACTATAGGAATCCCAATGCCGATACCAATACCGACGGCAGACGGAAAAGCGGACAGGGTTTGAACCCCGAGACAAAAGTTGACAGTTGACATGACATATCAAAACAGTCAAAAAAACTAGATAGGTAGATGTAATTTTGCAGACAAATATATATGGTGGTCAAGGCAAAAATACGAAAATTAGGAGCAATAATATATACCACAAATCTAATAGTGGTCTCTAATCAAATGAGGTGCTTCAAAAAATTAATATAGCCTTATATATTATGTAGGTATATGCTTGCTAAAAAATTATCGAAAAAAAAACTAATATGAGAAAGCTGGACGGTATATAATTATATATATAGAGGTATATTTAAATGCATACCAGACATGACATACTATAAACACTGTAAATAAGTGTTTCTAATTTTTTTATATACTCATTGGATGCTGTAGTATATAAAAAAAGTACAAAAAAAAATTATAGACGGGACAGACATATCGCATATATATAAAAAAATGTATAGCTATGTGTATTTAGAAACACTATAAATGTTTTTGCTATATTATATAGACAAATTCACTGGCACTGGACAAAAAAGAAATTAACATATATAATAAGAAAATGTTGTTGTTGTTGTTGTTGAATGAATTGTAATAAAAATTTGTTTTGTTCTTAATTTTCTTTTGAAAATCAGTATCTATATAAAAAGCTGTCTCTATTTTTTTTTGTGTCAACAATAATAAAGTGGGAGCTTACATCTTTACCGCCGTCTGTAACTGCGAGCCCAGCACGAGCGCCTTTTTTCTGAACGGAACACAATCAGAAAATAACAAACTAAAAGATTAGGGTACTCAAGAAGAAATTACGTATGAAAAGTCTTTTTCGGTTCTTTTGTTGTCGTTTTTGCTTCCGTTTTTTGAATTTGAATCAATTCAAAATCCATAGGTCCATAATATATTATGATACAGGTATTATAGGTACAGGTACAGTAGGTACATTATATCTTACTGACAGTATAGTACCTACAGTCTTATGCTGTATATTGGCATGGTCAAAAAGTAAAATCTATAATATATAGAAATTACTATTGTATAGGCACATACAACGAACGATTATTATTTGCATAGTATTATGTATATAGGTATGGGTAAGGGATACCGATACATAATGGTTATTTACTACAGTAAGAGTAAGTATAAGAGGCAAGTGATTTATATATATATAGTGATCAAGATTTCATGCACGTACATAATAATAGAGCACGTAGTACTATATACATTCTAGTTAGTAAATTATATACACTGAAAATATATAATTTACTAACTAATCATATAAAAATCGGATTTCTTCGATTATATACAGGATATCGGCATCGGATATATCCACGAAATATAGTATATATAGGAAGATACAACATATATGTATATAGCTGAATTTTTGATATACAGAATTGCAGATATAGAAATATGTATAGAAGAAGAAGAAGAAGAAGCAGCAGCAGTAGCACTAGCAGGAGCAGCAGTATATAGAGCGCAGCACATCGTGAGTGAGATGAGAGGATAGGCAGAAGGGATTAAAAATTAAAATGATGAGTACAGTAAATTAATATTATGATAATAGTTTTGTTTGTAGGTGGACCCACCCGAAGGGAAACTCAACTCAATGAAATCATATTAAATTAAATTAAATCAATTCATTAATTCATTATAAATCATACGGTAAATGTAACGAGAGAACGAGAACGATAAGTAGGACAGTAATAGTAATGAAATTAAAACTAAATCATAATAAATTAAATAATAATAACAACTGATGCATTGTAAGAATAACAATAAGTAATTTAAATCAATGGCTGAATAATAATAGTAATAATAATTACAGTGGAGAAATAGGGAAATCTCAAAAAATCATACGTTTTGTCAACCAACCAACCAACCAACCAAAAAATACCACGAAATCAATCGTCAACCAATCAACCAACCAATTAACCAACCCAATCAACCAACCAAATGTTGTCGCGTTTATAAATATATATATACAGTACAAGTACAGCGGGGTGCTTCAAAATTTGTCAAAAAATAAAAATGTCAATACAGAAGAAAATAATTTTTTTGAGTATTTCACGCAAATTAACAATAAAACTTTACAAAAAAAATCATAGAAAATGTATATTAAATTATTCGTTTCAGTCAGGATTTTCTAAACGTCTATACATTTACACGGAAATGATTTCTCAAGAAGAAATGGTTAAGTATGAGAATTATATATGTACAATTTTAACTACAAGGTTTTACATCCTTCCAAATGATTTCCATGTAATTGCATAGGGAATTTCGTTTTTTTGCACTTTTGCAGAAATTCAGCAAAAAAATGTATAGAGTATAGAGGTAACAACAGGGATAATATTATTGGCAGTTCAATTTCGGTGGTGCAGTGACTATCTTGAATAGCATTACAAAAAAAAAAGTGAGCAAATTTTTACTTTTTACTATCAAAATAATGTCAAAAAATGTTAAATTTTGCAAATATTTAAAAAAAATACATAATAATATATCGTATATTTTTTAAAGTGATCGACAGTACTATGTATAGTCGAATATTGAAAATATTCAAAAAAAGATATAGGTTTTTGATGTCAATATTATAAAAGTACGAGGAGAACTGATGGCTCAAACAAAAATTATAAAAGGGAAAGTTTTGTGAAAGTTAAAAATTAATGTTTTTTGATATTGTCCAAAACATGAAAGATACAAAAGGGTACATTTTACCAAAAAAAGAGAGATTAAAAGATACAGGATAAATAAAAAAATAAAATCAAAAATGAAAAGTTAAAAATTATAAAAAAACAGGTGA
Organism: Dicyrtomina minuta; assembly: GCA_949802685.1. Taxonomy (NCBI): domain Eukaryota; kingdom Metazoa; phylum Arthropoda; class Collembola; order Symphypleona; family Dicyrtomidae; genus Dicyrtomina; species Dicyrtomina minuta. The sequence continues at coordinate 89,826,290 of OX461809.1, forward strand.
AGAGAAAAAAAACTTAAAAATGGATAGAAAAAAAAAATTAACAAAATATGATATATTATATTGGATCTCCTAGCACCCGAATTGTATCTCACCTTGTCATCAATAAGCTCACCAGGTCGAAGTTTCCCACTCTGTGGTAATGCAAAGTAATATAACCCATGTTTTAGTATTATCTTAAAATTTCTTTTTTAAAAGATATTTTTTTTTGTTGGATAAAAATATTTCCAAATGTTTGATTATCAAAATGTTTACAAAATCGCGCCATAGTCAAATACCTATATATAAAGTAAGTAAGGTACATGCTTATATGTATGGTTGATATATATTATATAATTGAAATTTACTACAGAAGTCTCCCATATTTCACATTTCGATGTAAAAAAATAAAAAGATTATTATTTTTCATCCATCTTATGCGTCCCACATTCATCTTAGTTTTTTTTGTAAAGATAAAAAACTTTTAACTTGAAAACAAGACACAAAAAAACCAACCTACCTATACCTACCTACAAACGTATAGGTATACCTAAAGATCCAGATCCAGCCTATCTACTTACATTCTACAGATAATTTTGTATGCAGCCCTTATGCACATATGAATTGCTATGCCCATACATCTAAAACTTATACTTGCGATTAGCGTTTTACTTACTACTTATAGAATATGTAGGTAGGTGCTAATAAGCCGGCTTATAATCTATAATATTATTAATAATATTATATTATCTGACAAACCAAACCAAAAGAACCTCACATTCATACACTCACACCTACCCTATCAACAGATAGTTTAAGCAGTAACAGAAACAGACTAACAAGGAAAGCACACCGTATGGTACACCCAGATTTTAAAACCACCTAGTGTAATCGATTTACCCATCTTAGTGTACTACAACGCTAAAACAACTCGGTCGCATTTTGCGCCGTTCGCTCACAGTTGCCCGCCAAAGTTTAAAAAAGTCGATTTTTTGATTTTTTGCCGCCCCATAGCTCCTACAATTTTCATCCGATTTTCGAAAAAATTGAATTTTTGGGATCTCTAGAACATTACCTTAAAAGTAATTTCTGGGTTTTCAAAAATTCGAAAATTTTCATTTTTTCCAAAAAAGTAGGTATTTTTTAGGGCCTCAAAAAGACGGTTATTTTAATTATTTTTTGGAAAAAATGAAAATTTTCGAATTTTTGAAAACCCAGAAATTACTTTTAAGGTAATGTTCTGGAGATCCCAAAAATTCAATTTTTTCGAAAATCGGATGAAAATTGTAGGAGCTATGGGGCGGCAAAAAATCAAAAAATCGACTTTTTTAAACTTTGGCGGGCAACTGTGAGCGAACGGCGCAAAATGCGACCGAGTTGTTTTAGCGTTGTAGTACACTATGATAGGTAAATCGATTACACTAGGTGGTTTTAAAATCTGGGTGTACCATACGGTGTGCTTTCCTTGTAAGTACCTAAGCTACATTAAATTCAGAGAATTTTAATGCAAAACTTTTGTATAGATATTTCAGATGGAATTTTTCTGAATTTTCTTCATAATAATATTTCAAACTTTTCTATTATTATACATACTCTGTTTGTTTTCGGAATATCTGTCTGTAGCAGAACTAAAGCAGCCAACGGATTATTACGGATTACGGTTACGGATTTGAAGCAGCTGCATATAAAAGTAAACCTTGAATTTGAATGTTTGAATATAATAAATAAAGTGTGCAATTTGTTCTATCTCTTATCAAAGGAACTGAAAAGACTGATTAAACTTGTACTCGAAGATGTACGTTTAATATGTAGTCATTTTTTTTTGTTTCACTTGCACCTACTACAGTTCTTTCTACAGACGTAGTGGTTAATAATATATTATAGCAACAGAAATTGCAGCAACCAAAGAGTGGCAGAGAGATATAGATAAGATAAGAGATAGAGAATAGGATCTTCTCAACTTAGGTGATCAAGGAAAAAAAGGATTTTGGTTTTGTTTTTGTTTTGGTAACCGGTCCGGTCCCAGTCCCGGTATGAATGTCAAATTATTTATATCAACCCATAACTACTACTTGGGGTGTCCAAATCTAATAATAATAGTAGTATTACAATAATAATGCCATAATGGGAAAGGATAATAGGTTTATAATATATATATGATAATTATATATAACAAAAGTTTTTATTTAAGTTACTACAACTGCAAACTGCAAAAAAAATTGCTGCAATAATAAAATATATTTGCGCAAAAAAAAGAAGTAAATAAATAAAGTAAAAAAAAAGTAAAAAATTGCCAATATATAAAAAAGATTTAAGTTTTTAAGTGAAGCTTTTTTTAGCTTTTTAAAGTATATTTGAGGTGTTTTTTAAGTGTGTGTATGGGGTAATGGGGTTAAATGTTTTATTTTGTATGTGTGTGATTATCAAAATTAAATTGCAATTATATTATAATGCATATTGATCACATATATAGTTGGTGAGTTTGTGTTTGTATATATGGAAAACTACGATTAAAAAATTTGCGTTTGCGATTACGTTTGCGAGAGCGATAATTGGCTTTTGATATTAAAACAAAAAAAAATCAAGTTATAAATTGTTTTATTTAAAAATGATATATTGTACGACAAAAACAAATATGCTTAGGTACTTGCTGCTTTATACGGAAAAAGTTAACAAGAAAGAAATTTAGACTTGCTTATGAATGGGAAACTATTTGCTTGTAAAAAAAACATTTTTATATTATTTAAAGGACTAATAACGAAATAAATAACGAGAGCGATAATGATTATAATTATAATTATGATTATTATTTTTTTGTCTATTGCAAAAATTTAAATTTCGATTTCAATTTTTTAAAAATGTAAATGAAAGATTTGATTATTATTTTAATTTCAATTGATTATTAAAATATATATAAGAACAGAAAAGAATGAAAGGCGGCAAGAACAAAGTATTAAATTTAAAAAAATTACCAAAAAATATAACAAAAATATAAAAAATGAAAAATGTTGGGTACAAAAAGAAATATAAAACTATGTATATAATATTAAAAAAATTAACAGTAAAAGAATGTAGCCTTCAAATGCAACGACATCTAAACCTCCTCAATCAAATCACATCTCAACTCACCCTTTTCTCCTCCAACACTTCACCAGGACGAAGTTTCCTATGTTCCTAATAATAATCACAATTACAAAAAACAATTCAAACCAAAAATATCCCGCTTTTTGAGTGTGTGTCTTCTTCTAAATTTTTGTGTGCATTGCTGTATTTTTATATTTCAAAATACAAACCAAAAATATCAATAGAGCAAAAATTGAACCAAAAAAAAATAAAAAATACATGACGCTCCTAATGGTCAAAACAAAAAAGAAAACGTTTTTGTACACTAAATTAAAATCTAAACTTTCCCGAGTGTAATGGATATAATGTCTATTGGTATTGGTAATATGGCAGTGGCTATATATAATATTCATGGGTATTATGGATTGTGTATGTGTTCGTTATTATCTTTTCGTTTACTCAAAAAAATAGAAGGCCCTATTTAATCAGTATAATATATAGTATGAGGGATGGGAAAAATATAGGAACCTACCTAGATAATATACTAAAACAAACGTAATATAATATAAGTATAATATAGGTAGGTAATATAATTTCTTTTTAAATTCAATTCGAATTTGGAAAGTTTTAAGTTTTTTTTTTTTTGGATTTTTTACAAATTTTCAGAGTTCCCGCGTCGAGTTCAAGCATTATTACGTCAATACTGTGATAATAAAACGTTCTCATCTATATGGTCCAATGTCCAATAATCCAATTTGTTTTTTGCTATGCATTATATTATTGAAAGCCTAAAAGACCCAAATTACTTCCACTACTTGCTTAACAGAAAATTTTCGAAAGAGCTCATTCCGTGGAGGTTCCCATTATATATTACAGAAAAACAAATTTGACTCGTAGTCGTTAAGTCGAAGACATAGGTATACATAGATTAGAGGTAAGGTATACTATACGTAATATAGGTACTATAAAGATACTATACAAATAAGCATCATATGCACATCTCATTCATATTTTGGAAAGGCTCTAATATATACCAATTGTGTGATTTAAATATATATATATATATATACCTCCCATTGCGTTCATTCAATTTCAATTTTTCAATTAAATACCGCACATAATTTAGTAGTACGCAAGATAAACTGATGTATAGTACTATGTATCATACAATATAATTATCAAGTCATAATAATAATTTAAAATAATAATCGTTATTGCCATTTTGAGGTGTACCAGTGCAGTGTGCCAAACTGCTTTTTATTTTTTTATAAAGGTATAAAATATATTGGTCAGCCAATATTTAACAAAAGAGGCCTAACAGGGGGAGGGGGGTACGGGGTATATCCATTATATTTTGAGTAGGTATGTTTAACTACAACTACATATACGAATAAACATAAAATAAAATTTAAATTTCTTTCTTTACCAAGTTCGACATCCTTATTCCTTACGATTTCAAATTCGAATTCGATCAAAATTCAATTTCTTTCCGATCCTTTCTGTTGTTGTTTCTTATCCAACCAACAAAATAACTAAACTAAGCTAAACAACAACAGCACAGCTTTCTTTTTTTTTCTCTCTCTCACACGGAAATTTTTTGAAATGAAACGTTTCTCCTATTATTTTGAAATTGACCTCTCACGGCGAACTGAAAACTGAAACTAATTATTTGCAGAGGCTCACTGTGTAAATAAATGACTTTATTTTTGAAAAACTTTGATCTTGACTGATTTGGAATTCGATTTCGAATTTGTATCACAAACAAGCACTAGAACACTGCATTTTTGACTAAATTACCGAGATCACTACCACCACCAGCACCCTCTACTAATTTTGGTCATTTTGGTTTAAAAAAAAACAAAAGCAAAGTAAAAACGACTGGCAGTGATGCCGACGCTGACAAACACACATCAACGACTACATTCCACAATTCATCGATCCAAATTATTGGAAATTCAGATATTTAGATGAGAAAAAGTGTCCTGAAAACGTTGGGCTTTTTTCCTTTCAATATTTCAAAATTGAGTTTGGATAATAACAATCTTTTGTGTGCTCTTATAATTCTTGCACTTTGCAGCTTCTAGTAACTCTTAAATTTAGGCAAGGGGCGTAAAATCACAATGAATTATTTGAACTGAACATTTTCGAAATTCCGTGTTCTCTCTCAGAAAAAATATAGTCGTAGGATTCCACCCAAAATAATTCAGATTGTATTGTTGATTCCGTGCATCACATAATTTACAGATTTTTTTTTGCACAAATTTTAAACTATACTATATATTATATATATAGTATATGTTAGAGTTCCTGAATCTGATCTCTCTTTGATTTCTTGGTGTAATTGGTTTTAATTTAATTATTTTTGGTGGATCTGCAGTTTGGCACACTGACTGATGACGTGAAGACGAAACGATTGATATAATTATTTTTACGTAAGTATAAAGGTCAATATATAATGATATATATATTGATCGATACTGTATGGATGGAAACTGAAGATATGACTCTCTAAATACTCAACAATACACCTAGATTATATTATTGTAATTATTGATGATTTTTAATGAGATGATCGTAGTACACGTAATATAATTTTTGTTTTTCATGGACGAAGATGATGATGGGGAAGAAGATGAGAGACTGTACTGTGAAGATAATTTTGAAATGGAGAGATACAGAGAAAGAGACAGAGAGAGAGACAGAGAGATAGAGGATTTTGTGTAAAATGATTTTGTTTTACCTCATCAGTAATAATAAGTGATGGTCTCCTTCCCATATCTTCGGGTGGAATGAGAATGAGAGATCCACGTCTTGATGAGGGACCACTGCCCGGAGCTAAAGATCCTTTCCGATCACCCACCGGCGTCTTCTCCCGGGACACTTCCAATTTCGGGGGCTCCACAATAGCAGGCTTCCCAGCAGGAGTCTAATGCATTTAGTTGTACAATCTCAGATTAGACAGACAGTACATATCTTACTTTTTCACACACGAATATACATATAGGATGCCTATATCTCATAATACTATATATCACTCTCAAGCCTCTATACATATGTAACTACCTACGACCCACTCTCTTTTTTAATGTACGAGTATAAAAATATTATAACTATATTAGCTTGATACGTACATGGTTCTAAAGTACTACTTACTACACCAATAAATCCCATTATAAATATTTGAATATTTAAATAGGCATTTAAATACATTGTAAAATCTACCACTAATTATTATATTACTTGTCTGGAGCTGGCTCCCATACCACTTTCTTTGGTTTTGGTAGGTAGAACTTTTTACCTTTGTTTTTAAAACCCCCGGATGGTGGTTTGCCTCATTGCATTATAAGTTACAGTCAGTTAATAAAAAGTGTATATACTATATAGGCATGGCAATTACTCTATAGTGCTCAATTATACAAATTTACAACATTAATTTGACCCAAAATAAATCCGCGTGTGTGTGTGGGGAAAGAAGCTCAGGATACTCAGGAAAGTCGAGATCATTATGATTATTAAACAGATGTAGGTAGGAAAGGACTCTGCCATAATAACGTTATAAATGCTACCCCAATTATCATGTAGTAATTCAAAAAAAAAGGAGATGAAAAGTAACAGAGACATTCATTGAGCTTTCTTCTCACACAAAAATTATATTAACTAGAATACTGTGGTGATAAAGGGAAACTATATCTACTACATATAGGTAGCAGAGTATATATACACATTTAGACATTTACTTGGAACTGAAGCACTCTACTTACTAGTACATAGCTAATTCAAAGTCTCAATCTTAATTCTATAGTCTATAGCACTACTACATACTATGCTATGTACTACTGATAGATACAGGTACAGCCTATCTATAGCTATTTCACTTCACAACAACTGTACTTTACTTTACTTGAGGTGACGCACACAAATTCAACATTGAAAGTCAACATATATAAAATAAAACATAGTGTAGGTAATTCAACTAGCAAAAAAAAAAGAATACGAACTAAAGAGCCAAAAAAATAAAATCGGAGGACGGAAAGAAGGAATGAAGAGAGAGAGAGAGATACTATTTTCCATTTTTTCTTTCTCACGCTGACATACAATACTTTTACTAGAGTCACTAACAAATCATACAAACATAAAAATACACATCGATAAAATGCATCGTGATAAGGGGATACGGATTACGGATGCGATGCGACGGGATGAGATGAGATATGAATTGTTTTGAGGAACCCAAGGTATAATGTACATAGTAGAATAGCTACTTTGCTCCGTATGAACATAGGTAGGTAGGATAGGTAGGTACATAAGAAGGGGAGGGAAAGTTCAAAACAAAAGGCACAGGGGAAATGGAGCGCTAAAAATAAATATAGGTAAACGATGATCGACAGCAGCATAATTTTTGTGAGGTTCAACAAATGACGTAAATCATTTTCACAAAAATTTATGCCACTATAAAAAAATGCACAAAGTCCTTGCTATTTGAGTTATATATGTGTATAGGCACATGGACCATACACCTACAATGTTAGATGTATAGCTCAGCTAAATAATTCTATTCCAGCATTTAATTGGGGATCTGGCCGTGGCCGCTAGTCTCGGTCTCCTCGTACCAACTAATAACAGACTAGAGATCAAATTATATAGTAGAATTTAAAGTGCATCTAAATCTCAATGTGAGGGCCTATTAAATCTCAAATCATTTAACAAGCATGAACCTCATTTGATTTCGATTTGAAATTACATATTAATAGTACTCAAAAAGTCTCAACCACAGGCCAGGAACTTAGAGAATACACAGTAGTGACAGTCGACTGGGGAAAAACATAAAATAAGATGAAGACGCAAGGCCACATTAAATTGTTCCGGAACCCCTCGTTCTCTCTACGTTACTAGGACGGCGACGGCTACAACTATTAGCTCATCTGTTCTAGTAGTAGTAGGAGAGCACTGATTAATATTGTATCTATGGATATGTATATAAAATAAAGTGTCTCTCTGAGTGTAGGTAGGTGGTGGGTACGACTGTAATCACTGGTCCTATGGTGAGACTGACTGACTGAGTGAGGATAGTGAATCATGGAAGGAGGGAGGGCGGAGTTGTATTTTAGTATTTGGAGAAGTCAGCCAAGATCAACAAGAAGAAAAAGAATAAAGTCAGAAAGTATTAAAGTAAAAGAAGAAGAAAAAAAAAAGAAAATGAAAAGACGAGTGGATAAAGTGTAAATTTGGCCGTATGTACTTGAACGAGGAAGGAGAAGCTCTGCTGAGAGGGAACAGGTTAATTAGAACAAAACTGACGATGAACCACGGAGATGAAGATGTAAAAAAGTTTAAAGACGAAGACCACATGGTACAATCCTTCCTACTGATATCTGTATTTTCCCTTTTCCTTTTGGTCTTTCATTCCTTTTTTTCTTCTACTGTCTTTTTGTTTTTCAATTTAAAAATGAACTCCTCATCAAATATATATATATATATTATAATGTGGGCTCTACTTTCATATAATATAATTTGAACAGGAGGTACATAAGGGACATTATTGAATTAGAATTAAGACTACACTTACGAAGAAGTAATGTAAGAAGGCGCCTTGCTACTCCTGTCCCTGTCATTGCTCCACATAATGTATTCCAATTTCCAATTCCAATCTCAATCCAACTTTTCAATTTTAACTAACTAAACTCCAGTCAGTCGTCCTTATTAACAAATACATTTGTCAGCTGGCTGTCCCTAAACTATAGACATGTTTACAAATCTAAGCGGATATATATAGTCTATTCCATGCATAGTGCACTGAGTCGAGTAATCGGTGTAATCATCGACTGGAATTGAAAACGTCTGCTTGGGGAATGTGAAAAATAAAATAAAGGGGAAAAATAGACAATTCGTCGTGAAAGTAGAAGAAGATCAAAACCAGGGAGGCCCATAGAAATCACGCAATGGAAATGTCTAATGAATTCCGAGCGTAAATTTTCTCGCCTTTTGATATTTCAATTTTAACTCGCTCTCCGTCCTCTCCTCCGTCTCGCTACGCTAATGGCATTTAGAATTTAGAAACTTTTATTTTTTTGCGTGGGCTTCCTCCTTTTTTCTTTTACTATACCGTAGCTAGTAGCCAATGTAGTCTCACTGTAATATATACTATACTGTACATACAAATGTGCGGTAGGGAGCTATATATATTATTATCATGTTTAATAGTCCTCTGACGTTTGTTTTTCCCTCTGTATTTCTAATTGTAATGGTCTATGTAATCCTCAGCCCGAAGCAATGTTTTAGTTTTAAACGCCTAATTCTTTAATGAAAAATAAAATTGAGCATTTACATTTTACGACCAATATAGTTTAATAGTGAGAGGAAAGTGGAAGCAGACGGGGGAAGAAAAAGTAGGAGACCAGGCGATACACAAGATTGAGATAACCATAATCTTACAATCAAAATGAAATGCGTGTTCTCAAAAAAATTGGATCAGATTTTAGATATAGGAGAGCCTAATTCTCTCCCTTCTAATTTTCTAATTTCCCAATCCTTCCACCGACACCGGGACCTCCACCGCCTTTGCATACATAGGGCACATAGCTCTGTTCTCCCAATTTTACGCGATTGCAAATTCTCATCTTACAATCGAGGAGTAGATGGAGAGAACGTGTGTGAGTGTCACTCCATGGCGATGGCCAGGAACAGATCCTATTTTCCCAGCAGCAGTTAGCAGCATTGTCTTTTATTACATTACGAAGAAAGAAAGAAATTAAAATTAAGAGCCGACACACACAGCGAGCGAGAGCGACATAGAGAGGAGAGAGAGAAAGAGGCAGGGAAGATGTCCCATTTAAAATTCGAATAGACTACCCAACACTCTTCGGCTCTGACATAAAGCCTAAGAATTTTCAAACTTGAAAGTTGACAATTTACAACTTGTGTGTAATGTTTACTCTTTCCTATAAAATTAAACTAACTTTCACGAAGCCGAAGCCAAAGGCCAAAAAAACCAAAATCAAAACAAATGGCTGGGAATAGGAATAGGAAAAACAAAAGTCACCAGACGCGGCAGTGCGGTAGGGAAATGAATAAAATATAATATATTATATGATCAAAGAACAAGTTGACTTGAACCTGAAAGCCTTCAAAAAATTCCCTCCTATGTATCCTATTACTCGTACGCTCCTACCTCTTCTTCTTCATCCGACTCTTCGTATGATGGTGTTGGTGATTGTGAGAGGATTACACAATTGCAACTCTCAACTACCCGCCTATCATTTGATGGCTCCCCATTATTATACACATGTCATACCCACACATAGGACATGGGACCAATAATTAATACGACATGAAAATTTACATGCAAAGATTTATTGACTACATTCATGAGAGTATAAAAGAGAGGCTCATCTCTGTCGCCGAAATAACAAAACCAACTATAAATTATTATGACTACTCGGAAAGGACCACGTAGGTACATACTCCCTTCGTCATATCTGTATATACTCAGAATACCATAACGATAACGATAACAGTCGTCGGAGTAAAACGAAAACGAGAGAAAGAGTCATAATAACACTCGCTAATTTTATTATGCTTTTTACAGTGAATCCTGAAGCATCAGAAAAAGAAGCGCATCTACATAATATATGCACACTCCCTATGATCCTCGGAAACCCTTTGATTACTGTATTCGCTTTCGTGATTCCGTTATATTCCCTCTCCTATTTCTTTTCTCTCTCCATCTCTCTCAATTGTCTGTATGTGTTTGGAAGGCTAAAAATATTTTCTACAATAGAAACAGACCAAGTCGCCAAAATGAGATCTGAGGCAAAATAAACGCTATACGTATTGTCATACACATTGGAGAGTCAAGACTCATCCGTACTATAAACTCGTCTCTTTCTTTCCTTCGGGCCCTGTCTTCCTCATTCTCTTATATGTATTCTTTGAAGAAAATGAAACCGAGGGAGTTTAAAAGGGTATTCATAAGAAATGGTCTCTGAGCACTGTGCACTGTCTATCGGAAGTCTACAAGCGTCAAGCGGCGGCTCCTCTCTTCTGTATTAAACCAAATGAAACTATCTATAGACTACCTGAAAAAAATGACTTGGCTTTACAGAGAGTTACTAGTTTGAGTTTATAGGTGTGTAAGTAGTCCTGCCATCATTTATTATTCTATTCCGATTCATAACTCACAAACTTGATGTATAGCTCCCTACCTACCTACCTATCTACATCATAATATATTCTTAGCTTATTTAAGTGTGTCTCCTTCCTTTACGGTTATAGACTGCAGTCTGTATAGTCTGTAGAGAGACGCTCAGGGCCTGGTCTGGAGTAGGTCCTCCATTGGATTTTGGATTGGTATTGGCATTCGTACTCGTGTGTCGTTCTCGTTGTTGAAACGGGAACCGCCAACTGAGAACGACGAGGAGCATACCAAGGCGAAGGTAGGGAAAGAAATGATGATTGCCATGTAGAAATATCAGTTAATGTTCAAGTGCTCAGCTGAAAGAATTGCTAATTGCAATTTGTCTCGCGTTCTGGGGTCTCTCCACCAAACAATGACTGAGTAGTTTTCATTAGAGAGAATCAAAACATTAAAAATATTTTACACACTTTTACACTCTACTACTACCAGCCTCAGTCCCGGTCCACAACCGACTCTATATCATCGTACTCACTCACTCAGTCAGTCAGATTCCCGTCCCGCCGTCAACTCTGTTTTTCAGCAGAGAGCAGACAGAACCGAGTCAGTTCAACCAACCACACATCATATGTATATAATACAGACGGAGAATGGAATGTGTGCATCTGTATGCATAAAGTATAAGAAGCCCTATATTAACCGGTCCGGGTACCGGCCCCGGTAGGAGTACCCGTACCTGGTTGTTTAACAAAGAAAACATTATCAACTATGCACAGAAAAAATCCGCTGCAGTTTGTCTCCTGTCACTAAGTAACTAGTTGGAACAGATGCAAATGCACAACCGGCACCGCTCACACTCACCACATCTCCTTGCACTTTTCCTATCGTATTCTTAAGTAAGTACTCCTCCTAGTCCTTCCCACCATCACATACCTATGCATAGACTACACAGCTATATTTACATTTCTTTGAAGTTGAAGTTGAAAAACTATATATTATAATGCTAGATACGAGCCCGCCGCCGTCATTATTACAGATAGAGCATCTTATCTGAGGAAAAAGCCATCTTAAGAATAAGAACAAGGCGTTTTTTGGTTATTATTTAAACTCGATGTTTTTTGAACGTTCTCCCTCAGCCCCAAACTTGAGCTCCACCAACCAACTCCTGGTTTCTGGTCCAAGTTTCACTTCTTGTGGTATCTATAGCTCAGTGACCGTACATATGAGGAAAACGAAGGCATGAAGGGACATACATAACGAGTTGAATTTGACACGGTAATCGTATATACAGATAGAGTAGACACCAGTACCAGCACCAGGATTCCAGGATGATGTTGTACTCTGATCTGAATGTTTAATAAGGCGAGGAGAGCCAAGACGTCAAGAGAGTAAAGGCGATGCCAATAGTTTCTCCCCCAAAAAATAATCAATTCAAGCAAGATTTTCAAGAATTGAATCACATGCTGCTGCTAGTGGATGGTTCGGGGTACATATTAGATATGAATGTATTTTTTTGAGTGTGAGGCGTTCCCACTTTAAGAGCTTTCATTTAAGAGTTTAAATAGTGTGGAGCTACCGGTATGGGACCGGGTCCCGGACCGTTACCGGTCCTGGGAAGTGAAGAGGTTGGAGGTGGAGACGGGGAAAGAGAGAGAGAGAGAGAAAAAAAAATAAAAAAGAGGAGGTCGTCTATCAGTTGTCTCATATGATGAATTTCACTCTTTCACTCTCTCAGCGTCTCAGCATGCATATGACTGAGTCCCCATAAGACAGTGCAACTTCTACGTTGAAGAGATGTGTGATTCTGACTGTGACTGTGTGAGAGACGACTCTGTCTACAGGCTACGTATCTCATCTCTCTCTCTCTCTCTGGGAATGAAGAACGACGACAACGGCAACGGACATGAGAGAGATAGAAGATAGGAGATGAAGAAGAAAAAGAAGAAGAGACAAAAAAATCGACAACGGCATGGTTAAGTTTTGTGTGTCAACTGTGTCACTCGATGGTTCTTCATGTCAACCCATGAATTACACTCGTATCACTGGCAACAGCAACTACTATCTCATGTTTCAAAATCCAAGGGCCTCTCTCTCTCGTTTCTCCATTCAAGCCCAACCCTATCTGCTGAAGAAGTAACAAGTCAAAAGAAGTAAGACTCATCTTGAGTATACAGAGAGTGAGAGATCTCTTTTCCTTCGCTCTCTCTTTCTACTTGTCTTTACCTATGTAGTTATTTACTTTGCAAATCCTCTGACACGACACGTTACGTTACACACATGATCAGGAGGAAGGCAGTGACAGTGACTCGAGATGGGGATGAGGATCAGGACTCGGGACGAGCGATGTGATACTATGTACCTACATAGTACGGTACATATAATATACAACCAAAATCCACATCCACATCACCGCCTAGTATCAAGAGCCCCCAGTACAAATGCATACAGGACGTATGTATAGTACAATCTTCTGGATTCGGCTTCCACTTTTCCCTTTGCAACTTTGGCATGTCTACACAGAACTGACTCCACTACATTTTTCAAAACTACCACAATTAAAACGCCCTATGTGCACAGCCCGTGCACTGCTCTAACCATGAGACTCTGTAATCAGATATTGAATTGAATTGAATTTGTATTATTTTTATACATAAAGTCCCGTCACATATTTTTGTTTGTTTTTCTACGCAACCTACTCTCACAGGTCTCAGGTCTCCGAGTCAGTATTTACACTACTTATGTAGGTACTTACTTTTTAAAACCCGGGGCTATATACCTACCTTTTAGACAGGCACGACTGATAGAAACCAAGTGCACAGTATCAGTATTGACAAGCGGAATTTTAAGTGTTTTTCTTGTAAGTATCGTTAGTACTTAATGTGACATTTTGGAGTGTTTAAATAGAAAACGAAACAAATCGTGGGGAGTAAGTAGTAGGATCAATGGAGCGTTTCCTGAAATGCATGTTCACAAATATGTAGACTCGAGAATAGCATAATTCGCACCCTCCACCACGTATATTTATAGAGCTGTGGACACTATGTGCAGTGTGCTAATCACTATATGGAGAAATACATATTTTATAGAAAGGTACATGGAGGGATTAGAAATAGAGTGATGTGATAAGCTTAGATAAATGAAACGCGGATTTGTTCGGGTTTACGCAGAACATGGGTGGGTAGTTGGGTAGATATATAGGTATGGGAGGGTAAGGTTCATGGTAGCTACATATGCATTATGACATACCGCACCTAGACTTTTACGCTATCATCCACTAACTGAAGGAAAGAGAGCTGCTGTGTCTCAACGGAATTTGAAATCTCTCTCTATCACATAGCTTGTCTCACAACATCTATAATTGTGACAATGGAAGTGTGCAATAAAATACTGATATAATTATATAGTAAATAATTCCACATTATTTCCAACATTCACATTCGTATTCGTCTTCGACTATTTTAGCATGAGCTATAAAACAAGTATCAATTACGAATTACAATTTATTACGACTCTAAAGACCGACCAAATGAAAGGGGACGAGGATTCCAATCTGCATCTACTTTCCCTGTCTACTATCTTTTCTCAAGCCTAAAAGCTAAAGTGCTTTCCCTTACTTAAAGGCACTTACTTTTTTATTCGACTTACTATTTTAATTTTCGAGTAAAGCAAATAAACACCTTCAAAAATGCAGTGTATATTTCTATTTTTTGCAATTTAATTTCTAGATCAGTATATGCTCTAATAGTAAGATTTAAGTTATTATCGCTTCTATTTCAAACATTCAAAATGCATAGTGGGAAATAAAATAATAACAATAGTAAAGAACGAATTAAAATACCAGTATTAAAAAAAAGATCCGAATATGAATAAACATAATTAAAGGGAAAAATGGCTGGAAAATCAAGAGAAAATTACTGAGATAAAATTATAATAAAATGGTGTTAAAAAATAGGCGAATCGTTTAGAAATAATTATTAATAGGTGGGTAAAAAATAAAAAATAGCCAAAACATTTGCATGTGAAGTAACGAGAGCTATGTATAGGCGGCAGAAGAGTAAAAACTATATTGATGTAATAGGGATAGAGGGTCTAACGTGAAGTTTAGCTCTTAAACGTAAACGAAAACGAATCAGCTTTGATAATATAATATATAACCTTTTTTTATATAGATAGTATATATGTTTGGTTGGATGTGCTTGTTTTGCTTGTGTGTGTGTTTGAAGAACTGTACCTTTTTATCTTTGGCAGTGGGATGTGCTTTAGTATGTAGTTTAGATTTGGGAGGTTCTATCTTAGGTGGTTCTACCTTCTTTTGATCAGCATTTACCATTTTGCCCTTCTCATCTCCTTTACGTTGTTGAGGCTCCGCTAATTTTTTCTACACAGACACAGACACATAGACATTGAGAGTCACAAGACACCAACAAAAAAAAAGAACACATAAACAAATCACATCACATCACAAAACAAAAGATGAACTTGTAAAAAATTCCTCTGCTCACTACGTGGGTATAAAAATACATATATACATATAATAATATTATTATCATTACATACATAAGGTATACTGATAGAATAGGTACTAATGGATACGGATGTATGAAAGGATTATAGATAGACGACACAAGAAGTAAATTCTCAATACAAAAAAAAACGTACAATAGCGATAAGGACAACACAACCTCAACCTTAACGTCCTCAATATTACCCACAGTACACATCCTTCTACATTATATAAATAAACGTAATTTATTATTATACACAATTACCTAATTGCATTGCATTGTCACAAATCGAAACTTATAGTGCAAAAAACTTGGACATGATAACAATAACAAAAGAATTTAAGACAATGACACATATAAAGTACCTACGGCTACATAAACTACACTATAGTTTTGAACAGATTTACACTCTTCTATATCTACAACGACGGTTGTGTGCAACTATTTCTATTTCTATTGAGCTATTTCTCGAAATCCTCAACCATATTGACATGACATTATTCCTATACTAACGATAAGTGCTAAAAATATCTATAAAAAAACAGTCAACTACTACAATGGACTGAATACAAACAAACAAACAAACATAAAAAGCTAATCGAATGGAATTTTATCTTTCATCATGATCTTCCAATCCCAAAATAATAAAGGTAACTTTTCAAATTTGTATAAAGATTTGCATAGTCGTTAAAAAATGCACAAAGCATTTAATCTCTCTATAATTATCTCTGTACTGTTGACTGTGTACACACCATATAAACCCGGGCTTAATTTTTCCGAAGCAATTATGTATATTTTCATGTTTATAGATTTCGTAAAGGAAGCTTTGAAAATTCAATTTCTCGTGACTTCAAAATTACAAAAACGAATATTTTTTGCCATTGAAAAAATACTTAACTACACACACACAAGTTTTTCCTCTGAACATAGTTGTTAAAAAAATAGTTTGCTGTTTTGAATAGGAAGGTAAACAAAATTAAAAAGAAAGTCATAAATCCCTATTCCAAAATAGTTGTACTGTACGTATTTTTGTTTCCTCTTCAAAAAAAGGTTCAATAGTATGTTTGATACTTTGAGAAAACATATGCAATGATGTGTACTACCTTTTAAAAATATGTTCAAATTAAATGCTTTGTATTTAAATCGACAGATACATACAAATTTTAGATTCTCCAAGCTTGGCACTTTCTCGATGATGTCTATAAGTTAACTTTATGGATCCAATCCAGTACGAGCAGAAGAATACGAAAACAAAATAGACAAACGTTTCCCTGCTGTTCTTTTAGTTCCCATAATGTCTACTCCATACTTCATAGTCCGGATTTTTTTTCTTGTTATATTTTTTTTTTGTTCATCATAAAAATAACGGGAGCGAGCTGCGTACATATGTAGAGCTGCTCCTTATTTTATCATCTCAAAAAGAGGACCGACGACGGGAATGCCAAGTGTTGGGATCTTTACCAGTCAGAAGTGCCAGTGTGTGGTTGTTAAGCCGCGAAGCGCTTGGACTTGTTAGAAGCAAGTTGAGCTTTAGGATTTGGGAATTGGTTTCATGAACAAGATAAAGATGAAGATAAAGAACAAGGTGAAAGAAAAACTCTAACACCGTCAGTCATAATTAGCATGACTGATGAATTGGGAATTTTGGAACTTGTTCCCGAAGTACCCGTCAATTATAACTTTGAAACTATTACGTTTCATAATGTTTAAGTATGCAGTTACCTCCACGTCTATATATTCATACCTCCAATCCCAATAATATATGACAAATCTTCATTTGTTTCCTTGTACACTTTGTACTTTGTAGTCACTAATAAACTAAACTACCTACCTACGTGAGTACGCGTACAGCGTGCTATACACGTCAGCTCTCAATCTCAATATATAATTACAAACTATACTTACAAATATGTGCTAATCTATCATCATGAGAGAATAATATATCAAAATATTTCAAAAACAAAATCCTATCGGTATTTGTATGCTCATTTTTGCTCACCTTCTCCTCCGTCTTTTTGTCAACTCCCCGTTTCTGTAATTCAAAACAAATAAAGTACCATTTTAACATCTCAGTGAGTCATTCTATTCCAACTGTACTGACTGAAATGGTCACGTGGAAATAGTTACTACACCATCAACTTGTTACTACATCACAATTAGAATGACAAAATATA
Source organism: Dicyrtomina minuta (assembly GCA_949802685.1). Lineage (NCBI taxonomy): Eukaryota > Metazoa > Arthropoda > Collembola > Symphypleona > Dicyrtomidae > Dicyrtomina > Dicyrtomina minuta. Next base: position 89,844,139 of record OX461809.1, read on the forward strand.
CCCTACCATACCATATTATTACATGGGATAGTTAGAGGATATTGGGGACATGTAATAAATCTAAGTCCAGTTCAGTTGCACTCCTGCCATCATCATTCAACTATTTTCATCTTTACCAGAGACTATTTTTAGCAAAGTTTTTCTAGATTTATGATAAAGTCTATAACCATTCAGTCAGAGTCAGGGATTTGAAAACAGAAAAAAGATAGGATTTCTAGGAAAGACACAAAAATACTTTTAGAAAACAATTATTCAAAAAGTATCATGTGTAGGAAGAAACAAGCTTTACCAAAAATGCATTCTATAATCTAGATAATTTATATACATTTCAAAAAGGATGTTTTTAGGGAGAAAGTACTTTTTTGAAAGTGCATATTTTAAAGAGAAACATGCTTTTCAAAAAAAGTGTGTATCATACTTTTCAGAGTGCTAAAAACCGGCATAAAGTATAATTTATGAGAAACAGTTCTTAAAAACTGAAAATAGTTCAAGAAAAACTGCAAAATATCGGAAAAAATACTCGCATAAATTTTGTTTTAGAATTTACATTAAAAAGATGCAAAAATTCCCAAACCCATCATTGTAGCCTATGAAAACCATGTTAAAGGCTATAAACCCCACAAATCCTGAGGTAGCCCAACAACAATGAACATGACAGATGTGGTGGCTCTGGGAGGTAAAGATGTGTGACCCTGTGAAAATAGTCTCTGGCAGAGAAGTTATTTAGTGTGCGAATTCACTTTGAGAGTGAGTGGCTTCTCCCAAATGTAAGTTCCATTTGCATTCGGAATTGCATTTCATCTTCGATTTAAAACATTAAAACATTTAAAACAAGAATAAGAAGAGGCGGAGAGAGAGAGAGAGAGAAAAGGAGGTAGAGAGGAATGAAGGAAAGAATTGCTCCAACAACTCCTCCTGACTTCCACTGCTATTTTGATGCATCAAAGGAATTCACAACATAAATAACTTGAATAGTTTGACGGCACTCTCTCACTGAACTCGAGTACTATATAGGTACATTACCTACTCAAATACGGGAGAGGGAAGGGAGGGGGTATGCACATACGGAAATAATTCATGTATCATCTACTTATACTTCAGTATATCCTTATCACATTCTTAAAGAAATATGGGAGCGGTGCCTTATGTCGGCGTCGGCCCTGTCATAATATACCTATATCGTAATATAAGTCTAAGGTATTATGAATGAGAGAGAGAGAATTACAAGATTACAGATCACTTTTCCAAACTATAGTCATATAAAAAAAATAACTGTGTACGTAGCTACTCTCTTCAAGATACACGTAAACATGTTTTCTTTTCGGAGATTCGCCATCCGCCAAAGGCTCATTCTCAATTCTCAGCCGACCATGAATTTGATACAGATACAAATTAAGTACGTGATACATGATCTTCCGATGATAATGAACTTTTAGTCATGATGAAATCCATTAATAATACTGGAAGGGAGAAAGAGAAAGAGAGGGAGAGAGAAAGAGGACGTAATATTATATAGGGAGACTAACTACGAAAGATGGGGACATTGAAACACTACAAGATATTTACATTTGATAAAATAGAAATAGAATTATTTAAATTTAACCTGTACCAAAAGAATGAAACATTTAATTGGAAATTATAAAAGTAAAATTAAGTGTAACTTTCATGTAATTACCAGTCATTTATCATTAGAAGTTTTAGAGCCCAACAATCAATATATGTACCCAGTAATGAGTACAGAATTAAACACAATATTAATTATAGAAGCAGAGCAACACAGAAAGCACGCAACAATGACAGTGTGAAATAACGCACATTAAAAAGCAAGAAAGCACACAGCTTATAATTTGCATATTATTATTATATGTCTTATATAGGTTTACATCAAAGAAAATATCTGTGAATTCTATTCTACCCTCTGACCTACGTGGACGTATGTCAGGGAATTAAACAGTAGCAGTGAGAAGCCACAGTGAATTTCTTATCATTTTTAAAAATTTTAATCTAAAAACTACAAAGCTGGTAAATTTTACTTAATATTTCAGTAATGTATAGCGATGCAACATTGGTGGCATTATTAAATGTGTCAATGTTCATAACATGGTTAACCTACTTAATGTTTAAATTACTACATTTACATTACTTTACTCAATCATATCATATATACACAATATACGTATTGCATTTTGAGATTTAGATAGTTTTTTTTCTACTGACTATATGGAATTGGAATAAAACTTTCTTTCAGATTTATTATAGAACATTTTGATGGAGGTATTTTAAGCTGGTACACTGGTACTGGTGCCCCGTCCAAAAGGTATAGGATTAAGCATGTAATATACCTATATGCAAATTTCACCATATACCAAACGTAATCTGCCAAATTTTGTGATAGTTTCATCAGTCTATTCATTGATTTTGGTACGTATCAGATATCACGGATCAAGTTGAAAAATTCAAATCAACACTTGTAAAATATTACAATTCTTCAATTCAAAAGGAATTTAGAAACCAAACAATAACTCTAAAGAACAATAATTTTGAAAAACGTTTGATAACGTCTACCCAAAGAGCGGGTAAAAAACTCAGGAAATAGATAACAGAATAATTAAAAGGTAAAAAATATATCTCTTCCTTTCCTTACATTTGTACGAAATCACTCTTATCACTCTGATTTACAGTTCAAAAATTAAAATCATCAGCGAAATAATGCATATAGCAAGAAAAATGTCCCCTCATCCCCTCAAAATTGTGTCTACCTTTTCAAAAAGCAATTTAAGATATTAGAATTGTCAAAATTGGCAGTTACAAAAAGAAGAGTTAGAATAATCAAAAAATTTGCAAATTATAGAAAAAGTCTATTAACTTCAACCATTAACAAAAAATACTTGGAAAATTAAACAAGTATATACCTACATAATAATATTTACAAAATTGCAAAAGTAAAATTAATGGAATTTTAAATCATAAAAGAAAAACTACTTATTTTAATTAGTCATAAGAATGACTTGTATAATCGGCAATTGCAATAATTACTATGAAATTAGAGTGTAAAAAAATATGTATATTACAAAATGCAAAATGCAAAAACAAAACTCAATTGTAAAAAAAATAATAACTTTGTGAATAATCGTGAGTGACTACTACAGTGTATACTTACAGATTATATATATTACGTTCAAAAAAAATATAAAGATATTAAATTTTTTTAATATGTAAAAAATACTTCTTAGGTAATGTTTTAATTTGAATTGTTTGTTTGAGGCATAGTTTCACCTTAACCTCAGGGACGGTGACCTTCTTATTGTTGAGTTCGACTACACTGCTCTCATCACTCGTCTCCTCGTCCGAGCCTTCAGACTCTGTCACTTCAGGCAACTCTGGCAACTATATGCAATTTGTAAATGTCATAATGGCACGTAATATAAAAGACACTCAGTATATATAGAGCTTACATATAAGGTACGTACTAGAACGTAGGTACACTAAAAGATATTAGGTGTATATAATTTAAGATTAAGGTATATATGACACGCATATTTTATGCATGTACATTTCTCCACCATAAGGCCTAAAACGCTTGAACCAGGTCCCAACGTTAATTAAAACGGACATGAATTAGAGTTTGAGGAGGAGGGCATCCGCATCCATTTTTGAGTCAAGAGCTATCTTTATTCGAATCAGATTATTTATATAATGGGCTCGTATGTCATCATACAATATGTCTACGTCACCCCTGAGTCGTCCTGTCACCCTCAACAGGTGGAACTTTTATCAATGTACTAATTCTTTTTGAAACCTGAATTGGAAAAATTTGACTTTTGACATTCAAATTTCGACACCGTTCAGGAGACGGAGACACTGTGTACTTTGTACTCGTTCGTCCGCCTCAAGTTCTCTCGTTTCCAATTCAATTTTCGTCTCCGGTTCAAGCGGCGCGCAGTGTAATTATACATATAATACTGGTGACTGATATGTATAACAGTCACGATGCTCTTCCTATACTCATATGCTACTACTTAACTAGAGACTTGTTATTTTAATATACAAATATATATGTACACAAATCCTGTGTAAAATCTACTCAAAGACATCACTTCATTTTATAGCTGATATATAATATATGATTTTAAAGACTATGATTTCATTTCCCTATGCCAACGGACGAATACAAATACAAATGTAGTTATAAGACGCAAAACGAAAGCATTGAAGAAAAAACAACACGCTATATATACGAGTACGGTAACGGTATACTGCTCAAGAAACCCAAATCCAGTAGATGATTATATGTATAGACAAATACATATTACGTGAGCCTAGGTAGGTACGTTAACTTAAATCCACACACCACACACACACACACAAATATATAATTATATACGAAATCTTACTTTGACGTCAGGACGAGCCTTGTCTTCCTCGATGATCTTGGGTGGCTTAGGAACTTCCGCCTTTTTACTTTGAATCTACGCAACACAGTACACAAAGCCAAAAAGGCTCTAAATTAACTCTCTAATCTAATTAGCTAATGACACTCTGCTCACAACACACCTGACGACACCATCATCATAGAGTGCCGCAGAGGACGTGCACTAGTAATAGTGCCGTCGGAGTTTTTGATATATTATTACATTTATCCACATATGTATATGTCTTTGTAGATAAACATTGTAGTTTCAAGTCTGAATCTGAAACACGTAAAGGCTCATTACTGTCTAATGTCTAGACCATTCTGGACTTTTTAGACTTGTAGGCAGAAATTTAAAAAAAAATACAATTTCAACTCAAATACGTACATGACGCTAAACGTCGTGTTATTTATAAAATCAATTAAAAAAGCGCCTATTCTCTAATTTTTCTAGTGTCTGTGAGCAAAATTTGAAAGTCAAATTACTGTATTGACACGAAATTTAAGAAGCATTTTCCTCTAACTATATAATAAATTAAAATTATGAAAAAACAGCTATCAAATCCACATTAAAAAAACGGTAGTTAAAACCACACTATGTATCTATGTACGTAGGTAATGTTTATAGTTGTATCATAACATTTTATATCTTGACCGAAATGCAAAATACCTACACTACTCAAAGTTTTCCTTCTTTTTGTTTTGAAACTTGTACATGATTAACATTTTCCTCAAAAGATTTTGCGTATCAAAGGAGCGCATGAGAAAAGAAAATGGAGATAGAATATTTTGCATATTCAAAAAAGATATATAGAAATGAATTAAATGTGATTAAAATAGTTTAATAAATGAGACTAAGACGGTATTATCGGATAAGCAATGACTATGAAATTAGAATAGCAAGACAGGAAAACAAACAAAAACGACTTACGCCACTAGGCTCTACAACAGTTGGAGGACTTAGTACAGGTTTTTGCTTATTATCATCCACTTTTTTCTCGCTAACCTGTTTAGAATCATCAAACTTCTCTGCCTTTTCTAGTTTAGTCTTTTCCATGGTTTTAATCTCTTTCAGATCTTCAAACTTTTCAGCTTTCTCGAGTTTGACTTTCTCCCGACTCTTAATCTTTGCATACTCTTCCTTCTCCTCCACTTTTTTGAGGCTATGTTTCTCGCTCACACTGAGCACAACCTTTTCTTCTTCTTCCACGTGCTTAAGATGGAATGGATTCTCCTCAGGTTTCTCAGGCTCCTTCTCCACAATCTCAGTTTTCCTTAATTTAGGCTTTTCAAAGGTGGAAGTGTCCGCCATTTTAACTGGAACTTTGGGTGTGCTGGGTTTAAGTTTTTTCAGTGGACTCTCAGGCTCTGGCTTCTCACCAGGTTTCAATTTTTTAACTTCATCCACAACTTTAGCACCTGGTTTTTGCACAGCTACTTTCTATATAATTTTCAATCACCAATACAAATGGTAGTAACCAAGAAACTACAAAATTTCATATCAATTACTTACACACACGGTCAAGGGCGTAGCTGGTATTTGGAGTTCAAATTTGTGTGGGATGCTTGCAGTTCATATGAGATATATATTATTTACGTGGTTTTAAACAATATGGTTTTAGAAAATATCAATTTAAAATTAGTTGTAGGGGATTTCAGAAATTCAGAAGAAAGAAAATGATTACTAAAAATGCTGAACAAAACCAACATTTTTAACACTGGCTTATACTTTGAATGAATTAAATTTTAAAAAAATACTGGTCAAAATGACCAGTACAATGAGTTGCTCGAATGGTCATATTTATAATTTTAATTTTAAAATGTACCATCCATTCTGTAATCTCTGGAAGTTGCATCGCATCGCATTCAGCTACGCCCCTGGAAATCATTAAGACTACTATACCAACAGTACCAAATAGTACCAACTTCTAAATACCAACTTCTAAATACCAACTTCTAATTACCAACTTCTAAATACCAACTTCTAATTACCAAATGTAAATTATGAAATTTTTATATATACCAATACCAAATCAATTGTAAAATTTCAAACTACCATTACGATTACGAATACGATTTACTATCTACTATTGCATCAATGATACTCGCAATACTCAGTCAATTCAGGATACTAATACAGATGGATACATATTTACAGGGCTACATACTTACATCATTACATAATATTTTTCATCATTAACACACTCCAAATAATCCGTGTTACGCCTACAGAATAATGATCTAATTATCCATGTCAATAATAATTACCATTCATATCAACCTACGTGAATACCATTTACCATTGCATATGGGCTACAGGTAGCAAGTGAAACACTTAAAACAAAGACAATGTAAGCCAGCAATATTTTAAACAAAATGAAGCAAGCAAAAAACATTGAAAAATTCTTAAAAAAAGAAACGCTTTAAAGTTCAAAATTGATAATGCATAGGTGGGTACTATAGGGGAACAAAAACAAGCCAGGAGTTTGTAGGCACAGGTACATTGTTTTTACACTGCAAAGCATAATAAAAGTAGGTGGGTATTTAGGTGGCTTTAGTTTTGTTGAGAATGGAGATTTATTTAGGACGAAAAACACTTAGTAAGAAGCTTTATATGTAGATACTTTCCTGCAGCCAAGTCCGCCGTAAACCAACGTTTTAACTATATAGGCTTAAGTCTGACATTTTAAAGAATTTTTGTTGTCCTCGAATGTTTCACAAATCATCATCATTTATCAATACTTAATATAATATTGAAGAGACCACCTTATTACAAGAGATATGAGAGTGAGAGCCTCTTACTTCATCTATATTTGCACAGGAGTCAAAACCATGACTTCCCTTGCATGCCATGCCATGCCTTGTCGTGGCATAACATATAACATACCATAACTTCCCGTTACATGACACTTCAAATTGTAATATCAATCGCATCTTCACTATACATTCATACTTGTTTCTACAAAGCCAGCACTCAACTCCGTTGTACTATTATGATACATGATATATATAATAATATATGACAATTGTTGAGCTTTAAAAAAATCTTAACGACAAGGGTAATAGTATGAAAATGGATAAGGATAAAGGATACATAATTATATATCCACATGCAAGTACTAAAGCTTTATATCTGTCTATAACTATTACTAATGTAACCTGTTTCTAGCTTCTAGCATGTTTGTTTATAGATGAGGGATATAAAAAAACGGGAAGAAGAAAAAAAAGTTGTTCCCGAAAATCAAATCTATTTTAAGAGTCTTGCCGACCCCGAAGTGCAGACAGTTAGAAACTCTTTTCCCAATTCAAAACTATACCTCTTCTCGTAATAATATATGAGAAGCACCGCACGGGAGTTGAATGGAATGGAAGGGAAGGAAGAAGAAGCCCGCATATTCTTAATTCTAAAATTACTCTGCTTTTGTCTAAATTTTGCACAACCTATTTCCCTTCAACAAACATTCACATTTCTACTTTCTTCACATTATATTACACACTGCATTACATCATCCAATATTATTATTACTTTTCTTCACTATATGTAATTTTACAGCATGTTTGTTGCAGAATATACGGACCCTCACAGGCTACTTGTTTTTTTTTAAATCTTCAGCAGTTCAGGCTACAGTCCACAGAACAGCACTATATTATGCTCTAGCTATACTATAAATCTACACTATTACCACTGCCTCTCTACAAACATATCTCATTACATTAATACACATTTCATTTCATTGCATTTTTACTTGACGCTAAAGATAGATAGGTAGGTGGATAGATAGTACTTATTATTGACGAGAGAGTCAAAAAATAGCAGAATAAAAAACACGGGGACCTGCATGCAAATATATATTATAGCAATGATACTGATAAACTTGACTAATCTCAATGTTATGCTCAACTTCACGTCACATAGTCATGTGTTTTTTCCCTATATCCTTTTCGTTCTCGGGTTGTTTTTGAAGCATTATATTATTATGTCCTTCCCACTGTTTACTCTGAAACTAAAACTGATAAAAGATGAGAGATGAAAGGACTTTGCGTTAAGTTCCAATCTACAACTATATATCCTTTAAATCTTAAATTTGAAGACAGATACTAATCGTACGAAATTATTTCGATTTTGAATAGGCCTATTTGACTGCATCCCAAAAATATTTAAAGGATTAAATTGAGAAGGAGAGTGTGAGATTATATAGGTCATAGGCAGATTTAACATTAATATGCAAAACCCTCAAAGCATTTTCAACACAAAAATTCAAGTATTTACTGAAATACCAAGGCTGGTTTAAGCTGGGTACTGCTTGGAATGGAAATGACAGAGGCATAATATCATTATGTATTCTTATCGATGTGGATTCTTCATAATTTAATATTATGCTTTAGCAGTTAATCGTCACATCCTTTTCATTAGTAGACACTTAGCAACACTCAGAAAGAAATTGAGAGATAAATTTGTTTACATATTTATCTACAAATAAGTAGCATAACTTAACTAGCTGTATTAATTCGAGATAAACTCTCGTCTTAATTGTATAGGCAATCACTCAATATTTATATGTAATATTTATGGTTGTCGTTGGAGCTGTCTCGGTCTTGTCATCAAATCATGTTATCTCCATTTTGAAAAGGACAACTCATTGGCTTCCAACAATAATACAATCTTTTAAAAGAATATAGGAGTACATTTTTGAAATAATGGGCGAAAAGACTTTAAAATTTTGAAAACGTTAGAATGTATGCCGCCTTATTCTCAACACAACCAAAGCATCCATAATTGCAGGATTGAAAACAAAATAATATGTATATACATACCCAAAAAAAACTCACTGCAAACATAAATTTCAATTTTAAAAAGTACCTCATCATCAGAATTAAAATCTTCTGAAATGTCTTCGTCATCGGGTTCAAACTGATCTGAATTAGACTGTTGTTCACGTTCTAAGTCTAACTTCTCTGGCTCAGATATTTCTGGTTCAGATATTTCTGGTACAGATATTTCTGGTTCTGACTGCCCTGACACAGGTTTCTTTTTAACAACTCGTCGCAATTTTTTAGAATCTTTACTTTCGGGTTCTAATTGCTCTGTGTCATTTTGAGTGTCATTTTGAGCGTCATTTTGAATCTCATTTTGAGTGTCATTTTGAGTTTCAGGTTCTGTGTGCTCTGACTGTGACTGTTGTGGTTCAATCTAAAGTTTTGTATTACGAAAACACAGACAAATCAAGCAATATTTAAAGCACTATAAAAATACACTGCTGTATAATTACATTTAAAAAGCCTTACTATAAACTAATAATCGCTCAAAAAAACAGTACATAACGAACAAGCAACTTGACACACAATCCATATTCCCGAGGAGAATAAAGAGGTCGAGCTCATAGAAAGCTCGATTGAGTTTGGTTTACCACAAATGATCTGCGACTGTGCACGAACCTGTACGTACGGTGACTGAACTGGACATCATTATGGTAGAGCCATTACCACATTTTTGAAGACTCACGACAGGTACATTGAACTTTCTATATCCCTTTCTAATACTAATACTATATCATACTATTGACTAAAAGGGATCTAAATAAATACTAATTATTACCTAATAATGCTTTACGTTTAAACAAAAGCAAAAACTAACAACGAATACAACATAGCAAAAAATTAAAGTAATGAAATGAAAACAAATAAACGACGTTATTACGAAACGAATCATAATAATATAACAGTACTCATGGCTCCTTAATTATTTGCGAAACATACAATTACTCACCAACGAAAGCATAAGCACGATGAGACGATAACAGTAGATGACAATGACATCATATAGATGTTCACACTTAGCGCATTTTTTCAGACAATATACAATAAGCGTATTGCAATGTGTAATAATTATGAGTATCAACTGTTTATAGCTCTAACTGAAATTATAAGTTGTAGTTCTTCGGCCCTTTGACTTTTTACAGATGCTAATTAAATTATGATTATATAAATGGTATAGGCTAATCTACAGGTGTTTCGTGATTCGGAATCCCAATATTATCTTGGATTCGAATTTAAATGATTTTGAATTATCATTAAAAGTAGCATAACAATGCAATTATGTAGATCCGTAAGTATATATTAAACTTTTCAGCGTAATAATTTCATCTAAGGTTAACATTATAGCCTTTTATGTACCAATAAAATAAAATAAATATAACTAATAAAAACTCAAATAAATCATAACGTACCTTCTCGGGTTCCTTTTTCTTTTCTTCAGGTTTCTTTTCAGGCTCTTTCTTCTTTTCCTCGGGTTTCTTTTCCGGCTCTTTTTTCTTTTCCTCGACCTTCTTTTCCTCTACCTTCTTTTCCTCCACCTTCTTTTCCTCCACCTTCTTTTCCTCGACCTTTTGTTCCTCTACTTTCTTTTCCTCTGCCTTTTTCTTTTCTGGCTCCTTTTTCTTCTCTTCTTCTTCCTTCTTTTTCTCTGTAGTCATATAATTGTTCACAATTCAAAGTAAATAAGGGTAGGTATATATATGTAACAAAGTAGGTAATAACACTGCCACAGTTAAATGAAATTAAAAATCAAGAACCACCAGAGCTTATCATAAATTAATAATATCGCTGGGCAACTCCTTGGAGTTACTAGAAGAGATACATGAACCCTTTACAATTTAACAACAAATTATGTTACCTTTAACAGTGAGCTCTGCTTCAGACACGTTTTCACCGTACTCATTCTTGATTTGCACTTTGTAAGTACCAGAGGATTCTTTCCTTGTTTCCGATATCACTAGCCTGGCGATCTTCCCATCAAAAGAAACCTTTGTTTCCTTTGTTTCGCGTATCACCGTTTGATTCCTGTACATCATAATTTATTAGGAAAAGTACAGATAATAATAATTATTCGTAATTATCCACCTGTTGCATAAATCAGAGACCAGAGATTATACAACTATAAACTACCTCCTAATATAGTTAGCTTTTCACGGTAACTAAACACACAAAAATTCAATTATTCCTTGAAACATATGCATCGAGTAATTAATTTAACGAATTCTGAGAGATAGATCGTAAATAATTATTTACAACTGGCGCTACAATTACGTTTGTCATACAGGCACAGCAAGTACAACGTACATTTTTAAGAAAAATAAAAAGCTTTAGAGAAATTAAAGAAGTGGTTTAAAATAATTCATTGCTCATAAACTAGCTGTTGTGCAAATTCATACTATAAAGATGATTATGGGCTATACGACACGAGCCTCGGATAGTCGGATAGTAGTTATATATATATAGCATACAAGGTTGACCAGAAAATATCTCAGCTAAACTTTCATATAAACATACTTAAAAACTTGAAGCAAAACATCGATGCTGTTTTCCTTGATCACTGAAGTCTCCTTCGTTGACTAGCAAGAAAGGATAAGATCAGTAAAGATTTAAAAATTATTCGAAATGGAATAAGACTCACCTTGTCCAGATAATAGTTGCGGATTTATCAATAGTTGTCAGTTCAATGTACATTTCAGTACTCTTGCCTTCTTCCACAGTCTAAAATTACGAAAAAAAACCTCATTGCATTTTACGTTCAATGATTATCAGACATTAATGCAATTAGATCATTTCACTTCACATAGTCACTTTAACAGTGAAACAAAAAGTGTAGGTGGCCATTCAAAAATTAAAACAACAATGCTTCAAACTTACTGTGGATTTAAGTCCTTGAGCAAATTTAGGCGCCTCTCCCTTTGGCTTCTCTTTGGGCTTTGGTTTCTCATCATCTTCCGGAATTTCGGTGATTTCAACAGTCTGTGAAGTTGATTCGCCCTTTTCATTCTTGGCAACGAATTTGTAAGTTCCCTTATCCTCACTCTGGGCACTGGAGATCTCCAGCTGCACTCGGTACTCTCCCTAAAAAAATACATAATGAAAGAGCAACGTGTAGTAGCGATCACAATCAATTATATGTTGCAATAATGAACATTTTTGAAAAACCTTCTATAACAATCATGCAAAATTCCTTTAAAAAATATGCCTGAATTTGTTTAAACTCATTATTCATAGTTCATAGTAAATACATTTAAATACATTAAAAATACGGTCTGACTTTCATGATATAAAAACGTCAATAAAAAAATGATCACCTTCTGAATTTGTTGAATTTGAACGCTCTTCCGAGAGTCTTCCCGAATTTGTGTTGTTTCTTTAAACCAGACAACGTTAGGTGGAGCGGCACAGCGAACATTGCATTCGATGACGATGGTTCGCGTCTTCTGTACACGGACGATTCGAGGTTTCTCTCTAATTTGTGGTGCAACTGTGAATTAATTTGAACAGACAGATTATAGCCAGACGAAAATAGCTTAAAAATCAAAATATTATTTTACTTAATTATTACAGTTTCTGCATTCCTTGCACGTAAACTTTGACCTAAAAATTAAAGGTAGGTACACTCTAAACTTGACTTCAATATGCCTTCATTTTGATCCATATCATTGCATATTATTATTAGGGCTTCCTGATTCTCGACGCTGATTCATGGTGAAATGGTAAATCTGAAATTCACTGATTCACAGGACACGTCGCTCATGACATGCCGGAAACCACCCACAAAAATTATCCAGTTTAGGGCAGACAAATAATGAAGCCTCAATGCTAACGATTTTGATATACGGATATGACACAAAATGTGTTGACATTTCCAACGTTTGTCAGTAACATTTTGATGAAATATCGGGAAAACTGGAAAAATCTCACAGTTAACATCAAAAAGATTCAGTTAAGCCCGGAAAGGAAACACATGAAGTATGAAGAGAATTTTCTAGATTCTTCATTTACTCACTGATTAAAAGGCTGACGCTTCCCTTGCCTGAACACTAAAGTAATTCATGGTTCACTCCACTAATCCAATTAACTCAATTTTCCAGTTTTGGTAGTCGCTCCACCAACCACAGTCACTTCCGTTCACTAGTTGAAAACGGTGAACAAAAAATAAAAATGTTGAGCTCCTCTTGAATTAACCTCCACTATTTTAAGAATCACTTGTTGCAGTTAATGCAGTTGACGTTCCTGTGTTCCCATTGGCGGGCGACGGGTGATTGTAAAACTCGGCAAACGGCTAAAAACCGTCGTCTCGTTCCCACTCATTGTTCATGTAAAGCCCTCTAACGGGGATTCTGGTAATATGATTCGGCAACAATCTGCCGTCTTTCATGGAAGTCAAGCCGGTGGTATTTAAGTACGAAGTACGTAGGTACTTACTTGATTTCTTTCTCTATTGCTAACCATTTATAAATCGTACTACAAACTATTAAATTAATTATGGTGAGATTAAGATTAAATTGATTGCAATCATAATAGCAATGCAATGGTACGTACTTTCAATATTTAATGTAAGATTGGCATTAATTTCTCCGAATTCATTCTTAATATTGCATTTGTATAGACCGCTCTCTTCAGGTTGAGGATCCTAAAAATTGAAATTCAGAATTGTACATGTTAAGTCATAAGTACTCATTGAATGTTGTGTGCATTTTGTGCGGACGACTCTTAAAGTGTAATGTCTGTGAATTCAGTATTCAGTGTAGCATCGGATAGCATGCTAAAAGATAAAAGATCCAATCATAGTTAAGTCATAAGTTTTGATTGATGGTTGATAAAAGCCTGCCAACAGTCAACTGTGGGTGAAGTGAATAAGGGTATAAATTTGGGATCGTATGAAACGTATAACTTAACTGTATTGTTTCATTTTAGAGCTCATCTGATTGAATGATGATTGTTGAAAAAAATGTCATATGTAAAGCGTTTTGAGAGTATGTACAGAGCTTTTAAGATAAGTTTAATGAAAAAGTGTTGAAGCATGAAGATATAATTTTGTTATACTTTAAGATCAAGTCGAATGACGTAAACGCCACCCTCTTGCTTGATAGAAATGGAAAACTTGGAAGAGGCTTGAATTTCCGTTCCTTCACATGTCCAAGTGAAACTGGGTTTGGGATCTGCTTTCACTTTGCATTCCATAAAGATGAGTTTGCCATTCTGTTCGGAAACTATTCGAGGTTTCTCGGCGAAAGTTGGCGCCTGTCCAGCAGGCTCTGGTTCCGCCTCAATGTTCAAGTTCAGATTGGCATTGGATTCTCCATGAGCGTTCTCTACATGACATCTATATGTACCGGCGTCCGCACCACCTGGTTCCTGAAGGTCATCATTATTACATAATCATCAGTTCACTACTTCCTCTTTAGTTACGTGGGTTTTTATTTCATTTTTATTTTTCTCAGACCACAGCAAAACTTTACTGAATTGTACTGAGCGTAACTATGTTGAATAGTTAGTCAAAAATAATATAATTGTCCAAAAATCTTGGTCAATAGGCTGTCTATGGACCGCATGATTTACATGACATATAAATGAAAATAATTTTTTGCTAATTATTAATTGACAAACCTGTATCTCTAGTATGAGATCATAAACGTCTGACTCCACAGCCACGGTTCGCATGACAAACTTGGCTGAGGCTTTGACCTGAGTAGCACCACGAAACCATGTAACAGTCGGCTCGGGATTGGCTTTACAACGACAACGCATTGTAATGAGCGTTCCCGTTGAATTAGGTGTAATCTTTGGTTTCTCAATGAATGTCGGAGGAATGCCACCATCGTCTCCACCTTGAGTAGATATCCGTCGTTACATAATTATGCATTTTATGGGATTCAAATCATTTTTGTTTTCCACAGAATTTTCAACGATTAATGTGGTGTTGTACAATTTGTGTCGAACATATATCGAATATTATTTATCTGTAATCATATCCTGAATAGATATTATTGTATGCATGTAATTTGTTTTGTTTTTCTGTTTAGCTGTCTGTCGTTGTGAAAAATGTAGAAATCATCATCATCATATATATATATAATACGGAGTCAAGGATAAAGAAAAAAGAGACAGCAAAAGACATCAGATTTAAGAATTAAATCAGTACTCGGGGTATTACTTTTTTGCGAGTAACAATAACAATATAAAAATACATGTTGGGTCAGCTATACAGTACAAAGTATAAAATGAGACAAAGACAAACTATACTATTTATTTGTAACATGTATATAATTTTAATATCTGGATAACTGCCTGAGAAAGAATCATTTGTAACTTTCCAGATCTTTAAAATCTAAATATACTGACATAATTTTAAAGCGGACAAGTGGCAAGGGACAAAGTATATATAGCAGTCTAATGGACAATTGGAACAATACATATTGAAAACATCACATATCTCTATAAAAAGGCAATCAAATCAAGTTTTGGACAGGGCAACATAGATGTATAAAAACAATAATTGAGCAAAAGGAAATTGCTATATAACTTGGGAAACATTTTTTACGATACGATAAAGTACGAGTAGGTATAGTCAATATTTTTCATCTATAAACCCCACGCAAAATGTACAAGTGTAAGATATTTATTCACTGCAAAATTTTAAGTATGGTGTCCTTCACTTACAAGAAAAGAAATTAAAATAAATCAGTGTGAGTGTAGAAGATGATAGGTAACATTTTAAGTAACTCTGTTCATCAAAAATTGAAAATTATTTGTACTAACTACGGTATTCAGAATGTATAGCTGTGGCTACTAAGTACAGTTACGTCCGGTTTCTTTTGTTGATACCGACGTCCCTGTTATCGATACTTGCTTTAAAAGTAGATAGTTTCTCTGACCATTAGAGTATTATTTGGAATATCTACTAAGTAATGTAGAAGAAGATGCTACTGCTAAATATATCGAAGGAAGTTCTCTTATAGGAGCACTCTAAAATATTTTTGTACATATCTTTGTTGTTTGTTGTTGTTGTTGATAGGTTTTTGTCAAGTTAGTGTAGCTATGCACAAGTAAGTACTCTCACACTGTCATTCAAGGAGAGACTTACAAGCCTAGCACATAAAAAAAATAGAAAACATCACAAAACATTGTTTTTAGCAGGAATGATTAAAGCGAAACGAGCAACATAGTGAATAGTGAGAAATATTATGACACAGAAAAAAATAGCAAGAGCCACTAGTTAAACATGTAGCATTTCTACAGAGCTGGTAGTATTGTTTTTGTTTGCTGCATCTGCATCAGCCGAACAATTACACAATTTTGAGTTGTCAAGTTCAGCAGTTCATTCTCATGCATTGCTCGGACATTTTGTTTTGGGAAACATCATCAAATAAATAATCAAAATCATTTCAAATGACAGTCATATAATAATGCTTAATTATTAAATTAAATATTCGTAATTGTCTGTAAATGAATTGGATTATAAAATATCCTGGAAAAAATTTACATATGTTGCACTAAATAATTGTGTGTTGTTGTGTTACCTACTCATTCGTGGCTGTAGGATAGGGAGGGAAAATTTTTTACTTTCTTTTAATACTCAAACACTGTCTAGCAAACCAAGGTTCAAAATCTTATTTTTGATTACTATTAAAAAAATCTCAAAAAGATATTTCAGAATTTGAAAAAAAACAACTCTGTAACATTACATCTTGCAATTTTAATAATTTGTAATGGAAATCGAAACTAATTTTTCATTAATTTTGTAATCCACTGTAAAGAGAAGTCTTGAAACATTAAAGCAAACTGATTGCATAATCTACTCGGACTTGAACGTTACGTGTGTATGGATTGTTTGGGAACTGGGGGTCAAACTTTGAAATAGGTATTTATCTTTTTTTCATGTTTTAAAAAGTTATGAATATTTTTGTTGTAATTGTTTTTTCGTTTGTTTCTGTACTGAAAAGTATATAGAAGAGAATGTGAGTGAAATCTTGTAAAAAGAGGAAAGTTTGAGAACGAGAGCAAATATACATAATATTATGCTGAGAGACACATGAGGAGAGAGAGACGGATGATTATTTAGGATACCTTGGAAGTTGAGTGCAATGTTGGCATTGCTTTCACCAAAAGCGTTAACAGCATTACAACGATAATTTCCTCCATCCGCTAAGGTAGGATTTGAAATCTCGAGTGTTAGAAGGTAAGTATATTTGCCCGTCTCTTTTTTGGTCATCTTGAGTCGGTCAGAGGGCTGAAGTGATTTGCTCCCTTGAAACCAGGTAATGTCTGGGAGAGGTTGAGCTTCAAGAATGCACTCCATCACGAGAACATCTCCCTGTTGCTTTATCGCTGGTTTCTTGGGAAATCTAGGTGGTTTTCCGTCTGGAATTCTGTGACCACAAGATTATATTTTGTTACTGCTATTTAGTGTACTATACTGTATTGCGCAGGGCCAGAGCAACTTTTACGTTTGCTAAATCAAAGAGTTTTACAAGTTTCTGATGGCATAAGACTTCAAAAAAAAGTCTAGCCAAAATTGACCGTGGAAGTTACGGAGGTCTTTTTCTTCCAAAAATATTGTCTGTATTACTTACATAAGAAAGGAAAATTGTATTGCCGTGAGTTATAGCATTATTGTACCTAAATTTGTCTCCATCTTCAAAGTTTAAATTGACCACTGCCGAGGCTTCACCATGAGAGTTTTTGGCCACAGCTCGATACTCGCCCTCATCTGGACCTTCGGCATTGAGTATTGTCAAACGGGTCATGTAGTATACTTCCTTAGTAGTCTCTTTAGTAATACTGGCTTGGAATCTTTTGCCTGACACTGCCTTCCCTTTATGAAACCTATTAAATGAACAACATTAGAAACGTTTGCAGATTATTCTTTCTTTTTTTTAAATCAAAGGATTTCCTTGAATATTTTACAAATTATCACTACGGAAGCATCAACAGAGGGGCTGCTCTGCTAAATGCTGATGAGCAAGTGGATAAGTAAAAATATAAAATTAAAAATAGAAATTTAAGCATGAAAATTAAAAATATATTAGTGTGTGTGTGACGTTTCAAATCTCACCATGTGATTTCAGGTTGGGGATCCGAGGCCAAGCGAACTTCAAAGGTGATGGAACCATTATCATCTTGTCTGATAACAGGTCTCTCGGTGAAACTAGGTTTCACGCTTCCTGAATCTCCTAAATTGAGGAAGGAACCTACGATCCGAAGTGTTAGTATTTGCATGGTTTTTCACATTCAACATTCAAAAGTTTCAGTTCAACGCACACCCTTTATCTAAACGTCCTCTAATGAACAAAATACTCTCAAGAATGCTCCGAGCAAAATAATGTACACGCGGTCTCTTGACCCAACTAAATTGACTCATCACGCTGCATTATATATGTATTTTCAAAAAAAATGTGATTCCATATTAATTTTCCACTATATTATTTCCATTTTCTCTCATAATTACTTGCTTTTTATATTTTATTTTTTTCTTTTGACTTTTTTACTAAATTTTTACGATTTCAACTTTCAACACTACTACAAAAAAAATTAAATGATATTTACATCACTACATAATAATATAAATTATTTTCTACTGTTTGAGTTCTACATTTAGTATACTCAATATAGTGCCAATTGTATTCCATTCCTTGGACTTTAGCTATACAAGTATATCAAAAAAATAAGCTTTTAAGCCAACCAAGTGGGGTCAAGATACCAGTTAAAAACTCATTAAAAAAGGTAATTTTATTTTTTAGAGGCTTCCAGTGGCTTAAAAGCATGTGGTTAAGTTGCACAGCTTCTAGAAATTATTTCACGTTGAAGTCATTGGTATAAATATGATTAATTACATCGTCTTTAAGTAACGTAAATGAAATTAAAAAAACAAAAAAGGCAAACTACCACGTGAAAGTTTAATTTTAATTATATAAAAAAAAATGTCGCATTTAAGTAATATTTTGTTTGTTGTTTTGTCATTATTTTGTCATGTATAGAATATAAGTATGTTATATTCAGTATACTCCCAAATACTACGTATGGTATGTACTAGTATACCTATAATTGTTGTACCTTGATTTGTCTTGTTGATTTGGTTTTTCATATTTGACATGTAAGCTTGTTTTTTATATTGGTTGGTTAAGTTTTTTATTTAAATTGTAAAACTCTCATAATTTCATTGGTAATATTTTTTAGTGACATGAGAAAGCGTGTGTAAATAGTTATTTCGTAAACAGTGTAAGTTTGTTGTTGTTGATTCTACATAGTTTAGGGAAATCTTCCTAAAATTAATTATATGGTACACAACCTACTATTATTTTTGTTGGTCAAGTGCCTACTTTTACTACTTGCCTACTTTTACCTCGTATAATATCTGTTTTTAATTTCTACTAAGTACATATATAATATTTTCTACTTGCATTGTAAAGTGTGTTGGATCGATGTCAATGTCGACGTTCGTATGGGCAGTAGTTTTTGTTTCACACTGTTTCAAACTAATGATAAGTTTCAAAAGGTAAAATGTACCTGTCAAATAGCCGCTACTTTTAATAATTAAGATTTCAGGATTTTGATTATTAATTTTGAATGTACAAGGTATAATGTTGTTTTTTTTTGTTATGTGTGGATATAGGGAAATGAAATGAGTGGGGGATGATGGGATATTATGAGGACATCATAATATGTTTTCCACAAAAAAAAAATTCAAAATTTTATTTTTGTTTTGTTATGTCTAGAGTGTTGCTGTTTTGAGGAACTTACTGTCAAAGTTGAGGCTAATTGTGGCATTACTCTCTCCCAGTTCATTTTTGGCAGTCACTCTGTACTTTCCGGCATCTTCCACGGCCACATTGTGAATTGCCAGTATAGCTAAGTATAGTCCACCGTCTTTCTCTACTGTCAACTGTACATGCACAATACATTTCGTACATATCAAGGTTACACATACTTTCAATGAAAAAAAGAAGAAAAGAATGATTGCACGTGTAATATAATTTCATTAGAAAACATGATAATATAAAAAAAGAACAGTTTTTTTTAAGTCATAATTATAAAATAAGTAAATGACATACTTTATGCCTACTACTGCTTGATACTTGTTTTCCTTCATGGAACCAAATAACGGAAGGTTTTGGATCAGCTTTGATTTTTGTTTCAAAAAGTAATCTACGACCATCTTCTTCTTGACGAATAAGGGGTTTCTGAGCAAAACTAGGTGCAACTCCATCGATTTGCCTGATTTCACAAGTCATTCCATGTTCATTTTCATTTGTATATGTGTGTGTGCATTATTTTTAGTGCTCAGCACATTTATAACTAAAGGGAAGGAAGCGGCGGCTCTGTACACTAAGGAGCGTGGGATCGAAATCGATGGAAGCCAATACACCAAAATTCCATTCCAAAACGACAGGAAGTGCATGTGACAGGTGGAAACGGAAATACTCTCTATGTTTAACTATGTATAATTATTATATAACATGTATAAATTATATCGTCGCCCCATTCTACTTTTCTACCTTCGTTTTTTTCACCTTCAACCGAAATTCCTGAGGTAGTAGTTTGCAACTCTCAGCCTAAGAACTCATGCAGTATTAGTCATACGTGAGTTATTATTGGGTATTTTTCGACTCCTCATATATTCCTATATCAAAATCTAAAGCTGTAAAATTGTCAATATATTTCCTACCCAAGTTCCTGTATTTTTCTCCTATATAATTAAAATAGTATACCTATATAGTATAAACTTAAAAATGAAAACTCACATGTATGAACTTCCCTACTCTATTATTTCTAGCACTATTTCCTACATGATTGTTTTAACTTTTTTTAAACTGGATGATTACTCAATTAAAATATTTGCTAAGCTTTCATGTCGCATTTCATTCAAGGGGGGGGGGGGGGGTATACCATATAGCGACCAGCACCAGCTCACGTAAACTGGGAAGGATATATGTATACTCTGTGTGTCTCATCCATACTCCATATAGGTGCATTACCCAATATAATTATACATATTAGATGAGATGCACATCTCAGAGAATGAGCCTGTGAAAAGATTAAAGTAAAAAGTAGACGACGTAATGATGAGAGAGGAAGTTCTTGTGCCTCCACTTTTCTACAGCCCTAGAGACGAGAGCCTGCTTTCTCACAGAATTGCACATCCTGTATGTATATGTGACTCCGGTAGCGTAATAGAATAGAGAAAAGAGATGAGTGTAAAAGTGATAGGAGTGTCGGTCTCGTGCCAATGGGGACACACATCCACCGGCCTTTTGGCTCAAAATATCTCGGGACATGTTCAGCAGCAATGTTCTCCCGAGCGCCCGAGTTCTGAGCGCCGGAGAACAGAGAGATGTAGTTTAGTTGTAGTAGTATACTGTTGTAGTCATCGGATGAGAGGAAAAAATTTGGCAAGGTACTTTTCCGACTTATCCTCATCTTCATTTTATTTTTGGGTCAGACAAGACTTGAGCCGTGCTCCATGTCAACTCCTACTTAATCCTCCAACGATATATGCACGTAATCGGAACGATAGTGTAAGTACTCATCCTGATGAACAGTACACGCTCATTAATTTATACGAGAGATGTACCAGAATACCGTCTGCTATGCACTACTATCCATAGAGACTACTAAGATAGCCAGGCTGGTACTGAGTACTGGCAACGGGTAACTATATTTATGGTATGACTTAAATATTTACATACTGAAACACTCCACGTTGTAATGTAAGTAATATAGGACTGATTCTAGTTTGGTTGTACGTTCAATTTCAATTGCATTACATTTTACACTATACTGTAGAGATGGGGAGTACATAATATTATTGTACAATTATCCCCATGATCCAAAATTGCAGTTGGCATATTTTCCTACAATTTGTACATTCTCACTTTTGAAGACTTGACTCAACTCACGTTAACTTTGTTGTTTTGTTGGTTCTGAGGATGCTGTGACATGATCATTATATGGTCCATCAAATAAGATTAACTTTCCAGGAGACAAAAGACTCACAAAATTACAATGAGGAAGAGAAATAAGGTAGGTAAGTTAAAAAAAAGTAATTATATATAGAAGATCTCCTCGTCACTCCCTATCATCGAAATCAATCATAGCTCAAAGTATGCAGAAAGGCTCCATCAAAATTGTGTGACAGGCGTCTCTCTCTCCCTCAGGCTTCCCTTTTGCTTTCTTTTGTTCCTTTCTAGACTTTCTACTATTATTATTTGACACAATTCAGATTGTGAGCCATATATTTAGTAAGTTTAAGTACTGTCAAGTCAGAGACAAATTTATATAATTATTACTACGTATACGGGTACTTCTGTACAAATTTCTGGCATTTTCTTTCAAACGCGTTCTGCAAAACTAAATACGAATTTTGCTCAATTTTGAGTCGAAATATACGTAATAATATTTTATTATTGATGTCTTTCCTATCTGACGGTTCCGGAGTGTCCTATCGTATATTATTGTGTACCCTCACTTTTGACTTTTTTTTTTATATACAGGCCAGATTTGATCCCGATTTTTATTTTTAATCAGACAAATATTTGAAGTCAATTTGTCGCAGACTGATGCTGGTCGTTTCGTTCGTGGGGGAAGCAGGCGTCAAATAAAATAAATAAAATCTTTTACGCATATAACATATTATTATGGAGACGAGGACGGATGTGATATGGCATGCAATAAGAAGAAGAAGATGAGAACAAGTTAAAATTGACTCTTTTGTGTGGGACTCAAAATTGAAGGCTTATTTTTTTTGTGATCATCATGAGAAAATTGTGTGGGTGTTTCCTTTCAGAAAAAAAGTACATCTTTGATTTGTATATCTGAGTCCAAATCTAAATCCCCAAAGTCGCACGTTACCTATCAACTATATATCTTTATATATCTCTCCGTACATTTTTATCAATACTTTCCATGCTGATGTCGATGTCGATGTCGAATGTCGATGTCGAATGTGCTGTTGATGTCATGCATATGAAATAAAATTCTTTCTCTTTCTAAAATATAATACGCAGTGTTCGATTCGATTCTCCAATGAAACAGTAGAAGTTTGAAGCTTACACATGTATGTAAGTATAAGTATGTTGTTTGTCACATTTTTTTATAAATCATACACAGTAAATTTCCCTTGCTCTCCTTCAAATATACTCATAGTCACCCCACGAATTGTATATTTTTAGGGAAGTCTTTATAATATGTTATAGGCTATACAGATTTATTTTTGAGACGATCAAAAAAGAGTGTAAGAGTTTTACGTTCAAAATAATAAATATAATTTGATGACAAAATTTAGGGCAACTTCCATGTTTCGGATTCACAGTCTCCTCATCTGATTTTATATTTCTCGCTATGAGAGTCAAAATCTGAAAACCATCCAATTTTTGCACGGCTCGGATCGATCCGAGCGGCGCTATACGTTACGTTATGTTGCCAGTTTTGTGAACTTTACACACGAAAATGTTTGGATTTGATTGTACAAAATGTACTTAATAGGATATCGATAATAATAATGGATTTAATTTTTGTAGTATTTTGTATTTATAACCAATGTTTAGAAAATTTTGAAAACTCTGAGATATTTGGAAAAAAAACAACCTGCTAAAGTTTTCAAAGTCGATCAACTTGCTCAAGGAAATGAGATGGAAATTAAAGGCACATAGCACTCATCTCGCTTGGAAATAATTACGTGTTATCTTGTAAAGCTTTGCGCTTAGATTAAGATTTTTAGATGTAACGACAACGACGAAGACAACACGCTACCCTGCACTCTGCCTGCACTTAATTATATCTGGAGATATTCTTCGAATTCTGTTTCGCTACACGACAATTAAAAATAATAGAAATGATGTGGACAAGAATTACTTTGAGAGTGTACATGCTCATATTATAATTATCCACCTAGTACTGCATAGATAGAGGAGATAGAGGTTACATAATAATATATCCAGATCCAGAAAATTTTGTATTTTGACGTTTCGTATATAATGAGTTCGCAGTTAGTCAAGAATTCAAAAGTCTGTCGTCTCATGTTGTATAAAGTATAAATATTGATAATCGAGGAGACAAACAATATGTCTGGAGGGAGGGAGATAGCAAGTCAACGCGTCTCCACATTCGACATCTGGTCCTGGTCCTGGTCCTGGTCTTGTTATTATTATAATATAACTATATATGTAATTAAAATCTATAAAGTTTGTAACCCTATAATTTGGGATGTGTACTATCTGTGAAGGTATACAGTAATTATATAGACTCACTAGTCAGAACAACTCGGGTTGAAGGAATTTCAAAACTAGGCTTTCAAAACTTTTCGAAACTGGGTGGTAAAAAAAAGTAATTAGTCATAATGCTCATTAGGGTTCAGTATATAATATCTCTGCTTGAACTAATTCCTTACTCCTTCCCTCATTTATTCATTCTCAAAATCAGTCAAGATCTTATCCATGGAATAGTTGTTGTTTTTTTATTTCAATATTTTTTGTCTTTCAATTTCAATGGGTTTTAAATGCTTTCTTTTTTTTCATTTTCATCTCGTTGGATGTTTTGTTGGTATCGGTTTCGTTGCCGTTGCCGTTATCGCTGCCATTCCTATTCCTACGAGACGCGATTAATGTCAGGGTGAAATTTTTTTGCCTCGTCTAATAAGTTTATAATTTAAAGTTGTTTTGCTCAAGCTTTCAGCAAGAGCGTTTGTCCTTTAGTCATAGGAATAAGGTAGAAGGTATAGAGGCCCAGTATGTCAGTATTCCGCTAATTCATTTTGCATTTTTTAAATTTTTTTTCTTCTTCTGGATTGGACTTGGGTACCGGTACCGGTGCCGGTAACCGGCCCCGCTGTGTAAGTATGTAGGTTCTCTCGGGATAAATAAACAGTTTGGAAATAGAAAAGAAGAGATAGGCAGATAATTCTGCCTTATCTCAATCAGTTAGCTCCTGTTGTGCGAATATTTTTCGGTATTCCTTTTCGAAGTGTGCTCCCTATATAGTACTGTAATAATAGTAGCCGTGTAGGTATAAGGACTATACAGATTATAATACAGTAGTAGTGTAGTCAAGTTGCTCTAATGTCAGCATATCTAAATATATGTATCAGTATATAGTTGTGTTAGCACACGTAGAGAACACAAGATGATAGTCATTTTTTTAACTGTGCAGTTCTGCTTCTGCAGATGCAGTTTATCATTTTACGAGCTGTTTCAGGGTTTTTTCAAAGAATTTATCGGTAGTTATGTTCGTACTAACTGATGAGTACCTAGAGTAACAGTTAGCAGAAACGGCCTGCTTGCTCCCCTTCCTTCCAACGTTTGTCGTTCGCACCTGGTACCTTACTAAATTTGAATGGAGGGCATAGCAATATAATTTATCACCTGTGTGTGTGTGTGTGTGTGTAGGTCCTTACAAAATAAACAGTAATTTTTCTCTGGTACAGTGAAATTCACTTAAAAGGGACTCCGCGGGACCGACCAAATCGGTACCTTATAACCGAATTCCCTTTTAACCGTATAAGGGATTTCCCCTTTAAGAGGACTTAAGTTATCATTTAAAAATCGACGATTTTATTCTTAATAAAAGTTTAAGATATTTATAATTTTATCCGTGGACAGTTAATTAGATTGTTCAAAAAAGTCAGTTAATGCAGTTTGTTTAGATTTGTTTTGATTTTGATCTTGGAGCACACGTAGGCTTAAACTATAAAGATTCGAGAACACGGTTTCCTCAGTATTTCTTTGTGCTAAAAAATATTGATGGAGTTTCGGAATCATATCTGATGCTCCTGATACACTTGGAATTAAGGGACATTTTTCTTCCTCAATAGTTTCTTCATCTGAGTCGTTACATTGAATAATATTGTTGACCTACTTAGATTAAAGATAATGTAAATGTCCAGATAAGATAAGTGCAGTTCAGATGTCAAGAGCAGTAGTGCTCCAATTGTTCGGCTCGCTTTTATTTTTATATTTTTTTCTTCAAAAATCCCTTAAAAGTGACCTAAAATACCAAAAATGACGGAAAATCTGTCCCTTTAAACCGGATAATCCCTTTTAGCGGTTCCCTTATAACCGAATAATTTTAAAATTGAAACATATGCTGGCCAACCAAATATTTAAAATTTGTCCCCTATAGCGGTTTTTCCTTTTAACAGAATCCCGTTTAAACGAATTTCACTGTATATACTACATGGAATTTTCATGTTTAGCAAACTATCGTTTATATTACGATTTTATAGGTTATAGGCTTTTTTTTGTTGCTAATTTCTGTTTTCCTGAACTTACTTAAATTTCTTCAAAACTTGGTTTAAATTTCTCATATCCACATATCATATAGGAATTAATACCGCAAGTCCCTTTTAGTTTGAAAGATATTAGAATTACATTTTAAATTAAATTAATATACCTACACCGTATATTTCCTACAATAATAGTACACGGGGTGTACTGTTCAAATTCCTAACCTTCGGACCCGTATACTGCATTATGGGGCCGTGTAAAATTGTAGGAAATACGGTGTATAATTACATATACAAATAAATAACTATGGTATTTCTGTTTTGTATTGTCATGGTTTTCGAAATCGGAATTTAAAAATATGGTAATGGCATTGGTATTGGAAGTGACAGAAGGACCGGGACCGATCGTGACAAGATATGAGAGGATTGGAATTTTAATAATGTTGATTTAATTAAGTGGATAATAAAGCAATTTTGAGAGGCGTTCCCGCCTCAAACTGAGATATAAAAGAGGAACTTACTTTTCCTTGGGTTCATCGACAGCTAGAAATATAAAAATTAAATTAGCAAAACCACCACAAAAAAGATGTATTTCGAAGAAATCCAGGGTTAAAATGTTTAAAGCAATCCAAACCAAAACCTCTAATTGCATATAATAATACGTGTAAAAATATCGTCATTGAAAGTGATGACTGAAATATATTATGCTGAATGTGTAAATACTACATAGGATAAAATTATAGCCATGTGGAATAACAATATCTAAAAAGTGATGAGTCTACTCCAATATAAGTTTTGACCTTTAAAAAAAATGCATATTTCATCTGTTTTGTTACATTCTGACAGCTTTCAACGACGATATGCGATGTCTTTATCTATTTTTGTTTAGTAGTATTAGCTATAACAGCAGTGCAATGGCACTATATAACGCTCCGAACTTCATGTAAAGATGTATTAATAGCTGAATATAAATGAATAAATGAACTTACGGCTGAAATTAAGGTTAATAGATGCAAATACTTCGCCATGCTTATTTTTGGCTTTGACACGATATAGTCCAGCATCGGACTCGACTACATTGTCTAACTCGAGAACCACCAAATATTTATTCGTTGCGATTTTCGAGATTTTAAAAACTGTTCGTTTGTCGGCAGTGAGTTGGAGTTCACCCCGAAACCAGGAAATATCTGGTTGAGGTGACCCCACCAGTTGACACTCAAAAATGAGTCGATTGCCATCATCTTCTTGTCTCAACTGGGGTTTCTGTGTGAAGGCGGGCACTGTCTCTTCCGTTGCCCCCATCTCTCTCCCTTTCCTTTGTTTCCTTCTCCTTCTTCCTGATCTTCTATCTGATCTTCTTCCCCCTCCTCTGAGTCACTCCTTCCTTCCTTCCTGCCCCTCTTCCCTCCTGACCTTCTCCCTGCGCCCTGGCTCACTCTATACCAAGTTGCCGTTGGTCAGTCGTCCGTCCCGCCCAGACGACGCCACTTCTAAGTGGCTCCCTCTACACACACTCACCCCCCACTTTACGCTCTCTTCCACCCCACCCAAAAACTCTGCAATTCAAGTAATATTATATCATACGTTACTCATATACCAAGTGGTATTCCCTATTTTTATATCCATATAAGTGCAAGTCAATGAGACACTTTTCCCTTAGAGGACAAACGTGCTATTTACAATTCCCATTAACTCTCATTAGTAATATTTCTTTTTGCGTTTTGACAGAATTAAAATTTATTAAAGATTAAAAGTGAAAATTCCATATTTTCGAAGTTTAAATATATAAACATACTCAAAGAAGTTTGAATATGATGACTGGATTTTTTTAAAAAAGTTAAAGTTTTTTTTCTGTTCATCTTTTAGGGAAAGGTTACAGAAAGTTTATTTGAAAAATCTCTGGAATAGCAATAGAGAGAGAGGGAGAGAGATTTAAACTAAAAATCAGCTAGCACGTTTGACACCATCAACAAAGATCTCATTTCTGGATGTTTCACATTTTCATTCCCTATATATACTTTATATAGGTACATAGGTATGTGTATAGATTGAAACAGAATCCTTGATCGCCATCATCACATGTCATCACCGAAACATTTCTTGTAGTAGTATTTATATTTTTAATTCAATTTTTTTATTTGATTTATATTTATCCTTTCAACAACACAAGGAATGTCTATAATGTTCACTTCTCCACAGACTATATACAGGCCCACAGAGCTTCGTGTATTCTTCCATCATCAGCCCATATAATTATCTAAAATGATCATGTACATGTTTGTATTTTTCCATTCAGTTTGCCACGCGTTCTTCCATCTTGTTTTTTTTCTTCTGTTTTTTTGTATATGATTATTTTTGATTATCCAAATCCAAACCCAAGCAAGAGTTTTCCCACTACTTCTTCTTCTTTTACTTCTTCTTCTTCTTTTATTTTAAGCCATTAAGTGGAAAAACAAAATCCTGAGGAAAATTGAGAGGAAATATTGTGTGGGCTATGGAAAATTGTCACTGACTGTCACATCAATATATTATTTAGATCTTTTAATGTCAAGGTGATCAGAGTTTGGGTATTGCCAAGAGAAATTGAGAGAGAGCGAGAAAAAAAATCATGTAGTCAATTGAATCGATGCAAAATATTATTAGGCTATAAAAATACTTAAATGTGTAAATATAAACATATAATATTTAAAAACTACTAATATGAATATTGTATATAATGATACTGATACTGACATGATCGTCATATATATTGATTTTTTTTAAATTCGTCATCTACATATTTTCTCAAGATTAATGTCATGTAGTTTGTACGTTAATTGTCGTGTAAAATATTTGCACTGTTTCTTGAGCACGCTAACCATATACTGACTACTGACATAATTATTTGCAAGTGTTTTTACAACCAGACAGAGTGAAATTGGAGACATACAAAAATATATTTGAGAATCTTTTACATAGGAACTAAAAGTAATTTAGTAATAATTATATACTCAAAGTATCATCCATATGAAATTCTGTGCATATTCATGTAATTTTGCTCTCAAGAAAAAAAAGGGGAATCCAACTGAGAAAATGTCACTGTACTAAAACGTGTAATATATTTGTACTACTCATAAATTATTGACCATGCAATAAGTTTCTACTCTATCTAGCCACATACATACACACGTAATAGCTTCCTGCAAAAATGTGATCGTAAGCTCGAAAAAAGATTACGGTAGGTACATACACATGTGCTCTCTGTCTCCGTCTCCTTTTGCTAAATCTAAATGACACAGACAGCACTTACACTACATTACAACACATTTAAATCCTCTATAATTTATATAACGTGGGCTGTGTCATTTCCCTATATGTGCTCTGCTGTGTGCATAGTGCTGAGGAGACAGGAAAGTTTATAAAAAAAAATAAAGTTTCTCTCTGTCTCTGGTGCATACCAACACCACCAACCAAAAGAAGCCTACAAATCTACAATCCTTGTGTATCCGTGGGAGAAAATAATAATATGTACCTACAATAAGATAGAGAAAAAGAAGACGAAGGCGAAGAAGAAGAAGAAGAGTTAAAAAAAAGAAGCAAGTGAGCAAAATAACTAAGATCCAAGTTTGTAGTTTGTACAAGTCGATGTATAAGAAGCAATAGGAAAGAGATAGAGATTGAAAAAAAAGCCAAAGTAAATACATGTAGGAACACAGTGATAAAAATGAGTTGCTCATAATCTTTTCTTATCCACAATGTATCCTAGAAACCCGGGTAAAAATAGATTTCACTCTGTACTACGTCACCTCCTAAATTCTTCAAGAACGATGAACGCATAATGTTCAGCTTCTTCTTCTACTTCCACTTCTACTTCTTCTCCATCCCACCTAACATCCCCAAAAAACTATACACGAAAAACTTACAAAACATGCAAATGAACTGTAGACCATGTACACCACCACCACCACCACACCATGTCAAAAATACAAATACCCAAAACCAAAACCGAGGACCGAGCAAAGCAAAAAAAAGAAGGAAAAAGAGCATCCACATCAGCAATACATGAAGACCAAAAGTACAGACAGGGATGAATGTCTAAACGTAAACGTAAGCCAAACTATAACATCCTACCTAAAAAAAATCTATGTAAGGTACCACCTTCATTTAGAAGATTTTTGAGTGAGAATTTTGTGTAGTAGTTTAAATTCGAAAATCTTATTGGCTCTTTTTTTTCTTCTTCTGTTATAGTTTCCCTTCCTATTTTCTCTTAAGAGAGACCCAACTTCACACTTTATTTGTATCTCACTTTAATATTGAAATAATAAACAGACAAAAGCTCCACAGAACAGATAGACAGGGAGACAGGTACATACATACGATGACACTCTCCCATCGTCCATGTCGACTCACTGTTTTAACGACGGCTTTAAAATTGTAAATATTTTATAGGTATAAAAAAATACGATATAATATACTACATGCTTTGCATGTTGGAGTACCCATAGTTATTCCCCTATGAGGCCAGAGTCAGAAAAATCATTTCTGATGTAGTAAGTATTTCTTTCAACTTATTCTATATTTTGGACACTCATTTCTTTCCTAAAAGATTTCCAAGTATGTATCAACAAAGAACACAGAAAGTCATGGATTTTAATCAGCCCTATGCTATGGCAAAATGGAAATGGTAATCTTGAGCGGCAAATTTAAACACTAAAATGTTACTGGAAAATTTGGAGAAGAAAATGGAAAACTGGAAAATCATCCAGCTTTTGAATACCAATCAGCTCTTCATTTTACAATTTACACCTGCTTGTAGGAGTTGACGGCTGCTGGAATGTTTGAAGATGCAAGCTATAACTGCTGTTTTTGAATAGATTCATAGGAAATAATTTTTTTCGGAGTGAAAATGAAATATTACAGTTTCGTATTCGCCATCATGGGTGGAAAGATTATACAACGGTATTTAACTTGCAACAGCAATAAAATATATACTGGGTGCATACAACACAATAGGTAAGATTTTCAGAACTTTATGTGAAAATAATGAGTTGTAAAATAGTAAATAATTATCACACGTTGTTTCACGCATGTACGCAAATATAATCAAGCGACCAGTTGTCAGTACAATAAGTGCATGATTACGGAAGTATTACACTAAAATACTAGAAGTGCTAGTTAGAGTTGTGTGACTAACAGATAAACGGACGGATGATGAAGAATATAAAAATTTATACGAATTTTTGTTATCAACTAGTGTTATCAAAACAAAAATTCACAATGCCTAGCAACTTGATTGACGTACAATTAATTTTAATTGATTAAAGTTTGCTTTTTAGCTTATATTGTTGCCTAGTAGCAAATGTTTTTTTAAACATTTTTACTCGATAGGAAAATATAATGCTTAGTTATATTATAGAAGCATGAAGGTACATTGATACGTTCCATTTAAAGTAAAACGTTTAGGTTCCCAGCCTGCAGTCTGCAGCGAGATATTTTTTGTTGTGCAATTCCTTGTTTAGATGGCTATAATAACACTATAGCATTGTGGAGAAATCGTCTTTCAAAATTTTGAGACATTTCTTTCAACAACGACGCCCAAATTTTTTTCTGTAGTTTTTCCTTTCCTAGAAGAACTACCAGTTGCCAGTAGAAAGCATTGCTACAAACAACAAAGAGTGAAATATGTTGGCGTGTGCATGAGTTGACTATGGAGTAATTTTACTTTGTCTTTCATTTCTATTTGTTTTGTTCGATTATTTCTGTCCCGTTTGTTAGGTTTGGCAGGAGAATCGAAGAATGTGACTTATGTTTTTAGTTCTTCTACCTATATTCAGCATTTAAATAAGTTTCTCATTTTTCTTTTGTTGTTGAGCTAATCTCACCGACGACGACTCTCCGTACAAACTATATAGATGACTACCGACACCGACCGACCTACCGACCGGCAATCAAAATGTGTTACGAAACACAAAACTTGCACAGATGTGGAACGCAAACTTGTATAATATTATAAATAGGTTTTTTTCTGTTAGTTATGTGGTTGTAGTTTGTGAGTGTGCTATGGAATCATCCAACCAAAAGTTTTTCTCGAACATACAACTACATACATAATAATATTATTATGTACTACTAACAACACAACATTTCAAGTATGCGATTCTCTCGCTGTCTCTCGACGTCTCTCTTTCCTACGTGCAATCTTTGTAGCTACTTTCTTCCTAGAGTATTTTTCACGTACTTTTCTGTTGTAAAAATAATTTTTCTTTACTTTCATTCCTCCCTTTACCGATCTTGTGAGTATTCTTAGCATTCTTTAGGTATTTTGTCTTCTAGGAAATTCACTTAATCGCATATGAGTTGAATATACTCTCAACTATGATGCTGCAAACTCATTTTCTTTTAGAAGAATAAACCTTACTACCTACTATGTACTCTTACTACTATAGAAACCCAATGTCATAGATAAAAAACATTATAAACACGTGTGATTTTTTATTTCTTCCATTATTACCATACCGTCAGATCGAATTTAGTCAATGCTTGATTGCTTAAAACCAAAATATATCTTTGTTTGATTACTAATTTGTATAATTTACCTATACAATCTATGCTCATGTGAAGATTATTTGCAGTGTTTGGTAATAATTTGGAAGGATGTTAAGTGCTAACAACTCAGCAAAAGAGACTACTAATGATCGATTCCAGTGAAAGATCAAAGATAAACTTTATCATTTGGTTTCTGTTTCTAGTTTCCATTTTGTACATTTTAGGTAAACTGAAACCGGATGTTTACTACGATAAGTATTTGCATTGTAACATAAGGTGTTTTAGTTTGCGCACTACCAAAAGTTGTAGTCATAGTTGACTCGAGGATACTGTCATTACTTTTCCTACCGTTCGACTAATGTTTAAACGCTTAGTATTCCAAATTGGAGCATTTTAAATTTCAAAAATTAATACGTTATAGCGCTACGATATTAAAGTTGCTGGATTACATAGCTCGAGTCTCTATTTGGAGTTGTGCATAATTACTTGTAATCACAATTACGATATCAGTCGTTTGACATTTAAGTAGCCATACATTTTTAAAACTGTAGTTGATAATCAACAAGTTTAAGTTCAAAAAGTACAAATATATTGTATACTAAATGAGATTAAGAATTAATATCGGCATGATAATTAGCGGCGATCACTATATTCATTACCAAATTGTGTCCCTTTATACTCTGAATTGCCGTATGTTGTCACGGTTAACTCTGGTTTTCAGCTACTTTCAATTACATTAGTTACCGTTACAAAATTCAAACTCTATTTGACTACTGAAATAACGGGGAAAATGTGTTTGAGTATCAATTATTTTGCAGGTTTAATTTTCAAATTCGGATGCTTCGTAGACCAGAGCGAAAATCCATTGAAATATCCAACAAAATAATACGATTACAAAATCAATGTATTCCACCTGTTTGGGTGACACGAGTCTTTGCGTGTATTATAGAAGGCGGTTTGCCCTAGGACAGCCACTTTATTCGTCTATTGGAATCAAGCAAGTTCAACTTTCCGTCATTACTTTGACATATATGTATAGACTGTTTTCATATTAATTAGTGTGTTTAAGGAGTATGGTTATAATTTCAAATAAATGTATTCAACAGTTCATTTTTGAACCGGGTATCTCGCTCTGACAAATAATGAGCTCTCAGACTTTAAGCAACTTGTTCGAAGACCTTAATAGAATGACTGATTAATGCCCTCACTTATACATTCTGATTTTATGTAACTAACTCGTACTTTATTCGAATTTTAAATTCGAAACGAAATGTTCATCTCAGTTTTCAGAAACGGTAAAAGCTGCAGAAGGAAATGTGCTAAACTTGACACAGCGTTTTTTTGCCTGTTCGAAAATATTGCCGAGAACAAAAATCCAATGACACAAAATCTAAGGAATGTGCTTGTTGTTTTTGTAACTGGAAAATCCAACATCCAACTGACACCGTATTAATTGAATTTTCCTTCTCAACTTTTTTTCATGCTGTCACAAAAAAAATGGACAAAAAATGGCTGAGGAAATCCGTAAAAATCTCTCTCTCTCTCTGTACCTCTGAATATTATAAACACAGATGTCGGGATTCAACAGGTGGCCCAAGAGCAATTCCTTCTCGGTTCTGTAGTTCTTACGTACACAAGTAAAATGGTAAATTCTACATTTTGAGAACTCGTGCTACCACCATACTATACCTCCAGTGTCATACCATCCGCTAAGATCAAGTTTGAAAAAAAATCTGTAAATCTCTGGGATAAAATAAGCCAGGGAAATAGCTTAGAATCCGTTCATACGCTCATACGCCTGATAACTAACTTGTACAGTCGGTAAACGTAATAAATTAAAAGTAGGTACCAACATATATATCTATATGAGACAGAGAGTGTATAGTACGTAACGTGTAACGACGCGATGACGGTACGACACGACGCTCAGCAAAAACGAGAGCATGTGTGTGAAACTTACTTCTTTCTTTTTTTTTTGCACGACCGTTTTTCTTTCTAAAAACTGAACTGTGAGTGAGGCTGAGTTTAAGCGGCACATTCTGGAACTAAAATATGGTATAATAATATAAATAAGTACAGAGGCCTATTTTTATACCTACCACACTACCTACCTATTACCTACGTTTATTAATTATGTGCATTCCAAATGCAATTACCTCCATACGAAAATGTTTAGGATATTCAGGATTTTAGTATATATATATTTCATCAAATTCTCTTCAAAACTAAAATCTGGTGATGATTGCACTCTCATGGTTCTGGGATTTTCCAAACAAACGCACATAATTATAAATCTAATTATACATAGAAAAAAATATTACATAAAATGCATGCTGCGAAAATACGACTGTGTTTGAATCTAGAATTTTGTAAATAGAAGAATAAAATAAAAATTAGAGCATGCATACAGAGAAAGAGAGATAGAAAAAAAAAGTTACTAAAAAGACTATCCTGGCAGGATCGTATCGTATCGTATCATAAACGTATCCGTTTGTGTGTGTGTGTAGAGAAGACGTACAAACAGATTTTGATTGGCTGAACTTCATGCCAAAAAAATAAGTGTAAGTTGAGTGAGAAGATATTTTTCCACTATGTATGTAAGATATATAGGAGTTGGGACCATTACGTATGTATAGGATTTACTCCATAATATATCCCCATCCATATATATTCTCCTCCGCCATATCTCTCTACAGGCTCTTAGAAGATTTATATCTGTATATAGATATATATTTTTTTAGAAAACATGTTCAACTTGACTTGGCTGTTTTATCATAAATTTTTCCATGTGTCCGTATCCATATCCGCTCAACGGAACGTTTCCAATCCGGAAATGAACGTGGAACGAATTTCTTCCTTGATTATCTCCAATAATTTCTTTAAAATTTTATATTGTACAATTAATAATTTTGTTTCCCCCCCTCTTTCAGGCTTTCTTGACCCGTATCTTCTTCACTTTATGAGTAAAATATTCACTTTAGACAAAACATATTGTCGATAATATGATTTCCCATGATGATGTTTTTCAATTTCTTTTGTCTTTTTTTGTGTGTTTTGTGTGTTTGTAGAAACTAGTATATGGAACTGAATGAAATACTCAAGTCACAATGTATTGAAAAGATCGACGTGAAGGTAAATCCATTTTAGTTAATTTCAATTTCAAGTTTAAAACTTCCTGCGTGGCGTTTTTGAATTTGGACTTTTGGAGATTTTAAATTTAAATTTTCTTCTTATTACGTAAGTAATTTGTGCTTTATTAAACTGTTAAATATTATTATGTTTTTTAAAATCGTATCACTGATTTTTTCAAACGTGTCACAGCAAAGAAATATTTTCGACGATGACAAAAATGACAATCTTTGATAAGAACATATTTATTATAATTATTCGAATTCTGATTTGTTCATGATGGTGATGATGACGATGTAGGTCCTTTAAATATTTTAATCCCGAAATAGTATAAACAAATTTAGATTTATTTTGTAAGTATTGTTAAAAGTACCTGTTCAATCCCTACGGAGAATACGACGACGAGTGAAGTAAGGTGGTGAAAAATAAAAAGAGAAAATGTTTCTGGAAAAATAATAAAAAAAATAATAATATTATAATAATCATATAGTCGGATTAAATATTTTACCGGCAACAATTTGAGACAAGAAAACAAACCTTCAACAGAAATATTCTAATATGAATGTACGAACAAAAGTAGACGTATATAGAGGTAAGTCAGTCAAAACAAAAAACGAGATATATTATTTTGTACACGGTTTTTCAGACAGAGAGATAGAGTGGGAGAGAGACAATACGTTTTTTGAGACGGTACAACAAAGACAATTTTAACATTAATTATGTATATATATAAAAACTGCAAAATTTGAATTTTTATAGAGGGACTTGCCTCTGGCTCGCACTTTAGTTTTTGACTTTATTTGATTAAAAATATGATTCTGTTGAACTTAAATGATAATAATTTAATAAATAGGCCGTTCGACGTTCGGACTTTGAATGGTTATATAATTTTTTTTGGTAATTATATTAATAAATATAATTATATTTACGTTATTTTTTCTTTCTTTCGTTTCACGTTTTCGAATGTGTAAGAAAATCAAATTCAAATATACTTTCTGTGTGATCTGTGTGTGTCAATATTGCAATAGTTATATTATATTAGTGTCTGTCTGTGTAAGTAACTTGTCTCCTGCTTAATGTGTAAATGATATGGATTTTGTTCTTTTTTTTGTGTCTGTGTGTTTGAGATTTTGAAAAAAAAATTAAAATTTTTTTTTAAAGTTTTGTCGTATGTTTTGTGTGTGTGTATATTTGGTGCGTCCGTTCCTCCGTTGGTAGAACTAGTACTAGTTCTAGTAGTGGCTAGTAACTAGTTGCTAGACTGGAGTGTGAATGAAAATTTCGTATGAATAGCGAGTAAATGGGTAGCTTTCTCAAAACCCTTCTCTCTCTCTCTCTCCGGTTGTTATTTTGTGGGACACCTTCCCGTTTCGTCAAAACCGTCTTACCATCTCTAGCCTAGCGTTAACTTTAATGCTAAGTGTAGTTAAATCTCTCTAAACCTACCACTATACCATCACCGTCACAGACTCAGCCAAGCTCCTTCTATACAGAATAGTGAGGCTATACTGAGTTAGGTATAATATAAAGTTAATATTTTTATAATCATATCTATTCTACGGTCAAATAGTACTACTACTGTTCCTGCTGTGTGATGGTGATGGTGGTATGGTAGTTTAAGGGAAATGGGAAATAGAAGTTAGAAGGAGACTTTTTTTTAAAGAGCAACTTCTAGTACTCACACTCACTCACGCTCACTCGGTCGTCTCCACGTCTTAATTGTATACCTATGCAACCAGTAGTTGTAGCTGAACTAAAACTCTCGGGTAGTAGATTTTGCCATTTGTAGATTGTAAATTCTAGCTGTAGCTAGTATTCTAGTATTTTAGAGTCGGTGGTGGTGGTGGTGGTGGCTGGCTCTTGCAACGGTACCGGTATCGACACTGCACTTGCCCTTACGATACATACATACGTTCACACACACTTTACCACTGTTAGTTGGGTTAGTTGGCTTTGGCTTTGGAGTTGGACGGAGCAACTCACTGAGCAAGACTAAATAGACAGACAAATTCTGCTTTGGCTCACAAGATCATACTGGAAGAATTTTGTCCTTTTTTTTATGATGATGTTGATGATGATGATGATGATGATGTCAATTTGGATGTGGATGCCTCAGAGTGTGTATTAGTACGAGAGTTGCATAGGGAATAGAGAGCAGATAGCGAGATTTGATAGTATCTCTGTCTCTCCAAGGTATTATGTCTCCTCATTGTTAGTAGTAGTGGAGAGTGGGAAAGTGGAAGTTAGAGCATATAGCAGCATATGGAATATGGATGTATTTGTAGACATACCCTCATATTACATTCGTATATATGAAATACAAAATAGTCAAGTTGGAGTAGTGCAGTGTAGAGTTTATAGTGTGATGGAGTGTGATGGTGATGGTGGTGGTGGTGGTGGCGGTGGTATGAAGGCATGGGATGGTATGGTGTATGAAATTTGGTAGGTTTGAAAATTGAAAATGTAAAATGTGAGTTCAGTGGAACAATGCACTACTGGTTTGGTTGATGGATCCAAGCTCCACTTCACAGGTCCAACTAGATCAACTTAAGAAAAAGTAGAAACACACATCTTGTGCTTAAAAATAGAGAGACCGAGAAAGAGAGAGAGAGGGAGGGAGAGATGGGCAAAAAGTAAGGATCGGATCGGCAGGGAGCTATGTGGAATATGGAAAGCTAAGGGAAAGAAAAAAAGGGAAGAAGATCGCTCCTTGCTCCTTCTTTCCTGCTCCTGATGATGTTCATTTTGTACGGTAACGGTAAACGGTTAACGGTATGCTATGGGTATCGAGATCTCGGCTCAAAAAGTGTAGACGGAGAAGAGTGTATAGCTTCCGGAACAGCGTCGTCGTTGACACCATACCGTACCGTACCGTATCATTTCATTCCAAAGTCATTCCGTACACTACACATACTCACATCGTCAGTTCAGTTCACCATCCCGTCCTCTCCCTCATCTCATCTCCACCAGAAAGGCAGAAACCAGAACCAGAAGCCATAAGACCAGAACATATACGCTCTTACTTTACTATGTACACACACCTTACTCCTCTCTCCGTCTCTCCGCGGATTTCCACTCACTCCTATGGGCTGGATTTGGATTTCAGAAGTAGAATTTTGGGATTGTGATTGGAATTGCCCCGGTGTCTGTATCTCTTTGACGAGGAGATGTACCCAGAAAACAGAGTCCCGACCGACTCCATCCGAGAAATTCAAAATTCAACATGGTGCCCTAAGAGAAATGAGAGTTGGCGGGTTCGGGGCCGGAGCCGGAGCCGGGGCACGGATGGTACCGGTAACTGTATCTCCAAATCTCCATCCACCTCGTCTCCTCACCCTATATGTGAACTCGGTGTGTACATATCGTTGAATAAAACAACGTGAACATTGGACAAGACGTATGAGTTAATTCTCTTCCGCTTTTTTCCCGTCAAGAAAATACACCCCCGGCTTATTCAAATCAAATCACTTATATCATATGCTCTCTCTATTACGCAAGCAAAACTCACATGCACTCTCAAAGCTGCCTCTGCTCTGATGTGATATCTGTAGTCTGCCTCGGTTCGGCTCCGTATTCGTTATATTGGTAGAAAAGACTGAACGTAATGCCTTTTTTAAGACGCACATGTACGCTGCTGTACAACAACGGGAACGGTAACGATAGTAGGAGGAGAGCGGGGTTTAAGCTTAAAGCTTGATCTGTACGTAAAGCCATGTACCGGCACTATATATGTTTATTATTACCTACTTTATGTTATGTAATAATATGTAGCTATATTATACCTCCACACAAAAGACTTGCGGCTCTCTAACCACCGTACTACATGATAAGTATGTAGAAAGAGAAAGAAGATTTGTAGTGGTATTTAATTAGTTATTATTATTACTATTTACTACTCCCAAAGTTATTAATATTTTTGAAACTGTCTGCATATGGTTTATAATTGTACATGCTAAATGTTCTTTCCTCCCGTCGTCCCGCAGTCGGCAGTTCGGCAGTCAGAAGAAAGGGAGTCACATGCTTTATTTTTTATGACTTGAAGATTTTTCATTGTGCAAGTTCAAAATCTTTTGTGGATATATTATACTAGTGTGGAAGTGTGGGCATGTACCTATAGATACTGTGTGGGAAAGATGCCTCCCAGCTGATTCAGGTCCAGATCCACATCCACAGGCGGGGACTGAGGCATTAACAGGTAGACAGCGGAGATCGTGTCATGGTAAAATGGGAGCTACTTCCGAGACAGTGGACGCTAAATAAGCTATGGGCTTATTTATTACTGCTTATTATTATTGCTATACATGCCGTGACTTTAAAGTCGTTTTTTTTTCGAATCCGAATTTAAATTTCTACTGAAGAAAACCACTATTTGTGTATGAAAATCATCAACTTTGATGATGAGGATAATATTAAAATATATATTGTAGAATAAGTCAAAAATTGTAAACATTTTTATTTCTTTATTTTTACTCTCATCTTGTTTATATTTAAACCAAAAATTAATTAGGTGTTTTGTTTGTAGATCATTCTCTTTGTAACTGTTTTTGTAGCTGTATGTAATAATTTTATATGATGCTATATGCTCTTCCTATTTATTGTGATTACAGATAGGCTCTTTTTCCACTACTGACTATTGCAGACTGCAGCAGATTATAGAACGTGAATGTTGGTTAGCAGGCATGACGAAGGCATCTCTCTCTCTCTCTCTCTCTCTCTCTCTCTGTGGCTTTGTTAATTGTTTGAATCCGAATTCGAGTCCGAGTCCAAACCTCGAAGAAAAAAAACAGACATAATAATTTATAATATTCAGAGTATGTGGGTACATACGTGAGGATAGGATAGGGATAGGATAGATCCTAATCCTTCCGTTACGGAATAAGTCTTATTCTTTACCTCGTTCCCTTGGCTCCTGTCCAATAACAAAAAAAAACGGAGGAACATATGCATGCACACTATCCATACCCATACACAGTACTAACACTAACTAATCCAGATACCTAATGTAATTTTACATAAGTTTTTATTATATTAATTCCATGGTTTTTTTTGTATGTGTTTCCACAGAGTTTTAAACTTGAATGAACTTGTGCTTTAAGTAATTTTGAAGTCTGGAGTACTCCACTATACAGTTCTTGTTTTTAAATATACGACAGAACATTAAGAAAGGCACGTAATCGTCATCACGTAATGTTGTTTGTCAAGTTTTCTGCACGTAACAAACAATTTTATGAAATCTCTCTCTCTCAAAAAACTGTCAGCTTGAGGCTAGGGAATCAGCTGGATCCTTGTGAAGAACTCCACAATTATAATGTCGTTCGTAGTTATTTAAATTGAACTTTTAATGGTAGTTCACTAACATTTGAAAAAAATGTTAAATTTTGTAAAATGGTGTCGCTCCAATTTTATTGAGTGTCAGTTTAACATTGTTTCTGTTTCAGGTTTACGTAGTAACGTCTAACGACAACGACATCACTTTTGACGTGGGACATATCAGCTGACCAGTAAATATCATGAAAATGTCTCTATATTAAAATTTACCTTTAAAAGTTAACGTTAAAAATCTGCTCGACTACATTGCATTGTTGGACAACTAATATCACCAATCATATAGTTCCTTAGCTAATATTTTCAGAAACAGTGCGAATAGCGCAGGATCTTGTACAATACAGCTTTCTTGATGAAGTCAGTTTAATACCGCCAGAATCTATTTGAATGGTAAAAATGGTTTCAGAAATAAGAAATATACCAATATGAACACCGGAAGAGAGGACAGGACCATTGCCCTATGACGAGCAGCAGTATAATTATAATTACTCATATCCTCCTGACCATGCAAATATTTTATGCAAGAAATACTCAAAGTCATAAATTACTTTTTGCAAATTACGTATGGATTTCGAATTCACTCTTCAACCAAAGTCGTCCAAGAAAACTCGGTCCCGAAAGAAGGGAAGGGATGGGGGAAGGAAGGTTATAAAATAAAAATTGGTTTATGACATGAGAATGTCGGTCGAGTTAAAAGTGCAACAATTTTCTCTGGAGATATCTTTAGATCTCTCAGTGTATTTTTATGTGATATGGGCGGGTATGCGGATAGTTATATGGGAGGACATAGAGTCTCATCTGTACAGTATGGAGAGTGTATATAGGACAAAGAAACATTGTTCACCTTTAAAAATATTCTTCTTTCCCAAATCTAATCTGCAATGATGGATGAGAGCTTGTGA
The DNA here is from genome assembly GCA_949802685.1 of Dicyrtomina minuta. NCBI lineage: Eukaryota > Metazoa > Arthropoda > Collembola > Symphypleona > Dicyrtomidae > Dicyrtomina > Dicyrtomina minuta. The sequence continues at coordinate 89,886,467 of OX461809.1, forward strand.
GATCTCTCTCTCTCTACTTTTCAACTTCAACGGTATACTGTGTCAGCCAGGACGGGCTATTGTATGTACATGGGTACATTATACATATATATTTGTAAAGGTATATCTGCCTGTAGGTACCCTGTATGACTCATACTAATTGTTAATGGTTATGGTTATGGTTTATAGAGCTGCGGCTTGTTTGCACTTTGTAATTTCTTATTTTTCTTGTATTTGTTGGAAGTTATGGGAAGTGGAACTGTGTGTGCTCTGGAAAGTCTAAACTTTTGCGTCTATTATTCTGTATACATATATTTCCAACTCCAACTCAACTGCATATCGAGTTGATATGACATGACTGACACTTGAGTCAGGACAAAATGAAATGCCGGCATGGTGCCGGTCCCAGTCAGTCCCGGTGCGAGTGCCTGTTCTCTGCTACCGGTACCGGTACCGGTTCCAATTTCCAATACCAACAGTTTCCTGATTACAGCCCAGATCAGCTCCGTATATCCGTAGTTCAGAGTACATTATGGGCTGCATAATAGAATCTAAAGTAAAACGAAAACGAGACGAGAAGGCGTATAGCACGTAGCAGAGCGGAGTAGTAGAACATTGAGTAGGTTGGTGTACAAATAAGACAACTTTTTTATAACTTTTGTTTGTTTCTTTTTATACATGTGAAACTTTAAACTGTTGAACATTATTTAACAAAATCCTTCTATCCAGATTTCCTTTTTGCATTTTATTTTTATTTTTTGGCATTTTTGGAAAGGTACGTAGGTAGGTAGGTCGGTACCTAAATAGTTCTCTTGCCCCAATCTATACAATTATTATAATTTTTGCAGGCTCTACTTACACACGCTGTCCACGGCCACTTCTTTTAAACGATTAATGCATAATATATGGATTATAGATGGGCCATGTGGGCATAAGGGAATATAGCCCTATTATTAGTATTGCCGTTATAGTTTTTGCCGTTGTTGGATAAATCGACAAAATTGAAATCGAAAATGCATAAACTGACTACTGATTACTGGCGTACTGACTGATAAAGCCCTCTCACAGTATGTTCAAAGTTACTCGCCGAACCCGAAGAGTGTGTTTTTTTGTAAGGCGATCCAATGTCATCATGATTGGGATTGCTTACTCTGTCCATTGATCATATATGTCATTTACTAGAATTACAACTACAACTGGGTGAACATGATATCGCAGTGAATCATATATCACTTCCGGCTTCACAATAACATTTCCTAAAGGAGTCAGCTGAAGCCTTAGCTCATATGATGCCCGTGGGCGTTTGTTTTAGATTGAATTTCTGGGTCCCGTGAACTAACTGCAAAAAAAACTCTGTAATAATTCTAATTAAAATAAGAAAATTATTAAAAGCCCTAGAGAAAAGTTGTAAGAAATGACATTAGTGAGACACAGTACAGTAGCAGAATCATCATCGAATGTCAAACAAGGGACCAAGAAAGTTCCCCTAAAACTATATATTTACAGTTGGTTATGGCATTTTAGACTGGAATTCTAAATGCCGAACGAAGTGGAAAATTTATTGTTTGTTTAGTGCGGAAAATTATGTAGCGTGAAAAACAATAAACGGTGTTCTATTTTCTATTTTTCTTTAGAAAAATGTAAGTTTTGAAAGTTTCGGTTTCCGTATTTTGTATAAACTAGATTAATGTTTCAAAAAAATAATGTAGGCAGGTATAAATTTGAAGTAGGTAGTTTAGTGATAAGTTTAGAAGTTGTAGAAAGCAGAAAGAAAGCACACACTGTTGCCGTTCTAACGATAGCATAATCCTACTACTTACTAATATTATAATCCTCTGTAATACACAGTAATGTCTTGATTATATTTTTTTAAAGCTTCTATAAGGCAAATTACCTTGCATTCTAATACTTATCTTAACATGCCATGTAGGTACCGGTTCCCAGTGCTGGTGCTGGTGCCGGTGCCGGTGCTCAACTAAAATGCAGTATTATTGTCATCACATAATGTTCCTATGTTCATGGCAATGGAACCAACCGGATTTTATGACTATGACCTACGAGTCTATTTCTCTCTCTCTCTCTCTGACTCTTGCTTGGTTACTCTGTCTTGCCTAGTGAAGAGTCCTTCACATGGTTGCAAAAAAAACCAGAGCAGCAGATGATAAACACAAACACAATTTTATTTCCATTTTTCTACAGGGTTTCGCAGCTATAGTACAATATTCTCAAAGTCTTGGCTTGATTTGACCGGTTTTGAACAGCTTTTAGCTCATCTGGACGATGTACACAATGCAGAACATTTATACTGTAATTCTAAGAATTTAAAATTTTGACTTTTTTGTGTGTATAACGACTGTTATTTTATTTTTACAGACAACTTTGAAAGTTTCCAGTATTTCTTTGATCTCTGAGCCCTCTTTTTCAAGATTCTCAAACTGAGTCATTTTATTGTTGAGAATGTCAAAAAGAAAGCAAGAAAATGGAGATTCTCCTAAAAACTGAACCATTTTAATTTCACTTGAACATTAAGATAAATTAGGCAATATAATATTATTATGATGAGCATTATATTAACTCCAAACTGAAAATAGAAACGACAACGAGGCTTTTACATTAGACGTTCAATATTATTAACTGCATTTACTGCATACGTATTTTACATATATTTACAGGCGGCAACACGGCAGACACATATAGATTGTATAGATTTCAAAGATTGTAATAACCATATGTAATATAATGCATGCATAATTATTATATGTAGGTAATTAACAATTTATTAAAGGCAAATTAATTAAAAACTTTTCAGGAATTTACCAACCATAGCCATTATTAGCAGGTTTGCAAATACAAATTTTACAATGTTGGTATAACTGCATAAATATATTGCATGTAAAATAGTACAATATAAACGATATACCTATACCCATTAAGTTAATTAAGTCAAAGTCCAATTGTTACCTATTAGTCAAAAACTTGGATGCTTATCTCCTGTCAGAAATATTATATGTATAGATGTGCATTCCTGGCCTTACAACAATGTGTGCAACAGTGCCATAATAAATTTCGTATAATTATTCTTTGATATATACGCAAAACTAAATAATTATGTGGGATACTGTACAAATACAAATCTCAAGGCCCCAAGTTCTTATATACCAATACCCATTTCCTCTCTCTATACATAATATGAATTCTACCTCCCTGCAAAAACCAAAAAAAAACTAAGTTCCCTGATCAAGGCTTGAGCAATTAAATAATGGAGGCGGCTATCAATCAGCAAAATAAAAAATCATAACAATTCTTGTTCATGTCTACATAATTAATTATAACGAAGCCGCTGTTGTTACTGTCTGTCCCTATATAAAAGAAACGGAAGCCATACGACTTCATTAGTTTTAAATAAACTAGTAACAGTTTTCTCTTTCGTCCCGGACATTATGTCCGTGCCCATAATCAGTATGGTTTGGTTCGGTATTCGGTATTTAGACAGGGACAATTATAACATATATATTATTATGAAGGCGCCAAATCCGCTAATCCACTCCTCCTGCCCTGGCACATTTAACCTTTTGTTTTGGCTTGAAAAGTTTTGTTTAAAAATCTCACATGTTTCCTGACAACGACAACTGTGACAAGTCCCTTGTCTCAAAATCTTTCTGTTCTCTGAAATCCGCAAAATAGTATGTAACTATATATGCAATTTTAAATTCAAACGTTGGACAGTACGACGACAAACAAAACATTTCCTCTGTCTCTTGAATAATAATAATAACAGTCAAAAATTGACATTTAAAAAAATAAAATCTTTTCTCTAACTATTACTAAAGCCTATATATTTTTAATTTTTATGGTTTTTTTTTCTCAGCCTAAAATAGTTTCTGCATCCAAATCGGAATCGGAATTGGAATATGGGAGAGCTCGTTGCATTGTTTTTGTTATTGAAACTGAAACTGTATTTCCTATTTCCTCATATGTATCTGTAAGCGTACCCACCTATAGGTACATACGTACAATTCACTTGGTTGACTTTATTAGACCAGGACGAGGGTACACAAGAGAAAAGACCAGATCAGTCTTTTCACCAGGACATATTATGTAATACCCCTGACGATCCCAGTTATTATCATTGTCCTCACCAGGACGAGGACCCACACATTACCAGCTTCACATATTTAGAGTTTGTTTTGTTGAGTTGAAATATAACAATGTTGTTGGGCCAACAGATAAAAGATTGGATGATGTCATTGTCAACCAGACTCTCAAGAAAGACTCGACTAAAAACTAAAGTTATAGTTTGAGTGTACTTATGCATCAACTAGGCACGCTATAGGACGACCATCATACATGTATATCTTAAATTGCATAACATGAGTCTGTCTCTCTCTCTCTCTCTCTTCAACTCCGACTTGGTTTAGTTTAGTTTAGTTTGGTTACTGCTTTTGGTTTAGCAAGAAATAATAAGAGCCTCAAGTAAGTAGTGGCTGTAGAATAAATGTTGAGAAAAATGGCCGGAGTAAAGCGACGGCGATATGGAGATGAGAGGTGGTAGTAGTATGGCATGGAAAGTGTTCGCGTTGGCAAGTATCTAAGTTTAGATCAAAATGTGAGCATGGAATCTATCTTTGCATTCTCTATATTGGTACCGGTACCGGTACCGGTCTGGTCTATAGCCTCGTCGGGCACGGTATGGCACGGTATGGCACGGCATGGCATGGCATGGCATGGCAAGGCATGCCATGGTATGGTATGGCATGGGGTATGGAGAGGGTGATGTGATCTGGTGATGGTGATTGTTTAAAAACGTGTTCAAAAAGATTCAGGAAAATATTCCCTTCCCCTTTGGCTTTCCCATGAGATGGCCCTATACTCAAAGATGTTCCTACATAGACGGACCCGTACCGGTCCAAAGTCACGAGAACCCAAAAATCCGAATCAAGGAACTGAAAAACAAGAAGAAGAAGAAAACTAAACCGTCCTCATCCTATCTCTCCTATAGTCTATGTGGATGTCTCTCGTAATTTCGTAATCGTGCTCACACAGCACCAGTTTAATTTTACATGTAAGGCACTCATGCACATGTTTATATCTATATAGCTCCATCTGTATGTATAGTGTGTGTAGCCTACACAATCTTTATCTCATTCCTACTAATCGTCACAAGATGTGGAGGTGGAGAGGAAGAGAGAAGCTGGGAGGAAAATAAAAACTTTATTCAGTTGATTCCTCATTACATCATGATGACGATGGATACATAATATGTACAGCCGGAGCGAAAGCCAATGCCTACGAAAGCCTGTCATTTCCTATCTAATATACATGTACGTAATTATATACATGGGTTTGAGTGATATAGTCTTATTGGGTCTTTTGAGGTATTATTACTTTAGCCTGCTATCAGCAGGAGTAGTAGGTGAAGAAGATATGTATATCCCTACTACCTACCTAACCTATATGCACCTCTCAGTTGTCAGTTCGTGAGGAGTCCGTAATCCGTACTCCGTACTACGCCCTCCCTCTCAGGGAAGCTCGTCTACCTACACGTTTAAAAATGAAAATCTTACATACCTCATACATACCTCACCTATGTATACCACACAACTTTCCCCTCTTTGATTCCTTGTAAACTCATAAAACTCTTCATTACTATCTACACAAAAAGATAAAATACATACTATTAAAAATCCTTATATTATTTAAAGCAAACTATTTAAATCCTTGTGGAAAAATGGCCGGATATCAAATAGGACCCAGGACCAGTACGAACGTACCACCACCAGCCCCGTAAAAGCACCCAGACACGTAGGTAGACTCAATATGGAAACACCTATGAGGACTACACATTTGAAATTAACAGCAGAGCCAAGTTTAATGGACTCTACGGATTTCAAAATATCTGAATTAGAATATACATTTAATTTTTAAAATGGATCATACTATAAATGTTCATTTTCTAAAAATCTTAAACGCCAACGTGAACGTTTCTCAGAAATGCACTTTAAAAATCGATGATATTTTTTTTCAATTCGAATAAACTTGTAATATAATTATATATTATACTCTTAATAAAACTGAAAAAATTAATACGTAAGTACCTTGAGATAAAAGTGATAAAACTCAAAACATCAAAGTGTGTGAATTAAAGAATTCAATTGCATTATTTTTTTAAATATTAATTTTTTAAACATTTTGTATAGGTACTGAAGTACTAATTAGTAGCTGATGCAAAAAATTATGAGTAATAGTAATGAAGAAATAAGAAAGTTTTATTAAAAGGTCTGAACTATAACATGTTAATAATCTTGAGGATTTAAATAAAAGTTCATGGCAGTTTACACTTTACAATGCAACGTACAGTAAACTATTTAGCTACATATTTCAATCTAGCGGATGTGATTGTAAAAGACTGTCTGAAGGGATTGCAAATTGCAGGCGCAATGTGCGCTTTCAAGGTGTTACTGTAATTTGTGTGAGTATGGGTACATAGCAAGTACCAATGTATCTTGGTATAATTACATACGTGCACTACTATTAGGTACTATTACTATCACCTTAGAAATTATAAGATTGTTTGTACAATATTTTAGAGCACGGAGTATAAATAGGCATGCCTGCTCTGTATATACATAATATATAGATATATGCAGATAAAATATAATTGCATTACTGGCTTATATAATTAGATTAATAAAATACACGCAGCATAGGTGACTTATTGACTATATTTATGTAGGTATATTGTACAAGCTGATAACTCTTTGTCCTATAATATGGCGAGGCCGTGGTGTGATGAGAATCATAAAACAAAAAAGTTCCATGCCGTATTGTGTGATTTGTACACATTGATTTGCTTGCAAAATAAATTAGACTTATTTAAGGACTAGGCAATCCATTTTGCCTGGGGTATTCGTACCCTGAATGATTCGTACCTTGCATATTTCGTACCTTGCATGATTCGTAGGCTACATGATGCGTAGGTTGGATGATTCGCCCCCCGTGTGATTTGTACCCTGCATGATTCGTACCCTGCATTATTCGCACCCTATTCAATTCGTCCCCTAAGAGATTAGTGCAACTTAAAAATATTTACATCAAGCCACTCAAATCTTGTATGCCTGATTGAATGGGGTACGAATTATGAGGGGTACGAATACCCAAAATCAGAATAGCCCGGGTACGAAAAATTGCGGTTCAATTTTTTCAGCTCTAGTGAACTTAAATTAGTTACAATTTTTCTTTGTTGAACAATTATAAAGGTCTCCCGGCGTAACCATTTTAAACGGGGGAACTCTGAAGTAGTTAATAAAAGCTAAAATTGTAAAGCTCCCCCAGAATTTTTAATTTCCAGCTAAGTAAAACGCGTTCTGAAAATTGTCCCCGTGCTCTGGCGTTATTACTACAAGGGGAATGCTACATTCAGTCATAGAAAAGTGGTGTATATGCCGCATATATTGGAAAATACCTACTAGCGTTATGTTAATGTTTCGCTTTCTCAAATAAATAAAATTTTCCATAAAAAAAAGTTAAATAATTATTTTACTTTATTTGCTTGGATTTCCATTAATGAAAACAATAAAGGTAGTACATTAAATGCATGTTTTCCCCGTGATTTAACTTCCCCTTAGATATAATTTTGGCAGTTTTGTAATTTGCTCATAAATAACATTTTTCTTATTAAAATAACCCCTACAAATTCAACAATTCTAAATTCAAGCCCGGTGAAAATTGCGTAGGTGTACAGACATGTTAAGTAATGTATATCAATTTCACACATATACATACCACTGCAATTGTTAACTGAAGTTGCAAAATAAGCAATTTTGAATTCTGATTAAACTGACTCCTGCATCATTAATAATATGCGTTTATTTAAAATAAAGAGTCATTGCCTCATTTAGTAATGGAAATGGCACATGACTTATATAATTACACATCTCCTTTTTTTGACTATAGGCTATGAGGGAAAATGTTAAAAAACAAATTAGTTGAGATTTTATATTGTCATCTTCATGCTGTGATAATAGAGATTAAAACGATTTTTTTGTGCCTCATCAGTCCTGAGCGGAAATAGGAATGGCAACGTGTGTAATTATAACTATGAATGTATTAAGTGTTGGTTATGTATTAAATGATATTCATGTATATACGGCGGGATGTACACGTCTATATATAATACGGATAATATTCATATACGAGGATCCACACACTCACACAGTTGATATGGGATATATGATATGATGTGTCTTAATAGCATATTATACAATCTGTATTCTGTTATAGTTACAACTCTGAGTCTTTTTGGATCTTATGGTTAGCCCCTCCTTGTCTAAATAATAATGTGTAGCACTACTGTATTATAGAAAGAAGAAGAAGACGAAGAAAAACGTAAACCGTTGCTTTTTCAAAAGCTGGCAAAAAGTTGGCATGCCATTTATTTCCCGATCCTGGAATACCTAGACAGAAAAGACAAGTCAAGTCAAGCCAAACTAAACCTAAACCAAACTCAAACCAATATCTGTATAGCATACTATACCGTTACGGTTACGGGAGTTACAACATTCTCTCATATTTTTATATCATCCTCAGATCATATCCTCATAATACTTCCATTTTCATATACATACAAAGCTATATATTCATATACAAATTTTACATTTTTTCCCCGTAAAACCTAAAGGGAAATGACTGTCACAAGTTGGGATTTTTTCCCACTTGCCTTTTCTCTCACCAAACCCATATAATAAATATCGTCGTCAACGTCATCTGAGATTGAAATATCTTTCTTCATTGTTTCCAAAAAATCAGATTGGCCAAGTCCAATTTAACAATCTTTTTCTTTATATAGAACACTTGTTTCAAACTGGAAGCTTCTCTCTGCACACACACAGTTTTGGGGCGTTTTTTGAGAATGCCCGTTTCCATTATTTTACTGATTTAAGACAAAGCAGGATACTTCTAATAATTCTAAGCGTAATCTTTTGAACGGTGAAAGACAGAGATGCTTCAAAAAATCTGAACTTTCTGAAAAATATATGAAACTTTTTTAAAGGGTTTGAGCTCTAAATACTGATAGGAGATTTTGGACTATCTAAGCAGTAAAAGTCAAAATTAGGATTAGGATTATATATAAAGCGTTTTATGTTTCCTTGGATTTTGAATATTGGGGTTCATCTTGTAGGAAAAAAAACAGATAGTGTAATTTGCATCTTGAATAAACGTATGGGCATGGATAGCATATAGCAGAGCAGAATCAGAAAATCAGAGATATGAGACGTAATATGTACATGTTTGCATGGGGTGGATGAGACTTGAGTGTAAAACACACAGTACATACATAAAGACACGTCTAGCTAGTTAGCTCGAGTAAAATGTTTAAAATGTAACAGTAATGGATTACTCACTCGAATGGTATGGAAGGATGCTAATAACTTTGTTTTGAATAAATCTTGTGACTCTATTTCCTATATACGCTCCCCTTTATTCCATCTTCCAGCTCTGTTTAACTAGTTTAAGTACGTGTCTCATACATGATGTGCACATTTTTAGATTTCACATTTACTCATGGACGGAAACAAATATTCGAATATTCAATCCACCAACTCGATTATTTTGTTACATTGAATCATTGAGTGTAGAGGAGAGGGGCGTTAAAACCGTCAGCCGTCTCTCCGATCCGATGTGATTAGTCCCGTATATTAGATACATCTAAGTAGGTGCATTTATATCAAGACTTTGTTACTTCTACACGTACTTGTTAGTCCCGTCATAAAGCCACTTGTAAACCATGCATGTGTGATTATATATGTGTGAACGCGGGACCGGTTTCGGTGATGGTTTTGATGATGGTGCCGGTGCCGGTGCTGGTGCTGGTGCCGGGATCGAGACCGGGACCAGTACATGACTTTTACGTTACGTAGGTGGATACAATTTTGATTTTTGGGTTCAGAGATATATTATACTGTGTGACATTATTGCTTTTTCTTTGGATGAAATGAATCTAGCATTGAGCTTATATAGAACCAGACTCGAGATCAGATCGGACCAGATAAGTTAAGCGCGCGTATGCATGTTGTTGAAGCTAAAAGTAAAATTAAAACTGCATTTTTTCATGAATATTATATGTATACGCTAATCCAGTTACCGCGCACTAGTTTATAGTGACAAAAAATAACGTCATTCGTTTGAGGCAAACCATTACACTATTTTTTTGTGTTGGTTTTAAGTTCCTTGTTTCCCATATATTTCCTTAAGAAAAAAAGGGTCCTTTCTTCTTCTTCATCTTCTTCTTCTTAACAGCATCTCTTCGCTCGAATCAGAATCCTAAGAGAGCAACTTACACCGTCTACAGCATCTCCTGGAACTGGAAGAAATTGTAATTTTAGACAACACGTATACTTGTATCTACTATTTCAAAAAAATTTCTCAAAAAACTGAATAATGGAATTTTGGAGAGAAAAAACTGACAAAATCTTGAAAGTCAAAAACGTGGCTCGGTGAACTTAAGGTTAGAAACAGAAAAAAAAATGAAAAAACCCTCATTCTTAGAGCGATAAAAAAAATTGTTGACTTTGGGGATGTTAATGTTGGATTTGGATAAAACTTTTCATTTTTTGAGAGTTCCACAATGCATAGAGTAGGTAGGTATATCGAATGTAATTAGATATTCTCTAGTGTAAATTTTTTGGAGGACAAACACGTTGACAAAACGACAACGGCATCAATGAACTCTCTCGCTTCTAGATCCACATCGACACTCAACATTCCCTAGTTGAAATATATATGTAATTATATTATGAGCTTGATCATTTCTGTCCTTTTCATGAGAAACTTGTGATCCGCGATTAAATCTGTGCTCATGGAAGTATAGACAAAAATATTCTCGTATGCACACTACACAACACACATCTTCCCGATTCTATTACTATTATGACTCCCTGAACTTCCTACCTGTCATATATATTTCCTTGTTCCTGTTGAGTCATTTAGTACGCGCGGTTCTTTGGAGGAGATGTGCATATAAAGATGATAATGTGTGTTATTCATACGGGAACGGGAGTAGGTACCTTAACATAGTCTCCCCATGTCTAAATGTAGAAACTTAAATTACATGGTCTCATTAGTAGGAACAACAAAGCAAAGCGATCCCTACACTATTTATGTACACATGAAACGATGCACCAAAATATTTACGATATGAGCCCAACAACAGCAACAGAACAGAACAGCAGAAGAAGACACGAGAGAGATAGAAAAAACATTGAGTTTTGTTATAGTTTAAAGGACTGGGGGATTGGAATTGAAATTGGAAGGAGAGAATAAAACATATGTCGGCTGCATTTAAAAAGTACTACAGAAGAACATGAGTGCGCGGCACAACTACATAGGATGACATGGACGACGACGACGACGAGGCCGAGGACAGGAAAGATGGAGCGAGGAAAGCGCAGCGTGGAAACAGTTAAATAAAAAACGAAACAGTAATAGTTTCCAAGTTTGTTCAAACTTATGGAACACACATATATATACATATTATACTTTGAGTAAATAACAAGTGTTTTTTTAAAAGACAGTCTCAATTTGAATTCTTTTCAACTTTTACTTGAGTCTCTCGCCTTTACTTGTAATCTTATTAATCTTATTACTTTATCATCTCTTCTCTGTATGTGCATACAACTAATGTTGAGTAACCTACAAATATTACTTTGTTTAAAAGAAACCCCCTGAAGTTTAATTTCTTTAAGAGTTTCCGAAAAATACTTCCTCAAGATATCGAATCAAGATCAAGAAAAGGGACATTTTACAAGTTACTAAAATACATCTCTACCTAAGGTCCTTTTACAATCTATAGTATTGAGGATACTGCAGTGTGCATTTAAAAATACAATTATTACTTTTACCTTTTTCAGGAACATACACTACGGAATTAAAACTGGTAAATATGTACATTATATTATATCAGATTAAGTTACGAAGCGGGTTGAAATTACAGTAGTTTCAATAACATACTTGTTCCAACAAACCAATTCGGTTAGAACAACAACTATATAATATTATGCTACCATTATTGTGTCAACTTATCGTGAGAGGGTTTTTAAGGAGTTGTTGTAACAACTAAATTTTGTTCTTTTGCATGGGTATGTGACAAATATATATATAAGGAATCCAAGCAGGCGTGCTTGGGTGAACGGTTAGGACTGCAGACTGTAACGAAATTTACAGTCTCAGACCCGGCTTCAATCCTCGGCCACTGCTAATCGTTTACGGCTCGGTGTTGTACGGTAAACGTCACTGGATGGTTGATTGAAACCCAATCTCCTTCGGTGCTCCTTTGTGACCACTACTTACTGTAGGGGCCTAGGGAATGAGACTCCTTTACTGTGGAGGAGGGGACGGGGATAGGTATGTGTGTATGTATGTATGCATGTATGTATGCATGTATGTATGTATGAGTTTAGAGATTTTCAACCTAAGGTTATATCCCACTCAACTTTACTGTGTGATTTGAAGTTCCCGCGAAGTAGTATTATACTATATCGCATTGGGCTTCGCATCGTATTTTACTTTACTTTAATTACCTACACTTGTAGTATTTGGATAAGTCGCTACTAGCTGCGGACCACTTTGCGATAATTTATTTAGTATCCTTATTCAGGAGCTATTTCAACTTTCCGCCCAAGATTGCTCTTGGGCGAGGAGGAGCGGTTGGGTATCGATCAAGTAGGCAGAGTTCATCACGCTCTGACTAAATGAAATACTTACGCCCGCTTGCATACCCCGCCAGTTAGCCCTCCAATCCTCCACGAGGGAAAGTAACAGCAGCTACTTGCAGAATGGATTGGAAAGATATATTGAGTTGTCTTACTATGTTCATGCTCACGCTCGGCATTGAGCTGACTCATGTCGTCTATTATTGCTATCGCCTCTGTCTCCATCAGTATTAAACTGATACAGATAAACGAAAGCATACTCATTTACCTTGAACATTCATACAACTCTCAAACTCCCCTCCCCAAGCCAAGTATTACCACTGTACCATTCTCATGCGAGAGGGTCTAAACTGACCACCGGCTGCGGTTCCCCCGGCGCATTCAAAAAAGAATTAGCCGAGGATTATTAAGGACAGAGCAAGCTCCCCTAAGCCACGAAGCCGGGTGACGGGGATAGGTGACAGGGTACAAAAACCGAGACGATCTAACGCGGTAGCCTCCTATTTCCTCACCCACAGTGACTGGTTGAGTCTGGTTGTATGAACTTCGGTTAAATCGACCCAATGAATAAATTATTATTATTATTATTATTATTATTATTATTATTATTATTATATAAGGAATCCAGAGTAAAATAGGAATTAAAGAAATCGATGCAAGTTTGTGGTCTTTAGTAATTTGAATGAAACAATGGTTGTGGAACTAACGAGGGAGGGGTCAGAGGTGATCCCGCCGAATCGGCCGCATAAATTTTTTTTTGGAAAAGAGCATGTGAAAAAAAGTATATTTGCTTAAGAACATGATGCGAATGATTGGCATTTTGACTCGCTAAGTCAAATTTTTGAAAGTACAAATTTGCTAATGGTAACTAAATCCACCAACTTTAATACTTCCCCCCTAAAACAATGCTGCTAAATCCCTACTGGACATATTGGTATAGAAATGAACCCAATATCAAATTATTATAAAACTAGTGCTAAATCAAAAGAAATTGAATATCGGCAATTTATTAACCACAATAAGGAAATATTTGCTAAATTATTAAATGATTGTGATTGGGGAGAATTTTATTCCAGTTCAAATGTAAATCACATGTGTGATATTTTCAATAAAATTGTACAAGCTTCATACAATGAAGCTTTTCCATTAAAATCTAAATATGTCAAAATATGTGAGAGAACTTGGGTAACAAAAGAGGTTAAGAATTTATCTAAGCAACTATTTACCTTGAATAATAGCAATTACCAAAGAATAAAAACTAAGTACAATATTCCAATTAGTGAGACTAAAGAAAATTTCAATCGTAAATTGTTTAAAACACTTCAATCAGGGGATATTAGGGATTTCTATAGTCTGGTAGCAAAGGTTTGTGGCACCAAATTAAAGCAGTCAGTAGGTAGTACAAAAACTTATGTTGAATAATAATGAACAGAATATGATAGCAACACTAAATAATATTAATAAACATTTTTCAAAAATCAATACTGTGTATAGCCCTTTAGTAAAAAGTGGTGTTAATTTAAACCATAACATAGCTACAGGTGTTCCACTCAAAGTAGTAGCATACAATGTGTTAAAAAAATTGGACAAACTGAAAACTTCTAAATCAAATATAATCACTGGTCCAGTTACTAAAATTATCAAAGAGTTCGGATTTTGCATTACTGAACCTCTTACCCATATGTATAATTTGTCATTTGAAAACTGTGTGATCCCAAATCAATGGAAAAAATGGTTTGTAACTCCAATACCAAAAAATGTTAACTTAGTTACTATTGACAACTTAAGGCCATTATCTCAAACAGATATATTTGGGAAGATAATGGAGGAATTTATATTTGAAAAGCTTTACTTAGAGGTTATAAGCAAAATAAGTCCTAATCAATTCGGGTCACTGAAGAATGCATCAACTGTACATTACTTAGTTAATATGTATGATTTTTTGCATAAGTCCGTTGATGAATCAAGCACATATGTTGTACTAGTCTTATTAGATCTTTCTAAGGCGTTTGATTTGGTTGATTATAATATTTTAATTAACAAACTTAAATCACTAGAAGTTAATAACAACTATGTCCGGTGGCTGGAGGATTTTTTGTACCAAAGGTGTCAGTGTGTAAGGAAAAATAATTTGACGTCTGACTTTCATGATATTTCTAATGGTACCCCTCAGGGAACCAAATTAGCCTCATTATTATTTATAATATTAATAAATAGGATCATTCTTAACTTTAATGATAAGCATCAAGATGGGCTCAATAAATTAAAAAATATATGTAATGGATTTGTGGATGACATGACACTGGCTGAAAAAGTAAAATATAATGAGATACTAAAAATTCAAACATATCTGAATATTAGTAATTGGCTGGAGGAACTAAAAATGAAACTAAATCCTAGTAAATGCTAAGTGATGGTTGTTGACCCATCAAGAGATAAGAAATTTAGCAATATAGAGCTTAAAATTAATGGGGTCGTTCTACCAATAGTGACTAGTACTAAACTCCTTGGTATACACATAAATAATAAATGTACATGATCGGACCATGTGACTGAAATTGTCAAAGCTACCTCAAAAAAAATATTTATATTACGAAGATTAAAAAATTGGGGAATGTCTCAACAGCAGTTAACCATTGTTTATAAAACATATTTAAGATATGTCAATTAGAATATGCATCAGTGTTGTTTAGTCAGGGACTACCTAAATGTTTAATGGATAAAATTGTGAGTGTTGAAAAAAGATGTCTAGGAATCATTATAAATAAATATGTTAGTGAAAAGAATTATAAAGCTGTAGCTAGTAAATAAAATTTAATTAACATTAAGGATATATTTTAAAAATTGTTAATCAACTTTTGGAGTAACTTAATTAAGTCTGAAAGATATAATGAATGGTTAAAGCCTCATGTTAGAATGAATACCCGACCAAGTAGAAATAATCTTAAGTATTCAAGTGTAACCTGCAATAAAGAACGGTATAGAACATCAACAATTCCCTCGTTAGTGAAGTTACTTAATAATAAAAAATAATAGACTACAATACAGTGTACATAGAAATGTAAATAGAGTTAGATCTAGAAACCTAATCTGTAGAAATCAATTAATCACTGCGCTTGGTATATGATACGTTAGCTTCTTCCTTTTTTCATGTTTACTAAATTGACTTGTTAAATGTTAAATGTTAAACCATAGATAATTATACCGTAAAGAGCACAAATTTATTATATTGGCAAGTAGCTATCTAAATCTACAAAATGATTACTATTTTCAATAGTAGTGATGCAAACTTGTGCTATTGTTGTGTATGTGATCATAATTTGACACCCTGAATAAAAAATCCATAATAATAATAATAATAATAAATGGGCGCCATATTTAATGGACTAAAATATGAATTTTTAATTGTTTGGCACCCTGTAGCTGCTACAATTTTCGTCCGATTTTTTAAAAAAGTGTAGTTTTGTAATTCGCGAAACATTATCTAAAAAGTAATTTCTGGGTTTTCGAAATTTCAAAAATTTCAGTTTTTTTAAAGATAAAGTATTTAACTCGGTGATAATAACTGTAAGTTTGTATTACACCAGAACGAAAAAAAATACCTCATTTTGTGAAAAAACTGAAATTTTTGAAATTTGTGAAACCCAGAAATTACTTTTTAGATAATGTTTCGCGAATTACAAAACTACACTTTTTTAAAAAATCGGACGAAAATTGTAGCAGCTACAGGGTGCCAAACAATTAAAAATTCATATTTTAGTCCATTAAATATGGTGCCCATTTAGTTACCATTAGCAAATTTGTACTTTCAAAAATTTGACTTGGCGAGTCAAAATGCCCATTCGCATCATGTTCTTAAGCAAATCTACTTTTTTTCACATGCTCTTTTAAAAAAAAATACATGAATCCGATTCGGCGTGATCACCTCTGACCCTTCCCTCGTAAGTAAGCCATAAAATAGAAAAAAAACACACATTAAAATGTTGTTGCTCAGAATTACTGTTAGGATGTGTGTATATACGCAAACAACAGACTAAATGCCGTGTACGAGCTTTATAACATGTTTGTTAGATTTAAATTTTAAACCAACTTATAGTAACTACTAACTGCAGTACCGAATGGTCAACTTCCAAGAAACTGTATAGGTATAAAAGGTACCTTTCACCAGGGGAAAAAGGTGGCATAACAAATTTCCAAATGAAACTAAAGTTAGTAGTTAATTAGACTATATATCGTCGGTGAAGAAGCACATCGGCATCTTTCATCCAAAATTTTCTAAAAGAAATTTTGTATCTTTCCAACTTCGGGCAAACTATTGCAGAATTGTAGTACACTTAGGTTAAATAATCGACTGTAAATACCTGTTTTTGAATCCGAGCGTACCGCTCTTAAGTAATTATAAGATTTCTATGGAATGATACGGATTTGCATTTATAAAATTTTGGAAAGATTCAGATTCGCTTCTTTACCGACGATATGTCATAGGTACATCTATATTGTATAGCTGACTAGTGAGTTATCGTCGTCGTCGATTGTCTCGTCAGCGACACCGACGTGCTCCAATTTAAGCTAAGACATGCTTATTATTTTGTCCATTTATTATAATGTCATTCCAGTAATCCTGCTAATGAAGTTACTTTCTAATTAAAATACTAAGATTTTTCTACTACATGTGATGTAGTAAATACAATAGAAATAGACGTAGACACAGGGAGAAAATACAGCGGAGTCAGCAGCTCAATAATTTCGTACACAAAAAAATGCTCCCTATAATTAATAAATTCCCAAGCTCCAAAGTTTGAGTTTTTAATGAACAAAAATTAAAAATACGAACTTCATATTTTTCATAGACAATCCTTCACATAAATGGAATGGCGATTCCAACAAAAAGAATATCAGGTTGCATTCTGTATTAATTTTCGACTATACTTATGTCGCGATGTGTACTTACCTAAATACAAATATTTCAGCAAATTCTGTTGCTCATTTTATAAAAACTGTTGAAAAAAGACACTGCTATGGAATACGTATTGTGAGTGAAGAGTTATCAAAACGGCACATATTATCTAATGTAAGCTAGAATTAAAATGAACTATATGCCAAAAAAAATTATTTGTAAATGAGAAAGATGCATAAAAGATTAATTACGAGTATTTAAAAATTGCGGAGTGTTTTATTTGTATGTTTTTTTTAAATGTGCAAAATGTTCTATTTTCTTGTTTTTGAAATGTACAAAATGTTCTATTTTCCTGTTTTTGAAAAGTTCAAAATTTTCTATTTACTTTGCACGAAGACAATTGCAAAATGTTTTAAAAAAGTTGTCAGCTGATTAATTTTTGAATTTTAAAATTTAATAATTATACTAACAGTCATAATCTATGTTTAACAAAATTAATGTACTTAACGTATACTGAGTCCTTTGGGGTATCCTCGTTGGAGGACAGTGTCAAGCTTATTTTAATAAATTTGTCTTTCTCTGCGTGCTTTTTTTAAATGTACAAACTTATTTTTTAATGTTTTCGAAAAGTGCAAAATATTACACCTACATGTTTTTGAATATTTCAGAATGCTTTATTTTCACGTTTTTCTTTTGCTCGTCATAATTTCTTTACTCAAAGAATTGTTACTCACAAGGGAATGGTTTCACATGTTACCCGTCGATTTCAAAAAGTTATATCTACAAAAATCAGGCTACTTTTAAATAGTGGGGATCCAAAGTAACTCGAGTGCATTTTGCGTTGTTCGGTCACAATAGCCCGCCAAAGTT
This sequence comes from Dicyrtomina minuta, assembly GCA_949802685.1. Lineage (NCBI taxonomy): Eukaryota > Metazoa > Arthropoda > Collembola > Symphypleona > Dicyrtomidae > Dicyrtomina > Dicyrtomina minuta. Next base: position 89,904,920 of record OX461809.1, read on the forward strand.
TAAAAAAATTCAAATTTTGATATTTTGCGACCCTAGTACTTTTACAGTTCTTGTCCGATTTTGATGAAATTTCGTTTTTTGGGATCCTTACGCTTTTTACTGAAAAGCAATTTCAGGATTTCGAAAAATTCGAAAATTTTCATTTTTTTGAAAAAAATCCAAGAAATGAGTATATTTGAGGCCCAATTTTTTAACACCGTTTTTTCAAAAAAATGAAAATTTTTGAATTTTTCAAAATCCTAAAATAACTTGTTAGTATAAACCCTAAGGATCACAAAAACCGAAATTTCATCAAAATCGGATGAGAACTGTAGAAGCTACAGGGCGGCAAAATATTAAAATTTGAATTTTTTTAAACTTTGGCGGGCTATTGTGACCGAACAACGCAAAATGCACTCGAGTTACTTTGGATCCCCACTATTTAAAAGTAGCCTGATTTTTGTAGATATAACTTTTTGAAATCGACGGGTAACATGTGAAACCATTCCCTTGTCAGTGGAACAGTCTTACTATCTGTGTGAAGACAGATGAATCAATATTAAACAGTGTGAATAGTTTTAAGAACAAGTTAGACAAGGACATGGGATGGAATTTTGGAAAAGTTTCGTCTTCTTCGAACTCTGTGTGAAAAGTGAATTTTTACTTTTGTGACAACCGGGACACCAAGAGACCACGTCTCAAATCGTTTGCGATTATTCCCGGGAAATTATTATTATTATTTTTAAAAGTACAAAATTCTCTATTTACATGTTTTTTTAAAATTAAAAAATGTTTTACATGCATGTTTTTTGAAAAGTGCAAAATATACTCTTTTCATGTTTTTAAGGGCATGATTAATGTAAGATTTCTGTAGATTTGTTGTGAACTAAAAATGGATATGGGTCCTTTTGAGTCTTCACTGCCGATATAGCATTTTTAGTTGGAATTAATACAATCGTATCAAGCCAATGTGATTAAATTAGCAAGTAAATAAACACACCTGTGGTGATTGTTACTAAACTGGTGGTATATGGCAGACGCTACCGACAAAAATGATGGGAGTACCGGATGGAGACACGGGCTCTCGTTGTCTTTTAGTATACAGCTCACTAGTCGCTTGACACATTTTTTGCGGTTTACGTTACCCTGTTGCTGTGTAGCCAGTGCCTGCTATTACTCCTGTGCCTGTAGCCTGCAGCCGTTGCCGTAGCGTAGCTGGATTTGGATAGTATCGTCGGGCAAAGAAATAAAAGATGACAGGGGAGTACAATGCAATGTAAAAACCGTCTCAGGATCAGTCTCAAAGTCTCAACACTCAACGACGGAAGGCTATGACGACGGTGAGGAGAACTTAAATTCTTGAATAGGTGTGTCTTGAATCTGAAATGTTATATTTAAATAAAATCTTTATCAAAAAAGTTGTACTTTACTTACATAATAGTATGTATAGAATTACTGCATAAAAGATGAAGATATTATACATGTAGGAGAACCGGTGCTGCTGGTGCATGGTTTTGATGGTATGGTAGTAGCAGTAGCCTGTCTGAAGTATACATTAGGTAGGTACTGCACTGGTACTTGGTACTTTTGGTACGGGATGTAATTGGGACTGGGAGTACCACTGGCTGGTAAAGCTCGCAAAACAATCTGAAAAAAAGTTGTACAGGTGTGTTGCCGTTCGCCGTTGCCTTTTTGCCGTTCTGTGTATGTCTGTCTATCTGTCTGTCTTGTATCTGCATCTGTATACGACTGTACTCACTCTTTCCGTCTCCTTTAATATAACAAGTAAATAAGCTCGTCTTTTTTTTATTCCGTTGCATTTAAATAATCATGAGGAGAAGCCGTAGTTTACACTTTTAAATTTTGTACTATAAGTTCGAGTGTAAGTAGAGTTGTAGAGTTATAACTATGCAATTATTTAGCGACTGTACGGACGCACACCAAAGGTGTCAATTAATTTACGATTTACAAGAGTTGTTGAGAGGATAAAAGAATAGGTAATTAAGTTGTAAGATCTTGTGTGTCTCGAGCTAAACAACATTATTATTATTTATTTGTTTAATCCAATATATGACTAGAACTGGAGCCAATATTTCACTTACCAGTTGCCAGTCAGTGAGGGAAGCCAGTGATAATACAAACAAATCTACAAACTCATAGGTAAGACAATTAAGAAGCTATTGCAAATTATAATTAACGTTTACTTGTACTTTAACTCATACTTATGCTTATGGTTAGAGGCGGTTAGTACTAATTAGCTAGTGCGAATCACATATTGTAACGTCAAATGTGTACGACTGTTCTGTATGTCATTGAATTAAGCACTGTTAACAGAGAGTCTTATAACTTCAATGTTCAAGGCACACAAGTAGTACTTACTTACTAGAAGTTTAGAAGAAGTACTAGAACATTTAATAGCTTTAATTACCCACGTGAACTATTTACTTTATATATATATATGTACACTAAGTGTCATTTTTGTTTGCGTATAAAGGTAAAAAGTGACTAAATCACAAATGAATTAAATACATTGATTAATATAGTCCAGAATATAATTGTAATCAGTAATCATTTGTATTTTACGCTTTTGTGACAAATGTGTTCGATTTTGTTGTTGTGGCGGAATGTTGTACATGATACTAACGATAAACTACTTAAGGGTTCGCTTTGTCAGACCTTATGACAGTTATGACTTTGATTTGCATAATTTCACTTGGAAATTACTTTGCTAGCTATATATATAATATTATATTTAATTATATAATATAATAATAGTATTTATTCAGTTTCTTACACTTCAATACGACTTGGGCTATAGTGCATACATCCGTATGTATCAGTATCAGTTACCACTAAATATAAGAAAAGTATAATATGAGAGGACATGTATGTAGGAAGGAATGACAGGAGGTGTCATGAATTACTTAAAGTCCTTATGTCGTGTAAAGTAATTATGCATGAATGCATGTGTCAGCACTTTCAACTTATTACTAATACATATATTTACTCATTGCTATTTATGTAGGTATATATATTAATTATACTTATTTGGTACTGGTCTCACGCGCTGCATAGTTATTTCCAGAGTCAGAATAAATATTAGCTTTTATACTTAATTACATATTATTAAGGTAACCGTAATTATGCTTTTTTTGGACCCCTAATTATGCTTTTTCGAGAAGTCCATTATGCTATAATTATGCTTTTTTAGAACCTCATTATGCTAAATTATGCTTTTTAAAATAGGCTTATTTTTGTAAAATAACATTAGAAAAAAATTAATTTTTTTAGGTCACACAAAATTAAATGTTTTGAGCAATTTTGTCGCTTAATTATGTAATAATTTAAATGTAACAAAATAGTTCCGGTATTATTCAACTTATTCTCCCTAGTCACACAGCTCCGTAACACCTGTACAGATATCGCGTGAGCTACTCTTTAACTCTTAAATTGCTACATTATACGTACAATTTACTCCCTAAAATTTACCTCCTGCTGAACATTTTCCGCCAGGACGTTTTCCTCCCAACTTTGAACCGAAGGAATTTTCCTCCCAGTATCATATTCAGACTTAAATAAACTATCATTCCTTCTCAGACAAATGGTGCATTCGTATACACTCTTTAAAATATTCAAAATTCTTAAACTGAAGTACAAATAGATTTACTAGATTTTGTTGCAATCAAAGTATTAAATGTATGAACGTGTATTATAAACACAAACATATTTTCTGGAAAAGAACACAATAGTTTTAGTGGTCATTTTACTACTAGGAGTAAAATGTCCTCGGTACGAAGTTGGGAGGAAAATTACCGGGGGGAAAAAGTCCCGTAGAAAAATTTTCGGGCGGAATATGTTCAGGAGGAAAATGTCCAAAGTACAACCTAAATTTACAAATTACCTTGTTTCTAATAACATGCTTTCCCGTTATTTTTTGTTCTTTTATTTGAGAACGAACTAAGAAATGAAGTCAGCTATAATTCTTGCACTATATCATTGTTACTGTGCATATTCTAAACGAGTTAAATTTAAATGAGATATATTAGGATTGATGGGCCGGCATGGCATTCTGCTTCAAAGACTTTCATGTGTGTAATAGTGCAAGAAGTAGCTTCTTTCTACTTGAAATACCATAGCAAGAGTTATTTGTTTTAAAATTTTTCACTTTTTCATTTCTAAACTTCATAACTGAGTTAGTTTTTCTTCGAACAAATGGAAATAACTGAATAATTTTCCTCGGATTTTAGCAATATTTGGTAGACATTATGCCTTTATGCTTTTTTTTCTGATTATGCTATTATTATGCTTTTTTTGACCTCATTATGCTTTTTTATGCTTTTATGCTAAAAAAAATTTTCTATTCGCAATTTTTATAAGGTTAAACGAAGTTCTAACCATAAAAACTATGACAACCGCGGGTTCCTTCATTGATTATGCTATTTATGCTTTTTATGCTTTTCGGTTACCTTACATTATACATGTTGGATGAAAGTGCTTAAGGTACTAATATATAATTCATGTCATTATTAATTTTTTTGCTTGATAATAATCAATAATAATATTTATATAGCATCTTCATCTTCCTTATTATTCATACCGCTATGATTTTTATAAGTACTTACAATTTTATTGATTGATCCATAATTGTAAGGATTAGCCTCTTGCCTCTTATACGTAGCGTTCTGGGAAAGTATAATTATAATACTAATTAATTTAAATTTGTTGACTCCATACTCAATGTAATTATATTATATATACTATAATATCGGAGAGACACAATTCAATTCAACAGATTTAAAACATAATTAAATATAACATTTTTACAACTCAGTCAGTAAGTATACTTGTAGTTTTTTTAATTTAAGCCTATAATGCATTAATATGCTGATTGACTTTAGGTTCCGCAATTAAAAGAACATAATGGTGACTCTTTTATTTGTGTTCATTTTTTTTTCTTCGTGTCATATGATATCTGGATTCAACATAAATGTAATTTACAAGGTTGAACGAACTTACTTAAAATGATCATTATTTAACACTTTATTTATTTAATTTTTAGGCATGCTAATAAAAAATTCGGGGCTGTGGAAGAGCTGAAGTAAAAATCGTTTTATACCTACTTAATTCAAAATTAAGTAATCAAGGAGAAAATGCAACTGGAAATTATTTATCAATGTTGATTCAAGAAGTTGAGCTTATAAAAGAAGTAGCTTTTCTAGTAACTAAAGAGTGACATGAATTTCATTTACTCTGCATCGGTTAATAACGGAATCAGAACATACCATGGACATGCAGGACCTAGACCGACCAGTTTGAATAAACATATCCTTAGAATTTAAATGTTTTGTTAGAATATGGAGCCAACTTCTTCATATTATGGTTAAGTCTACAAACACACTTACACACAAAAGAAATAAATACAGTGGAATTTCGTCAAGGAAGTGCACGTCATGTAGCTCATCAAATTTCTGTAGAGTAGAGCGAGCAGAGTGGATATAATTATATATATACGAACAAGACTTAACACAGAGAAAGATTTAGAGCTGATTAAAAGTTGGGTTGGTTGTAAAATAAAATTTGTTGCTTTGAGTTGAGTTACTCTTTTCACTTAGCTGACTGACTCATAAGTGTGAAATAAATGTGCAGTATTATTAGATACTTGGAAGACAAGAATAGGTTTGCCTTTCGCCATTCTCAGAATGTCAACTATTTTTGTATTCCTTCTAACTTTCTTCCCGGCAAATATTTTACAGACAGGTGAGTGGAAGTATAGACACGACTTCTTGTCACAGTCATCAACAGTGTCTTGTATATAGGTAATTGTTCTAGTCTAATCATGTGACATTCTATTGTTCGCAAATGTACCAAATTTTCCCTGCAAATACCGGTGCAATTTTGGACTAACAGAAATGCATGTGTTAAAGCACAGCTAAAAATATAATTATTGATTTCATATTAATATGTATAATTGGAGCTCCATCAACAGCTACAAACAGGTGGCTACGAGCATTATATAGTTGCTAACTTAATCAAAAACAAATTAATCAATGGTACCTACTTTTGATTGGATATCTATACAGCTTCTGGATCAAAATTGAATTACTTGGGATGTTACAAGAAGGATTCTTCAAGAGGCAGTGGTTCAGCAGCTATCGAGAAAAGTCAAGTGGAAAATGAAACTTCAGCGAGTGATTTCCTACTTGATTTATGGTTCACACCACAGGAGTCATATGCTAACGAAAGTCCTTCAAGATGTATCTCCGCGTGCCAGGCTGCCTCTTTCAGGTATCTCACTGTCTTATACTTTTCAATTTAGAATTTTCGTTTCTAGGTAGAATTAAGTTCGCAGTCAGTATCCGTGAAAGCTTGTTTTTATTATTTAGTAATAATAATCTACCTGAAGTCTTTTTTTTACTCTCGTGCAATCAGTTAAACACTACACACAATAATTTTCAATTTGGACTACTTCTGTATAGTTCCGGTTCTAAGTTTAAGTGCTTATTACTTAACGTGGAACGTGCGTTTGATGCTTGTGCATTATTTACGAGGTTTACATTAACCAATGACGGCATGTTATGGTTTTAACGCTAATATACTCCCCTACTTATTTTTGGTGTTTGTTCTGCACCTCCGTGTGTATATCTCTAGTAGGTCTCAGAAAAATTGTGTATCTTATTCTACTTATTTCTTTTAGCTCACAAAACGGCATGTTGGCCTGGTCTCAGAGCCTTTTAGCCTAGTCAGTCGGCAGTAGTTCAGTTCAGTTCGGATGTGCCTATTTCATACATACAGATATTTTTAGGAATTTATTACTTTTATGCTAATGTAGGGCAGCCAGCTATTTTTCCTTTCCTATCACCATTGACGCTTTTCATTATAAGTAATTCTACACTTGTATTTGCATTCGTAGATCATTATAGGTACTTATTTATCTACAATCTACTTTATGCATACAATTAGTTTCATTGACTTTTTTCTTATTTTACTCAAAGAACGAAAAATAGTGTGTGTGTCTGTGTGTATAATACCGATTTTTCAACTTTGAATTTTTAAACGTGTGTACTAAATTATACAATTTGTGTCTGGACGCTAACTTTGCACGTCATTGACGGGTTTGTTTCAAAATTGTCTAGTATTTGTAAATTATTTTGTGAGAAATGTCTGCATTGTGTGTTTCGTGTAGAATAGCTAACTGAGTTGGGTTGGGTACCCCACCATTGAGTCCTTTAACAAACGCATACTTCCAACGACTGACGACTATCCGTGTTGATTATAAATATCTTGTGGTAAGACTTTTAGTTTGCTTATTTATAATAAGATAAGACAAGTCGGAAATTCGGGAGCTGAAGTCGAGTGAGGTGCTGGTGTTGGCACTACAGTTGATAATATTTCCATCGTAGATTTCTTTTTGATACTCTTAAGTCTCAATCTTTAATATTTAGAATTCATGAATGTCGAACGTAAGTAATGAATTAAAACAATACAGTAGCAGGGTCTGGGCTGGAAGAATGAAGAGAAGCAGTAAAAAGCGCATCGCTCGCTCGACTCGACTCAGTATCGTGCGTCGTGCAGTAATCCGGCAACTCTTTGAGGAAGTTAAGTACCTTTAGGTAGGTAGGTAAACCTAGTCCGAAGTTTGTATATTAACTGTATAATAAATGTGGCAATGTTACCGTCAGTACTTCTTCCACCCAAGCTCCGATCAGTCCTAAAAATTGTAGATAATGTGAATTTTCGTCAGAGAAGTATGTAATTTTCGGTGTGATACTATGTTTAGGAACATAATATATTTTAGTTTTAGCTTAGCAGGCTGCGATGATGCATATATGTAGATAATATATATTCATAACTCAAATTTAAAGGCGTCAGTTCCTTGGAAATATTCAAGATTTAATTTAGCGTTTACGTTTTACATAGTTATAGTGTGAAATACTGCAAAAAAGTAAAAAAGCAAAGTATGAAACCAAAATTTAGAGTGCGGAATCCACATACTGTGGATACATGTATGTGTGCATGTGTAGGTAGGTGCATAGTTTTTAGTATGTAAATATGATGGTGTTTTATGTTTCACATTTACAGATATGCTGGTGTACTGAAATCACCGAGAAAAACATTGGAATGTTTGTGTGGGAGTAGCTATGGACGAAATGGAATCGGGCAGTGCGACAACTGCACCAGTGACGCAACAGAACACTGTGGCTCCGAAACTGCTTCTAGTATATACGATACCAATTTTAAAGGTATCCCCAAAAAAACTCTTCTTTCTTGAACTAGTTGCGGTATATACGTATATGTAATATATACGGTATAGATTTATACATAGTACATCTTATGCTTTCTTGCCAATATAATATAATTCCACGTAATATTATTTATTGTTTGTGAGTTTTTAAATATGAATGGTACAAAACGTAGTAAGCATATCCACGTTTTGGAGCGAGCATGGTAATGGTAATTACAGTTACTGAGCAGTTTTTTTAGCCATTAATTCTTTTTAAAAATGGGAAACGTAATTTTTTGTATGAAAAAGATAGAATTTTGTTTAAAACTTGGTTGCTGCAAATTTAATCTCCTTTTGAATTTGTGTACCATAAATACATCATTTAACATGTTGCGTTGCTCAATATATAGGGACCTAAAGACGATGATTTAAAGTTATGATTAGCATTTGAAATGAATATAATTTGTATTTTGATTTTGCTCAAGTGCCATCACCCCCGCAACAAATTATGCTTTTGCAAAGATCTGAAAATGCTCTAAGGATCTCATGGGCAAAACCTTTAGCTCCAAATGGACCACTCGATGGATATCGAATTCATGCTCAACCTGTTTTTTCATACTCTCAAGTAAATTTACAACTAATCCCTTAGTTCTTCAAGTAGTTAAAAAATTGTTAATAAAATGAAAATTATTTACATTTAGCTTATACAAATGAATATGTTGCAAAATATACTATAATATGCCTTCCAATCGTAAGTTATATATAACCTAATACTTATTTTTAAATCGCGTTTAATTCATTTTAGAGCCCTCTTCTGCCGAAATCATGGGAAGTTTCAGATTCATCTCAGCAACAGCAGTATTTAATTGGTCTCACACCAGGGTCCCAGTATAATATTTCTGTAGCAGCTGTAAATTCAGAAGGTCCAAGTTCATCAATATCAGCACTCCTATGGACGAAAATCGGTGGTAAGATATGAGAGACAAAGCATAAAGCAATAAATACTGTAGTTTTTTGGGAACAGTAGTGGCATTTGAACGAATGTAATTTTTAGTAGGTGATCGTGACATTTACCTAAATATAATGCTTTATAATATTAAGAACAATTTGTTTCCTCTTGTAGTTCCAGACATTCCACCAGCTCCTAGAATTCTTCGACAACAGCGGCGAACTATGACTATTGAGTTGCAGCCAACTCGAAATACTAAAGGACCCATTAGTGCCTATCGTATTCTTCTCTTGGATGATACTCAAGCAAACTTTTTCAGTTTGGATAATCTTGTCCGATGGAATGATTCCATCGATATTGGTTATCCTTACTATGTTGCTGCAGAGTTTTCCCCTGAGGTAAGGTTGCTAATAAAGGCATTACCATGACTTTCAATTATTGTACTCAACTCTAAGTAGCCACCTTTTAAGAATCTAATGGACAAAACTCTGTAAAACTCTATTTCTGCTATTATTTGAATAATACAGTGCAAATATCTTTTAAAAGTAGCAATTTAGTTAAATCTTATCATGGAACTGTGTCTACCTTGTCTACCAAAATACCAAGAATCGGATAGTGTAGAATCATTTAATTCCAATCCACCTAATTTTTGTTTTGTATTTCAACAGGACTTTCCGTCTGAATTCATTGTGGGAAGTGGCGGAACTTACGGAGGTTACTACAATGGTCCCCTGCCTAACGGCCATTGGCATCCATCTCTTGGTGTCGTCAGCTCTATGGATGGATTCATGGAATCATCCTATTCTACATCTTCTCACGATCAGCATTCTCATGCTGTTGTTGTAGATAATGCAGTTGAACCCGGTCACGGCCAAGGTAATGCAATGCAATCCATATTTATATGTACATACTTATAGTTAAGTTATAGAAGCTAAAGTTTATAGTTATTATTGATTAAAATATTTTCTGTTACTTTTTAATTTCTATTTTACATTTCATTGGGATGTTGGGCAAAACAGAAAGGGTTGAAATAATAGAAACGGACTCCATGATTGTCAATGCATTGTGGATTGCAATTGGGATCAGTGGTTGTATTCTTGCTCTCTGCACTGTAGTGTACGTAGCTTTAAAATTAGATTTAATTCCGAAAAAACGTCGAAGAAGACAGGGAGCTAGTGTGAGTCGGTCCGAAAATCATCAGCTAACATCCAGAGAATCCTCCTTAACGAATAGCCAGCCTTTTTCTTACCCAATTAATGTAAGAAAAGAATTATGAAAATTTCTCAGTCAAATCCTGGAATACATTATTTAAACATTATACATCCCCACTATAGTTTTTAAAAACGTTTCATTTTATTTTGTTTTCATCTTGTAGGAAGAACATGTTGCGGCGTACACTCATGCTGGGTTTATTCATGATGAAGATATAAAGAGTAAATGCCTAGAAAAATTGCAACAAGTTTGGTACGTTCCACGAAATTTTATGGATGTACCCAGTCAAGATGTTTCGGACGATGAAGGGGTGGAACTGGTGGCTAAGGGTAGATATGGATCCGTCTACATGTCCACTTTAAGAAATACCGCAACCCCAGTATCACTTTTCTCTATACCATCGTCTCATTTTCAGAATGGTAAAACCTTTTTTGTACATTAAGTCTCATTTTAAAAACTATTTAACATGTGCACGTGTGTGTTTTAAAACCTAATAGGTTCTACTAATTTAAAAACATTCTGTTATGTTGTGTACCGTCAAAAATTATAAAAATATTTAATGCATAATGTCGTGTTGCGTGTTGATTCTTTAGGCGTTGAAAAAAAAGGAAAACATGAGATTGAATTGGACCACGAAAAACTCTTTACCGATCTGGACGAGCTCATACGGCTGGATAACCATGAAAATGTTGTGAAATTAATTGGTTTCATGGAAGATGAGAATGCAATGTTGTTTGCTGTTGAGTACGGAGGGGTTTCTTTAAAGAGTTTACTACTTCAGTATCGACAGAGCGAGAGTAAACCTTTAGTTACTCCTTACAGTCTTCTACTGTGTGCCATGAACATTGCCGAGGGAATGTTTCACCTTCATTCTTATCAAGTGGGTGCACACTTATTAATTATAATGTGTAACAAAATCTCTTACATGATATACATAACGTAATTGAATTTATGAATCAGTACATGGCAAAACGATCAAAATTTTCTCTTTTGCTACCAAGGTAACTCACGGTCAGTTGGCTGCTTGTAATGTCCTCATATCTCAGCTAGAGGTTCCTAAAATTACGGGATTCGGACTATTGTCGTCAAACCCTTTACAAGAGGTACTTCCATACTTGAAGTTTGAGTTTAGGCTATAATATACTCTACAGATACATTTTGAATTAAGAAAGTTTTATGCTGACGTTTTATTTTTTTTTGGTATATGTCAGAGCTTGGATTATATGCGTTGGTCAGCAGTTGAAAAATTTCAAAATCGTTGTGTTAAGTCCTGTGACGTTTGGTCTTTCGGAATTCTTCTTTGGGAAATTGCAACGTTGGGTAAACCTTAAGATTTAATCATTTGTATCTTTTTTTTAAACATTAGTTCTTGTTAGTAAGTGTATATTAATGGGGAACTAAATATTTCAAAACACAATTCTAGGGGGAACGCCATACCATGACATAAGAAATGAGGATTTTCCAAAGCGAATATGTCATGGGACTCGACCTAATCAAACTGAAGTCATGAGTGATGCTCTCTATCAAATAATGCTCTATTGCTGGCAACTGGATCGAGATGAAAGGCCAGATTTTTCCCGTCTTAGCTGTTCCATACATGAACTCCTTTCACATAGCAAAGTTAGTCAAAATGTTTTTCATTTATTCGCCCATAATACTTTGAACTTTATATTGCATTATTAGTTTGCCTAGTTGCGTAGTTGCACGAGCGTTAATGATTTTCTGTTTTTTTTACAGGATAACCTATTCATTAGTCATTCATTAAATTATCCTCCCTACATTCATCAGTATGAACATGAGAAACAATAACGAGATCTCTGTGTATATTTCCCATCTTCAGCTTATTGACTGATATATTGTTGATGTCGGACGGGGAGAAATGAGGAATCACAAAGGACACTTTTGGCTATGATGGATTGAATTGGATTTACTTAAGATTATTTAAATTAAAATATTACCGCTAATTTGGAATTTAAAATGCATTTAACATACCGTTATACGTCTTGGGTATGATTATAATACTTCCAAAGATTCAAAATGAAATTCATGTCGTATATTATGTACCATTTGATACGCATTTTCAGCTCGCCAGAATTCTACTGTAACCCTAAATACTTACCAAACTTCACAAATATTCCAAAGTTTAAAACCAAACAAAAAAAATACTTACTAAAAGACAATTTATAGGACGCAATCAAAAGCATTGTTTTAACAATCGTTAAGATTTTTTAAGGGAAATCCTTTTTGATGGAAAATGCTTTAGATTCACTATTGTAGGTACATATACTAATATTAATACTGTGTTTTTGTCAAAACACGCACGGTGTGTCATCTATATTATACAAAGCTCAGCTAAACAATACTGGTTAGGATAGGATTGATACCTATACTGAGAGTAAACATAAGTATAAGATACATATATAATTATACAGTGCAGACACATTACTTGTATAGAATACATAGTATTATAGTCGATGTCGATGTATATTAATTTATGTAGTATTATAGTTAAGTATTTACTACTCGTTTTGTAATAAGTGACAAAAGACAAGCTACAAAATATATTTGTTTCTTAAGCATTTCAGATTTTCGAATTTTAGAATAATTATGATTACTTAGAGGTATTATTTTATTATTATGTTAGTCTCAGCGTTACCTTAACCTACAATAGCTGTAATGTTGTGTGGGAAGTTATCTATCACTACATGATTAGTTAATTAATATACATACTGTAAGTAGGCAGAGGCTATACTTGTATACACGCTTAGAAAAATACTGTGGAGGATTTACCACTTTGTAATACAGCCTGCGATTACTCCACCTATCATATAGGGAAATCGGCAGAAATTGACAGCAAGAGCTTTTGAATACAACGCGATAAAATATAAAATTAAGAGTGGTTACTATTAAAGTTTTCAAAGCGCCACCAACCGGATTCCCTGTTGAGCAAATTTCTAAACGTGTAGCGTTCGTCAGAGGTTAGATCACGGTTACAAAATGAATCACAAGAATATGCAGATGAAATATACAGTAAAAAGTACATTTACAATTCAAACAGCAGTTGGGCTCCGTCAGCATGGAATGCGAAGCAAATTTTTATATGAATTATTTAAAATTAAAAACCAAACCAAATTGCTGAGTTTAGAAATAAATTGCAGTGTTAATGTTTTCCTCAGGTCCAATGGCAGTAACTACATTCAAGTAACCTTAAACGTCTTTAACTTTAAAAATCATCAGTACTACGCTATATAGCTATTAACGGTCGCACTGTCAAGTCAAGTTCAAATGTTATTACAAATTTTTATTAACCAGTATAAATACAATCACTCAAAGACAAAGAGTAATAATAATGAACATAAAAATAAAAACTTTTAAGTATTAGTAGTATTACAAATATCTAAAATGAGAAAATTCATTCTTCATCCTTATCCTTTCTACCTACTTACTTGGCATGCATATGTAATTTGTATACTAAGTATGCATATGTATTTTCGTATGCTTATACGCATCACTGCTGATCGTTTAAAACCTAAACATAATATCAGAAGGTGTTTTGCTACTGTAAAAATGTGAGATTTCTTAGGAGGAAGCAATACCCTTTCAGTTTTTCATTTATTTCTAGCCTATATCAGGGAATGAATTAAGTAACAATTTTCAATTTCCATTTATTTAAATGACGAGGCCGTGAAGAGAAGGAGGCAGTCAAGGAAATGACAGCTTTTACCTAGCCCTTATTTAAAGCCAGCCGTAACAGTAAGATGAGACAGTACCGAATTTTTAGATATTTTGGAAACTTGCTTTTAATTTCCTAATCTTTTTGAAATTTTGCTCGTAAGTGACGTTACAAATAGAATCATTTGGTCTAGTCAGGTATTAATGGTTCGCCATGTTAAAGGCTGTTGTTTACGCAATGTTAACGTGCGGAAATGGTGTTGGGGAGGTCCTAAAATGGTGGTAGTGTTATGTGACATCTTTTAGTACACATAACTTATTAACATATTAGGCAACTATACGACTCTGCATTTTAAGACACTGGCCTGCCGGAGATAGAATATGACAGCACTTTTTCTCCTTCATAATATTATCTATAGCTTTCGTTTGTTCTTTCTGCTCGTGCTCGCCGCTTCTGTTTCTATTACATTGTAATGTCCTCCTTCCACATGCTCTTGTTCCAGTATATACTGTGAACACAGCTCTCCTTTGATCACGGCTTAATACACTATTGTGAGTATATCTAATGTTTAATGTTATTAACACATTCCGGGTTTTTCATGCGCTTCCCGAATTCCCGAAGCTAATGATAATATCATGTTCGATCTATTTGATTGCATACTTTTCCGATCCCTCTTTCTCTATCTCGGACCGCCTATACAAACTCGCTTTTGCCTGGCTTTTGCCCAACACACTTCCCTGATAAAGTCAGTGTCGACCCGTTACCTTTCAACGCAGCAGCTCACTCTCGACTCGGTTCTCTTTTTTCTCTGTAACTTTCTCATTCTGAGAAATGTTATATTTTTCCAGACCCTTTCTTTTACTTTCAAAATATTCGAATTTCAAAATTTTAATCAAATAACTCTCCTTAATTTGCCTTTTTTATCCTCCAATCGTTCGCCACCTATCCATGTTAGCATCACCTGTTTTGAGTATCCATAATCATTCCTAACGGTACCTGGCCGATTTTGATGTTCAAAATGTCAAAAGAAAGGCATTTATTTGATAAATAAGGAAAGATTAAAACTTAATTAAGTGCTTAAGGCAGTCTTAAGGTGGCTTAAGATTGACGTAAATGTAAAATTGTAATTTTTGGTTTAATGCAGAGGGTGGATAATCCGACAGTAAGAAATACGAGTCCAAACAGTGCTGCATTGTTACCTATTACGAATTTACGAGCCAACTACCATTATTTCACTATTGCTTTACCTCTGAATAATCTGCAATCTTTTGTAGTAGGAAAAAAATGCAAACAAAATCAGCGTGGTCTGGATTATCTGCGTATTGTCGAAACATTTACTGACATTTACTGTAAGGCTAATGTTATTCTACTAGGAAACAGCGTTGCGTTCGCAGGATTAGAATAGAATGAGCCGCTTAACTTGTAATTTATATCCATTACTTTTATTTTTTCAAACTGTGGGACGAAGTTTGTACCCCTAAACCCCCTGCGAAAGTTAAAGAAAATAAAGTCCGTGGGGAAGCTGAAAACGAATAAGTAGCATCAATAGCAATCTATAAATTAATGTTAAATGCTTAAAACGCTCAGTATACTCACTATACTCATACTCAAATGTTTAATGGTGCTTAATTGCTTATAAGGTAACAATAATAATGCTTTAAGATTACTTTTAACTGCAGGAACCACCTCATCCACTTTACTTTTGTCCAGTCCAGCTTCTTTCAACGTTTTCTCTACTTCAGCGATGCAATTTTCAAATCTTATCTCGCAGAGCTCCTCTCCTCGAACGCTTTACGGGAAATCCCAACTTGAAGGTCGTGCTTAGCATTGATTCTACAGTCTACAGACTTTGATAGTCACATGAGAGCTTTGAGAAAGAACCCCGACATTATTGAGAAAGAAGCCCGACCTTATTTCTCCGAATTATTTTATTTACGAGCTCAAAATTAGAAATCAGCATCATTTTCTGACTGGTTATCATCATCATCTCCTGCAACCATTTGTGACAAATACGAACCCAGGGCTTTTTCATTCTTCTCAAAGTATAGAAATAATTAAAACACCTGATTAATTACTTGTGTCATCCTCAATTAGAATATTTTACTTACAACAAAGTTAAAACTATGAACCAAGTATTTAATTAACTGCAAAGGAATTTTTTTTTGCGTAAAATATTTAAAATGCATTGTTTGAAAGGAAGGTTGAAGATACTGCAAAAGAGGCTTTTAATTTCTCCTTCTCTGTCTGCCCCATGCTACCCATATGAGAATCAATCGTGATGCTTTCTTTAACCGCAACATTAACCACAATGGCGGTCACTTGGCAGAAAACTTCTAAGATTTAACACGCAAAGTAAATAAACTGGACATGTCATTGTGGTATGATTATTTTTATATTGTGTATTATCTCCTTGTTTTGGTGCAAGGAAGTTTTGTTTTTGTTTTTCACAATTTTTTTAAGCAATCACTTTCTACTTGCTAAATATTTTGCGCGTAAGAGATCGGAAGGAATTAGGTGTCGTTTCTTTTGTTTGCTACTGAGAACTTGATTACACTTCAAAACACCTGCACTTGACTCACATTCGACATCTTGATTGATTAATAACGCTGGTGAACTTATTTAGTGAGGAGTTGTGTACAAACACGGCAATTTGAGGCGGAACTATTTCAGGATTGCAGTACACCTGGGTGGAATAGTCAACTGTAAGTATAGTTACCTGTTTTCGATTTGGCGAGAAGCGTGCCTCCTTACACCCCTTTTGGGATTTCAAAAAGGAAAGATGCTGTTTTGCTTGGAGACATTTTTGAAAAGATACGGATTTGCCCCTTCACCTACGACTAGCTTTTTCTCGTATTTATTTGCAAATACTCAAATAATTTATTTAAGTAACATACGGATTAAGAAATTAGGAGCTAAATAATCCCTAGGTTCCCTCTGGACCTCAATATTTTTTAACAAAAGCGATAATCCAGATATTTCAAAGCGTTCTATTTCGCTCATTAATTATTATTTAATATGAGGTGAATCTAAACCCATCGCGTGAACCCTTTGCAGTTAAAGTTTAAAGTCCTGACTACAGTTATTTTTTAAAAAATAGCACTGCTCCCCTCGGCCACAAAGTCAGGCTATGTTTATTTAAATGTGTTTAATAAATAGTATATTAAATTTTCGAATTTCGAATATTAATAATTTTATCATTTGAATTTTGGATGATATACAGTTTAAGATTCCCTTATCACATGATCACATCCTAATGAATTTAAACGCAACTGTGTATCAATTCCTAAGTAGGACAATACCCATACCCATTTTGAGCACGTACCAGTCAAATAAATGATTGTGTTTCTATTGAATGCAATATCTTAATTACCAGTAAACCGGCCCGTTCTGCGAACGGAAGCAAATCGTTAGTTAATTTTTTGATATATTGAAATAACTGAATTATCTACACAATTCACACAATTTAAATATTTCTGCCCTCCGGCGTCTGTCGCCTATCCGCTTTCAACCCCCCCCCCTTCCCTTCGTTCAAAATCCGATTGCTTTGCATAGAATTTTATGATTATGCAGGTACATATTATATTATTACTACTTAGATTATTCAGATCTGTAGTATAATGGCCAGTGTAAGTATATAATGGCGGACAGCGGACAGCGGACAGCGGACGGTGGAGATCGGACACCGTTATTTGGATTTTATTATTATGGAGATATCTTTGGTTTTCAATTCCTAAGTATTCAGAATGTGATTAAAAGAACTGGATCTTTTATTTAATACAACGTACACATGGTAGAATTAATTAATTATTCAAAAATTTAAAATAATGTAGCAATTCATTGTAATAGATGATGGAAATACAGAGACACATTTAGGAAAATTTAGACAATGCAAATAAAATGCATAATAACTCACTCATTAAAACTATATGTATAGGTATTCATTATATATTCCCGTGAATTGGTTTATTAAATCCAATTCAATAGTAATTTCAATTAACATTCAAGAACTTGACTTATTTAATTCATGCAAAACATGGGGAAACGAGAGATTGCGTACAAATACGTAAGTAGGATAATAATCCTCCCTAAGGCACCAGTGTCGCTCTCCGGTTTGGGTCAAAAGTGCAGTTACTCTGTTGAAAACAAGTAAGTAAGTAGAACTCTTCCAAATGATAGATCTACCGTAATAGAATTTAGCCCTGTGCATCGAATTCAACTTCGTTTCATATATTTTATTAATTTTGTAAGGTGACATTTAATGAATTGAAGATGAGTCGGGACAGAGTGAATGCCGAGCCTTAGCGTCTCTGTGATAGTGATGCTTGGCTGCTTGGTGTGTATAAGTGATGATGAACTAGAGTTTAGGGGTGCTGCGAGAAATGAAGTAGCTGAGGGTTACACGTTAATGATTACAATTTTCTTGGAGCTTTATTTACACGCATACACAACTTTGATGTTCTTCGTTCGGATCTCTTTTTCCTTCTGATCTACCACACGGTAAGCAAGTTTCTAGAGAACGAGGAGTGAGGCAGATTTGGGAATGTTAGAATGTGGCTTAGGTAGCCCAGAATCTGATTTGTAGTTTGGAGACATGCTTATCAGTTTGGTGATAAGATGTTGCTAATGCTAAGGGATAGGGAAGGTGATTTTAGCGAAGCTCATAATTCACATCATTACGTATACACGTATAAATAAATATTTAATAATATTTTACTTAATGCTAACTTTTCTGAAACTTCTGTTTTACACAGAACAAATTTATTTATTCATCATTATGGCTTTAAATTGAATATACCTGATTATAATTTTGTACTAGAAAATTATTCCATTCATTAATTTTATTCTCGGTCATATTTTTCAGAAAGCTTGAAGAAGAAGAAGAAAAAGATGAAGTTCTCTCTCATCTGATTGCTGGTTGTGGGGACGTTGGCGGCGGTTTTCTTGGGCGGGGCTGAAGCTGGAAAGGCTGCGAAGAAGACTGGTGCTACTGAAGTTGAGGGTTGGTCAATTTGAAAAGGAAAAGGAGGAAGTATGCAAATATTATCCTGACCTTAATTGCTGTAATGGACTATGGACCACAGCCATGCTTTAATCAGGTTTTTCCATCCAAAAAGAAGGGATAATAATCTGAAAGTCTGAGGGAGTAAGTACAGTGGACTCTCGATATAGTGGCTTTTCACGGGACCTGAAAATTTTGGCCACTATAAAGTTAGGCCACTAATCATATAGTGGCCGAAGCCACTACTCGTATAATGGCTGGCGGCCACTACTCATATAATGGCAAATGGCCACTACTCGTATAACAGTAAGGTGAAACACCCACTAGAAGTACAAAATTTCTTTCAACGAATACTTACTTACGTTGATTTTTACAACTGAGTTGCACTTGTAATGCCAGGCTGAACAAAACGTATTTGTTTTGCGTCAGCCTCGAGTATGAATATTTGTGCCGCGGAATTTGTACCTGCAGTGAGGTGACATAGGTGGAGTGTATGGATCCTCAAAATCGATGGCCACTATAAAGTCAACGATATGCTTGGGAGTGTGGCTTAGCGGACGTTTTTTAGCCACCACTACATCGAGGTTGCCACTAAATCGAAAGCCACTATATCGGCATATTTTACTATAGAAAGCATAGGGATTTTGACGGGAAATTTAAAATTCGCCACTACATCGAGTTTGCCACTATATGGGTAGCCACTAAAACGAGAGTCCACTGTATGCTGGAAGGAAAGACGAGAGGCCGATGACTCTCTGTTCAAAGTCATATTTCTACAGTTCTCCAGCAGCCCAGTCTTTGGACACGGATCATGGGCCGCGCACTATTCTATTCATCCATATAATATGTAAACTCTTACCCCTCTGTATAAATTCAATTCTAATTTATATTTATCCATCTTCTGAAATATGCGATTAGTGAAAACCACTAAAGGATTCAGTGTCAATGACAACTGTAAATATTCCACTTATGCGTGTAGTGCGGTCAGCGGTATAAAAATAAATAGGTTATTATCTCTGTACACGTATTTCCAATTTCAACTCCTATAAAACTGAAATAAATGATTAAATCAAATCTGTGTGAATACTCATTTACATATTCATACTTTTTTTCATCGCTTATTGAGCGACTGGAATTTTTTATTTATAAACATTATCTTTTGAGTATAGCATAACATATTATTAATATATATCGACAGTCCAGAATCAAAAAATACTTAAAATGATAAATATCCATTCTTAGCTAAAAGTAAAATACACTATCTATAAAACACTATCAGGATTCTAAAATAACACAAGTAATAACGTAAAATTTCAAACTGTTCAAAATTTTTTTAATGCAAAGTATTGCACTTTTCTAAAGCATTTAAAAGAAACATTTTTCACATTTCAAAAACGTGCAAATGGAATAGTTTGCACATTTCAAAAACGTGCAAATGGAATAGTTTGCGCATTGTAAAAACATGTAAATGAAGCATTTTAAGCTTTTCGAAAACATGTAAACGCAGCATTTTGAGCTTTTCAAAACCATGTCAGTAGAACGTTATACACTTCAAAAAACAAAAGTAAATATAATATGTAGTATTAAAACAATCGTGTTAATAGAAAATTGTGCACATTTAAAAAACGTGTAAATAGAAAATTGTGAACATTTAAAAAACGTGTAAATAGAACATTTTATTATACTTTTAAAAATCTCATAATAGTTAACATTTTTTACGCTTCTATCTCATTTAGTGTTTATATATATAAGTATATAGCTCATTTTAATTCTAGTGTAAATAGAATATAAAACTTTTGTGATCCATCCCTAGCGGTATTAACTTTATTTGGTTTCAAAATCATACTTTTAAAGTTTTTAATTACTATCATTCTTGACGTACAAGTACAAAGTTGAGCATAGTACCTCGATACACTATAATTGACAGTGGCAGAGCGTTGTGAAATGAAGGACCTCGTCGAAAAATATTCCGTTAAATTAGACAGTATTGATTTCATAGGACGAACAGACGCTCTCACAGAAAGTCCAATTGAGTTGCTCCACATCATTTTGAAAATACAGATGAGACTTCAAGGTCTCACTAATATTGAGAACCAATCTAGAAGAACCGAACTGGACTCATTGTAAAAGTTAAAGAGGGGAAAGTTAAGACAAGCGAATCCGGAATTCAAATTCCGCTACAACTTTGTTCTGAAAACAATTACAGCGGGGGTGCGGGGGAGTATGGCATAATAAGTCTAGTGAATATGAGTGAATTCTTCACAACTTCTCGTCATTTGTCATTTAGGCACATGTAAAAAATGTACAAATGCAGTGGTTCAAGGAAATCCCTCCTGGTAACATCAGATCAGGAAATGTCATTATTGTAAAGTAAAGTAAAGTAATTGCTTTAACGTCATCTCCACACAGCGAATTTTCACTGATTTCCAGGAAAAGTCAGCTTTTGACTAATTACTACTCACTATAGTCGTTACTTTTGTATTTGATTTTATTATTTCTGACTACTTTTTCTAGAGAAGGGAACTCTAGAAAGCCTAGAGAAATGACTCTCTAGGACCTGCAACGTACATACCACCGAGCCTTGCAGGATTACCTAGCACAGGTCACCCATCCATTTCAGAATGCGCTTGGACTGTTGCTTAACCAGAAGGAATCAACCAACTAATTAACCGTCAGACCAACCTGTACTGGTGAGAAATCAATTTCAGTGCGTGTGTAAGGTCGTAAGTACTGGTGTGTTACGTATGCATTTTTTTGATTATGCATATTTTATTGAGTCAGAAGAACTTTGCGCTCTAATCGTAAGATAAGCCGGTAGAGACATGGGACATATAAGGTTATATTTTTTCTCTCATTTTGTATGCAATATCTAGAAAACATCGAAGACAAATTTCAAAAATTTTGTTCCTGTTACAAGCCAGAATTATTTAAAGATCGAAATTTGTAGACAAGTTCATGAATCCACGCACACAGGTCCAAGACCGAAAGTGAGCAGAACATGGTCGAGAAAGAAATCGTCATTCTTGAAAGTGAAATTCGTAGATGTCAAGTCAGGTGATGACGTGAAAGCCACCGACATAGGAATTCAGAAAACAAGAATTAGTGAAAGCAAACCCACGTCTATGTGGTTGCTAACAATAACAAGAATAATTATGATTGACAGAGGAAGAATAGTTTTCACTTCCTCCTTAGCAAAAATCCAGGAGAATCTTTTCAAGAGATTATCAAGGAGAACGAGGATCAAGTCCGCACCTCCACCAGTGTTAAGTATCTGCAAGATATCTAAATGCAATACCCAAGATGGGAAGAGATATATTTCACCTTGTAAAAGAACGCAGTTAAGAAGTTCCAAGAACACATTCTTAAGTCTTAATAAAGTGTGTGGGAACGCTGCCAGAGAAATAATTAGCAACCTCGCAGCCTCAACCCAGAAAAAACACGTCAAGACAATCTCGGGAAGCTTCACTATCGTCGCCACGCCGATCAGGTTGTCGAATACTACAGGAAGAATTCACGCAGTCTGGATAACCCAGACCGATTCTAGGTTTGACCGAAATACAGGAAACCGAAAGAACTTGATTTTTTCTCCGAATCACCCTTTTGCATACGGGAAAGATTTGCCGGGAAACCAAAAAGAGAACAGGACTCTACTATATGGATGTATCAAGTCCCAGAGACGCAGGCATCAGAAATATAGCACTAAACAGTATAGCAAGTTGACTATTCAAAGGAGTGAAAGTACTCATAAGGAACAATGGAAATGTTTAACAACAGTGGAGAAGTAAGGACGAGTGAAGATGGAAGGCAACTTTGAGCGCTTAAAAATAATACTGGCAAGGTATAAATCGAACAAAACTCTCAGAGGTTGCCTAGATAAATGGTTAAGGTTAGGTGTTTGTACAAAAAATTTGTTTCAAAATCTACTCAAATTGGCTGGGAAATGGCTCAAAACATCCTATGACGCAACCAGAGGAAGTGTCAAAATTTGTGTAAACAAAGTAGAAGTGGATACCTAGTTGTATTGGGGTAACACGAATCAACTAAACATGTGTGAATGACGTCGGGTCTAACCAACTACTTCATTCATTGGTTATACCGAGTCTGTAATTAAACTGCCATAAAACTGACAATTTAAGGTTTTTGGGAATTAAGGCTTCAAACTAATTGTTGTTTCATGTGAAAAGTTTTGATTTGTCACACTTGTTATTGATTATTATTATTTGAGCAGCTTCAACGTCGTTCGAGTTTTATAGTGCATGTGAGGCTACATTAGTAACAGTAGTAATATAGTGCCTTGTTTTGTTTCCGTTTATATAGGAAACATCGAATCAGGTTATGACTCCCCCTTAATTTCGAGTAGTGTATTGTTTTAGAAAACGTTTTTTTGGGCTAAATCGTTCCGTATACCGTCTACAGTTGTGGATGATATTTTAATGCACGCTCTTCGAGGATCAATTATGATTTATAATCATCATTTATATGCTTAGAATTTATTTATGCATTTTAACGTGTTGAATTTAATTTAAAATGTTTAAATTTTATTTAAGAATGTATTGTCTTGTATACTGAGCTGTGAAGCTATTGCAATTGTGCAACAGTGACTTAATAAAGTTTTTCTCTCTTCATCATAATTTAAAATTTCTAGCACATATTTGCTAACTCATTGCAGACATTTTGTAATTTATCTAAATATAATTTATTGTGCATAAGCTATCGGACGACGTTGCAAGCAAAATCATACGCTATATGTAAACTTTAAATTGTGCCGCGATGAGCACTAATTGGCATCACGCTATTCATAGTTTTTGTATATCTTCATAATAATATATTAAATATAGCAATATTGCAATTTATTACAATTGAATATATTTATCGCCCACCTGATCTAAGTCGGGTTTTAGAAACCAAAATAACTTACAATTTTATTCTCATTGATACGTTTAGCCTTTATGATCCTCCACGTCCTACACAACGTCGGATTTCCAATCTATTTGTCGCACTTGCTATTGGACATAACTTCCCAGCGTCGGGCTTCCCTTCCGTCCTGGACATGTCATATCCAAGAACACCCTGGTGGACACCAATGTAAATGGATAGGCAGCCTGACCCACCTTCACCAAACCGAAAAGCGTAAGCTGCGCTAGTTCCCCAGGAACTATTAATATTCCGAAAGTTATGGCTGCTGCCCTGCTGGACTATAATTAATAATTAGTGATATTGTGATATATGATATATCTACTTATATAAGCAAGACCGAATCAATGAAGCCCCCACTACTCTATGATCTTACTTTTTTCCTATGCATGAATCCATTGACATTTTCCATTGAGTAAGCCGTCGACTACATTTATGCGGGAATAGATTTTCAGATTCTGATTCTCACCAATGTAAAAAGTACATACATGGCTGGACGCATTACAACTTCTTAGGGTTGGTCCATAAATGATGTCACCCAAATGACTACTCCCTAAGAAGCCACCCACCCCAATGTTATCATTTAACATTACTTAAGCGGCTATCTTTAGCATTTTATCAATACCCAACTATTAATGACATCATTTATGGACGATCTCTTGCTGCTGTTCGATCGCCTTTCTATACTAATAAGGGATGGTCCATAAATGATGTCACCCTCTAGGTGGGTGGGTCTTAAAAACCTCTCCATTTAAGCCCATGTTAAAAAAGTTGTCATTCTATTGTTAGGGTGGGTGGGTCTATCAGAAAAAGGCATGTCATCGATAACATCATTAATGGACCATCCCTAATACTCAGCCTTCGTCCACCTTGCTTCCGCTCCCTTAATACTTGCCTTCTAAAGTACATGCATGCTGCAGAAATGCATAGAAATCCTACTGTTTCTACTTTTGGAAGGGCTGAGTTGACTTTCCTAAGTAAGCTGACTACTACCATTTCCAATTAACTTATTCACTTAATTTCCAGTCTCATTCAGAGCAGTTTAGAAGCTGACTTCATTTTCGATTTTACAATCGTCTTCATTCAGCGCACAGTGCAGCGGTTGCTCGTCATGTATTCTATTTTGTATACAGATTTTACAGATAATAGACATTACAGCAGTTGAAACGCCTAATTGTGTTTTTTTGCGATCAGTGCTGTATTGTAAATTGTTACTTTTTTTGTTATTGCTATAAAAGCAATTACACATCAACCAAAAAATTTAGGTGGCGTCTTTTTTGTCCGGCCCCAATGTTTATACATGGCTGGACGCTCCGCAAATTCTCACTGCTGTACGATTTCGTTTCTACGCTAATACTCAGCCTTAGCTCTCCTTTTACTTGCGTTCTAACATTCATGCTGCAGAAATTCATATAAAACCTACTGTTTCTACTTTTTGGCCGGCAGATTTGATTTCTCGAAGCCGACTACCACTTCCAATTTACTGCTCAATTTACAGTTTTGGTGTCTCATTCAGAATTGTTTCAAAGCTGACTTCATTTTCGATTTCACAATCGTCTTCATTACGTTCAAAGTTTTTGCCCATGTATTATATTTAGTACACTAATAATAAACAACTCAGCTGTTAGAGTGCTTAATTGCATTTTTATTTGCAATTAGTAGTGATGTAAATTGTTACTTTTGTTTTTTATTGCTATTAACGTTATGTAACGGAAACACGTTATTGTTCTACATGCCAATCAACAACAAGTTAGTAACACTGCACATTCAAGTAAAAACAGCTGTTGTAGATGAAGTATTCATTTCTTTATCGGTGACATGAATGTATCAAAGAGCTCAATAGGTACAGCTTAATACACAATGGCTCTTTGACGAACTGTAGTCCAAGTTGGACACAAGGGTTGAAGATTTGTACTCACGAAGGTTAAATTTTTGCACTCACAAGAGTTGGAATTATTGTCTCATTTTTCGAAATTGAAATTTTGATGGCCCATAATAATGCATTACAAGATGCCCCAAAAAGCGGCAGAATTAGTTCAGCAGCAGTTAAGGCCCACTCTGCGCCCAATTTAAAATGAAGTTAGCAACAAATAGAGACTGGAAAGATACGCAAATACTACAGATGAACTTTCTAACATACAGTAGCGGCAACCGAAAGTGAGGTCTGGCAAGGATACATTTTGTATGCAAGTAAACGGCAGCTTCATCCTTGCCAGACCTCACTTTCGGTTGCCAAACCAATAGATTAGAAAATTATTAGTTTTATAAGACTAGTAGTAGTGTGCGTATGTGTGATTACCCCTTATGTGTGATCAGTGGCCGCCGTTCAAATATTACCGCCTTTAAAAATCTGTCCATCTAATATTCATACAACCTATAGGTTCAACTATCTTCACTACTGATTTCAGCTTCTTTCCTTGAAAACTCTGGCTATGTAAAATTATGAAAGTTTTGAGTACTTTTTTGAATTGGTCACATTTAAGACCCTACTTTACCATTAACTTTAAATGTATTGATCACATTAAGGGCACTTGGGCCGTAGTAAGACTTTCCGCAGTTTTTTCGTACAATGACCTGTATCTCTTGCAACTTTTAGTTTTCGACACTGATCATTTTTTTGTACATACAGTATTAATAGAGAAGTACAATGATAGCTTCTTCGTTATTGTACGTTGTCTGTGGAAAAAGATACAGATTTTCAAAGTTGATAAAAAATGAACCCGATCACACATACGCACTCCCCTACTACGCGAAACGTGATTACCTAAAATCACTAGGAGCCGCGTCGTTTTTAAAACGACGGGCCTTTCTTCTAGTAATGAAAATAAAAGACATTTTTTCATCAAAGCCACAGTGGTTCAGAGATCCCATTTTTCCCACATAGAAACGTAGCCATGCATAGAAAATAAACCCGGGAAAAAACTCAAGGGGTACGTAATAATGTCTGGATAAAAAGTCGAGATACCTGGGTAGGGCTGTCCGGTGGTCAGGTCAGGTCGTCAAATTATTACATGTAATTATAAATTATGTAAATAGATAGAAATGATAAAGATATCCATTTAAGCAATAGCTAAGGACATAACAATTGGAGTGGGTAGGTTTCAAAAATCAAGAATTTCAATAGCGCCATTTGTGTTAGCTCCCTAATAAATTACGCTTTGTTTTGCTTTGATGCTGCAATGCTCCCGCTCTCACGCCGCATTTCAATGGACAACTTCAGCACGGGGGAAATACGGAATTACCGAGTTTTTTGTTATTCATTTTAGTGAAGTAAGTACTAATAAAGCAGGAAGGAGAACATTACACTATTTACGAACATATTATAAACGTCTAAACAGCAATACATATCTTAATTATTGTTGGTCCTAATTCCCGACTCGGGGACCAACCCGACCCGAGGATTAACGAAACGAAACACGTAGTATAGGTAGTAAATTCGCACAAAAGCAATACTGTTGAAATAAGTGCAATCAGGGTGTGTTTTTTTCAAATCAACTTTCAAAAAATGTTACATCCTAGAAAATCGAAATATTTATTTATAATTTGGTGATCGCTGCGCTGATAACAGTAATTGAACTTATAACTAAGCAAACTATAACACAATGTTTTTGAAGTTTTTCTTGTAAAATTCGTGTAGATCCATCCAATGTTCCTTTGATCTGTTTGATCAGGATTGCAGTGCCCACTGGCAACTGGGCAACAACTGTGCATATCGTGCGTGCACAGTTCTGTATTCCTGTGATAGTTGTTGTACATTTAATTAGCAACATTAATATAAATAGTATATGTAGTGATAGTGCATTTAAAGAAAAGAGAGGCTTTTGGTGTATAGTTGATAGTGTGTTTTGTATTGAGTATAATATGTAAAGACTTGTATTTTTTTTACTTCGACAACCAATGTTAGTACAGAAATTAGCTAGTTATAAATTGAACTATAATTAATGAATCAAATGACCATTTCATGATCGGCTTCAGTCATAACTTTTGATTTACAAAAACAAATGATAGTTCCAACAGTTGACATTAGGTCGAATACCACAAAGTTGAAAGTGTGTCTCCGAAATTACGTGTGACGTGTGACATGGGTGAGAAATTATGAACGAATAAATGATAAATAGAAGCAGAAATGATATAACTTACATATTATACAACCTACGCCGTCATCCATCATCAGTCGACAGTGAGTGCTCATAATACTTGACGCTTGGATTAATTTTAATCCATGAAGATATTCAGTCCTGCAGTGCCATTTTAAAAATGATGAGCTTGGTAAGAATTAATATGGTTGCTGTCTTTCTAATATTTTTGCATCTCAAATCTCAATCTTAGTATGTAATTTGATCACTCGTATAGCTTAAAAACAACAAGTGATATGCATTCTGTCCGTGCGAACAAGAGAATATGTGAACATAGGACTTGGCTGAGCAAAATTTTAATGGATATTCGATATTGTAAACAATGAAAGGATTAATGGAATGAAACAATGTTGTTTTAATCGTCAATTAGATTCAATCATGTTAATCAAAATACACTAAAAAACATTTCCATGCAATAAGCTGTTATGTTTGAGCTCGTGAGTTGTGCTGCTAGCTTAAAATGAATCGCAGTCAGTTATATCGAACAATGCAGCGGAATTATAAACACGTTCGTTTAAAAAGTGCACGTGTCATTGTGATAATAGTTTTATTTTTTTTCTCAGTCCAGGTATAATACTCTGGGGATCACTTTGATAAGTCATGCCCAGGCCGGTAAGTCGTGCATAATAAGGTTCGTCATGATTCGAGTCAAATCGAAACTCTTTCGAACGACTCGAGTTTAAAATCGATTTGACGTTTTGCTAAATCGAAAAAAATATTTCGATTTTCAAATTGCTTAACTGGAAAAAATCGACACCAAATCGACTTCAAGCCGAAAATCGTTCGATTTTTTCGATTTTATGCACACTAAGCTGCAGTTAAAATATCAATTAAAACGAAACTGCCACTTTCATAACCAATTTTTTAGGCTAATCTGTACAATTAATCCGAAATTGAGTTTCATTGCAACAGGTTTTTACCTATTTCGGCGAATTCATTATCTGATGAGGTTGAGTTTACGATTATCTGGCGATTCGTCGGGTAGTAATTGATACCTAAGATATTCGTGAGTCGGGATGGCAATACGCCGGGTAAGTTTTTGAAAAATGTGGCGAGTCGTCAGGTAGGTTTTATGAAATGAGTGAGCGCTTTTGCGTTGATGATGTTGTCCTTTTTTTCTTGCTAGTTACCCCATGCTTTTTGATTCTTTTTATTTAATCAAGGTTATGGCCAATTCCACGTAGTAGGGACACGCCTAATGGTGATCAGTCTTAATGGTGATCAGTAGCGTTCTTGCAAAAACTACTATCTTTAAAATTTTTTGTCACTGATAGTGATGTAGCTTATAGTCTTAACTACCTATAGTTGTACTTTCAGCTCCGCTCCATAAAAACTCAGGCTAAAATAAATTAAGAAAGTTTTAACCGCTTTTTCAAACTATATTTTCTATAAGACGGTACTTTACCTATGTTGGCAATGCTTTTTCGAGCAAACTGATCACCTTTTAGGGCAATTGGGATTTCGAATTTTTTTTGACGTTTTTCAGACAATGACCTGTGTCTCTTGCAAACTTTTATTTTAGACACCGAATATTTTTCAGTATATACAGAATTAAAAGACAAGTACAATGGTGCAACATGCTTCATTATAAGTCATTTGCTTCAAAAGATACAGGTTCTTGAAGTTTTGAAAAAATGAACCCGATCACCTATAGGACGAACTCTACTACATACTTAATTTTATTGCAATTTTCTGACCATGGATTAACATCAGAGAAAATTCTGGAATCGAGACGGATGTATCTTGACTTCTCTTTCGGTGGGCGTTCTCCAGCTAGACGTCGTTCCAAATTACTCTCAACTTTGGCTTGCTCCATGATCAGTGCATTAAATCCGTTATTCCATCCCTCAACACTATTATTTGTCCGGAGTCCGGGGTAGGCTATCTGTAACTCGGTAGTAGACGCTTCACGTGGAAATGCTAAATATTGGATGACATTTGTCTGTGCCAATGTACGTTTCCTCAAAGTGTTTATAAACTGTGCCGACTTCACGGTCACGCACACGCACATCTTTAAGTAGCTGAAAAACTTGGGTTTATTACACATTCAGCGGGGAGGGCTAAAGCTTTCAGAATCTTAATTGAAAGTTCCAGCTCGCTGTGCTTCTTTTCGCCCATTTTAACATAATATGCATAAATACCAGAGCCACTACTCACTCCAGCTAAACTCAACGAATCAAAGACAACTATTTCCTTATCGTTGTACTTTATTATTACCGTATTATCTTGCGTGTGCCTTTCAGAAAACCTACCCTACGAATCGCCGCATTTTTCCAAAAACCTACCCGAAGAATAACTTAGGTATCAATCACTACCCGACGAATCGCACCATAACCGATTTTACACTTCGTAAAGTGATAAATTTAAAATACTAATATGTACTACACTAATCTACTTAAAGCTTCGATTAGATCCACAAGAGTAACTATGTTATTTTATTAGTAATTTTCGGTACATGAGCTGCATTTTATTGTGTTGGGATTGTAACTAGTACTACCAAAACATTTAAAATTAATATTTATTCCATTGATAATGTTGGACCTAAAATCAAATAAATTATTATCACTCGGACCACAGCCAACTAGATATATACCGGCCTACTGTTGTACCTGAAAAGTTTGTAGCCGAAAAAGTTTGAGTTCAGCTCACTAAAACCACCAGGTGTCTCTGCGAGCCGTTCTTTGAGAAACTACCACAAACCACTTCATTACTTGTATACCAAGGCAGCGGCAGGGCAATCTTTACGTAGTAGGTTTATCCCTACAGTCCATTAAGTGATCGTACAGTGAGAACGCTTGGACCTGCCATCTATGCGGCTGCAAGTGCAAATTCGTGGCGACATAAATAGCATTATGAAACATTCAGAACGGTAGGCCGGTATATATCTAGTGGGCTGTGCTCACAGATCTATATAATATATAGATACCCGAGTTGAGGTTGAAACTGTCGGAGGCAAGGGGCATCGCACCATCTGTACTTCGTACCTTTCCTTACAAAAACTCATGCTTAAAGCACTCAGGCATTCCACCTTTCAAAGATGTCGCTCGGATGTGCAAGTTAACATTTGTAGCTGCAATAGTTATAAATACTATACCACCAAATGTAAATACATACTGGGAGCCGTAGTCTTCGGTTGGTACATGGCAGAGAATCCTAGCGATCAGCAAGGAATTGAATCGGAAGACGTAAGCAGTGCTGAAGGTTTCAAAAGCAGATGCCGCTACCGCCGCTACATTTTGGTGCAAGGATAAAGTATTACCGGCAAATTCCTCCATGGGGTCGGGAAAAAAATACATGGGAAGAGATTTGAGTACTGCATCTATTTATTCTACATCTGTGGCTGTGCTCGGACGAAAAAAGCACGTGTAGCACGTGTCGTATATTAAAATCTAAAATATGGAAAGAGATATGCCTTGCCTCTGGCTTTGTTTACTGAACAAATATAGTGCGTTTAAACCACAAAAATTCAATATTTTGTCGATTTTGTCGATTCAGATCGATTTTGACTTTTAGAATTTCTAGTCGATTCAAATTTCCAAAATTCAACTCGACAAAATTTCAACATCGATTCGATTTTATGATTCAAACTCGTTAATTTTCGATTCGATTTGGCAAAAAATAACTCGTGACGAACCTTAGTCGTGCCCAGCTTTTTCCCTAACCTAACCACAATGTAGCGTACATATTGGGCATGACTTACTGGCCTGGGCATGACTTATCAAAGAATAGCCATAATCTGTATATTCACCTCACTCACCTACCGTATATCTTGTAATAGTACGTCCCGCTTACTAGTCAAATTTGGACGCCTCACTAGTCAGACTTACTGATACAGACTCGCGAAGTATTACAATCCCGCATTGTCATTTACTTGTGTGTTGAACAGACCCGCGTACTACTCAAACAGAGACCACTTAGACCCGCGCATTATTGCAGGATATACGGTAATCGTATTATATGATGTATTTACTTTAATTTCATCGTGATCTGATTTGGAGAGAAACAAGCCAATAAAAACAGCCTTAGCTGCAAAATCATTTTTTAATATTTCAATTTTTAAAAACAATGTTTGACAATTTAGCTACGAAACAGAAAACCTATAGTAAGATCCTTTAGTAAATATCTGTTATTTTAATAAGTCACATCCAGACGTAGTTCTACGAAATACACACATGAAGAAATATTGTGAATTTACCGCATAACTATGCATTTTTAATAGCAATCGGTCTCACGTCTCGCCACGCGAGTCCGAGGGAGAGAGACAGAGCACTTAAAAGTTTATTTACAAAAAGACCGCGGCAATAAGACCGCGGGTAAAAATACCTTCACCGAAACACCGTATTTCAATAAGATAGTCTAAACAAATGACCCCGAACCAAAATACCTTTTAATTAGATAAATAAATTGAAAACCGCAAGATATTACCGCAATCCAAAAGACCGATTTACGAAATAAATCAAAAAGACCGCTTTGTATTTTTCATTGCACTCAAAATTTTGCTCACTGTGGCTCACAATACGTTTTGGATAACCAAATTCAAGAAAACTTGTTACAACAATTTTTAAAATTTCCTGCTACCGTGCAATCTCGGTATAACACACCCGGATATAACGAATATTTCGTCTAATATTTTACCCAATTACTATATATTTGCACCTTTATCTCTTTTTAAAATAATTAGCCCCGTTGCGCTTACCTAATTATACGAATTTTCAAAAATTCGCAATTTAAAAAAATACGTGAAAATTTGTAATACAAGGGAATTTAATAGTGAATTATGTGTGATTTATGGCTTGTATTTCATAAAAGTACTTTTACTGCCTAGTAATTGTAGCGTGAAACATTAAGAGTCAATTTACAGTCAACTCTTGTTAGGAAGGTTTGGGATATTACGGTCTTCTGGTACTGCAGCAGTCATTGCTTAAGCCAGTCTTGCTAAGTACGGTCTTTCTGATAGTCCAGTTATAAATATAGAGCCCTACAACCTAAGTTATTATCATTCCTTGTGCTTTTCTGCAAAAGTTATATGTATTTCTAACTATTAAGTTTATTGTTGTACGTTTACTACTTTCTTTAAGGCCATTGAAATATGTATACGTGTAACTTCCGTATAATATATTATTAATATTATGTAACATATAACTGAATTAAACATTTCATGATTAAACATCACCTGTTGGTAATTTTATTTCATTTAGAATTCTATCAATCCCTTATAAAAGTAAGCTTCAGACCGAATCAGGCAGCGGTGATTTGTCGACACGGTCAAATTGTTCACTGTGATTTGGAACACGGCCAACTAGCACTACGGTGTTTTGGTCAAACGGTATTATTATTGAGATTAGGGTATTTTTGGTCGGCGGTGTTTTAAGAACTGTATTTTGTACCGCGGTCAAACCGATGCGGTCGTTTGTTGGGGTTTCTTTGATAAGTGATGGCCAGGCCGGGAAGTGATGGCCAACTTTAGTAAGTAATGGCCAGTTTGACTTTAGTAAGTGATGGCCAATTTCACTTTAGTAAGTGATGGCCAATTTGACTTTAGTAAGTGACGGCCAACAAAAAAAACGTAGAAATGGATTACAAATGCGTCCGAAACGTTTTTAAACGGTATTTTGTAACTAATTACCCGAAGCAACACTAAATCAGGCTCCTAAAGCTGCCTGAAAACGGATAGGTTATATTTTTCCCTCCACCTTATCACTTGAGCTTTGTCAAGTTCCACCTGGGGATCCCCAACCTGGAAAGTAAAAAGCCGATTACCGATTTCCTCGTACTGCCTACAAAAGTTACAGTTTAAACACTACAAATTAACATGGCACATAGCTTTTTACTGAATCCCAACTGTCACCCTTTCAAGCATGTTCGTTGTTTACTGTTTAATAATGCAGCGCTTCGGAATGTCAACAATGAAACGTGAGTTGTGTTTTATTAGCATGCTGAAATTCATTTCTTTCGTCTAATTTACTAGTTCTATCAGCATTACTCATGAGCTCTTCTCCCATTAACCGAAAGCAATTAATATTACTCGATGTTATTTTGGGTGTTTTAATGATACTATACCCCAAAACTATGCTCAAGAGCTAAATATGAAGTTTCAAGCAGGCGTGCTTGGGTGAGTGGTTAGGACTGCAGACTGTAACGAAATTTACAGCCTCAGACCCGGCTTCGATCCTCGGCCACTGCTAATCGTTTACGGCTCTGTGTTGTACGGTAAACGTCACTGGATGGTTGATTAAAACCCAATCTCCTTCGGTGCTCCTTAGTGACCACTACTTACTGTAGGGGCCTAGGGAATGAGACTCCTTTACTGTGGAGGAGGGGACGGGGATAGGTGAAAGGGTACAAAGACCGAGACGATCTAACGCGGTAGCCTCCTATTTCCTCACCCACAGTGACTGGTTGAGTCTGGTTGTATGAACTTCGGTTAAATCGACCCAATGAATAAATTATTATTATTATTATTATTATTATTATTAATATGAAGTTTCATATATTCCCCTCTCAGGGGTGAATGGGCGGTAAACGGACATTTGTTACCCGGACATTTGCTACCCGGACATTAGCTACCCGGACATTTGCTACCCGGACATTTGCTACCCAAAACCCAACCTAGGACATTTGCTACCCATAACCTAGGACATTTGCTACCCATAACCTAGGACATTTGCTACCCATGGCTAATGTAGAAATAAATTGCATCGACAATATTTATGAGTACACCACATGGCATCGTTGAAATAGTTTATTAATGCTATTATTGCTAATGATCAAACATGGTATAATTGTAGATGGTCGTTCAAAAATTTTGTTTAAAAGTTATATAGATATTATCTTTACAGTTAATTTTTCGAATTAATATACCCTGCATATTAAGAATGATTGCCGTATAAATGTTAGAACCAGACAACAACAGGTCATTGCAGACACGCTGAATGATATTTAAAAATAATAAATAATATATATATTATCTTTACAATTAATTTTTCTAATTAATATATCCTGCATATAGAATTCAGCGTAGAATGGATAGAAAAATTCAGCGAATTGTAATTTTTTGTACATGGGTATAAAATATATTTACTTACGTGTAAGAATTGTTTTTTCTGACATAATTATGGTAAAATGACAGTTTCTAGTTTTAAGGTTTACTTATTATCTTTACTTCTTAGGTTGCGTACTTACATATTTTTATTTCTTTTATTATGATTAAGATTACGTTATAATTTTATTGTTACCGTTTTTTGTCTTTTAGTAATTATTGTATCGTTTCTGCAATGGCTTGTTGTTGTCTGGTTGTAACATTTA
Organism: Dicyrtomina minuta; assembly: GCA_949802685.1. Taxonomy (NCBI): domain Eukaryota; kingdom Metazoa; phylum Arthropoda; class Collembola; order Symphypleona; family Dicyrtomidae; genus Dicyrtomina; species Dicyrtomina minuta. Next base: position 89,940,308 of record OX461809.1, read on the forward strand.
TACAGCAATCAGTTTCTATATGCAGGATAGATTAATTATTCCAATAAATTGTAAAGATATTATATATATATTATTTTTAAATATAATTTTGGAACGACTATCTACAATTAAACAATTTTTTATCATTAACAATAATAGCATTAATAAACTATTTCAACGATGCCATGTGGTGTACTCATAATAAATATTCTCTATGCAATCTATTTCTGCATTAGCCGTGGGTAGCAAATGTCCTAGGTGAAGGGTAGCAAATGTCCTAGGTTGGGTTTTGGGTAACAGACGTCCGGGTAGCAAATGTCCGGGTAGCAAATGTCCTACTACAACCAAATGGGCTTGAAACCATGTAAATTCTGAGCGTTAGTTTCCCCATCCACGTCGACAAATACGTCGCGATTTGGCAAAAACTTTTTATTTTGGTAGAAAACAGCAATATTAGGGCATTTAAAAAGTTTCAAAATTGTAATTTTTTCAAAATTTATATTTTCTCGCCAAATTTTATTTAAATATAACTAACATAGGAAGAATTAACACAGGAAAAACATATTTAGAAAATATTTTAACCCTTTACTTTTTTCGGTTTGCGCATTCCAAATGCAATTATTTAAAGACCAAATTTTGAATTACTGATCCACCCTGCATGCTATCAAATTCTGCGAAATTTTGATAAAATACGTAATAGTAATTTTTTAAAAGTCATAAGGTAACTGAGAATATGGGTACGTGTACCCGAGTGCAGAATGGAATCTGAACAGAAAGTTTGGAATAATAACAAAATTTCCCAAACTTTCGAAAAGTTGCACAGAAATTTAATTTATTTTGTAAACTACTTGTCAACGTGCGTTAAGGCTGCTCAAGAAAAGTTTTTGAATTCAGACAATATGTTTTCCGCCACCAATTTTTTGAAATAAATTATTTAGCATAGCTCAAATGGAGAAACATGCATTTTTCATTTAAATAGTTCCACACCAGTTTTTATTGAAATTTCAAAATTTCATACCTACTATACAGTAAAATGGACGCTATTCCAAGTGGCGTCTCGGAAATTGTAAATTGTAAATTATGTTTTTAATTTTTTTTATGAAGTGGGCTAAATCCTTCCGTATACCGTCTGCAGTTGTAGATGATATTTTAATGCACGCTCTTCGAGGATCAATTATGATTTATAATCATCATTTATATACTTAGAATTTATTTATATACTTAGAATTTATTTATGCACTACAACGTATTGAATTTCGTTTAAAATGTTTAAATTTTATTTAAGAATATATTTTGTCTTGTATACTGAGCTGTGAAGCTACTGCGATTGTGCAACAGTGACTTAATAAAGTTTTTCTCTCTAATTTAAATGTAGATTTATCATGCTTGGCAATGTATACACAAATAGTGAGAGTGGTATACCATTTTAAAGTCCTTAAAAAAGAAAAATGTGCTAAACTCGAACAAAATTATATTCTGCTAACTGTTACCCAATTAGAACCTAATGACTAATGAATTACTAATCAAAAATCATTTTTCTGCTAATATGAAGCTCAAGCTCATCATTGATACCAATTTATAACCAGTGAGGTTACACGTTCGTTTGTCTGCATTTAAACTCTTATGTATTACTTACTCATCTTACTAATTCTTCTTACTTTTACTTCTAGCCCATGGAACACTTTATAAAGGGATTTGAAAAAGACGACTTTTTACATAATTTTTGAAGCTATTAAAATATTAAGTTGAACTTAAGCATAATTAGAATCCGGTAGTTATCCCTGTACAAATGGCGTCGGAGCTCATTAACCCTTGAGTTCTGACGATGAGTCCGAGTTCCAAAAATGTATAAGATGCAAGATTACAGGAAATTTCCTACCCAAGTATATTTTTGCTGTTGTGAAACACAAGACACAAGTTCAGGATTATAGGATTATCAAACGCTGACCATTCTGATCGGTTAGGTTGGGGTTGGTATATACTAGCCCCGAGGGCCAGTGCATTTATCTGAGTATGAAGTTTGAGCAATGGCATACGGCTAAGGGATTTAAAATTAGCTATCACTCGACAAAATCGTTTAAGTACTTTAAAAGTGTTTAAAATTTTGTAAACATAAATAAATAAATTTAAAAAACGAATGACACTGGGGCACCCTCCAGCAGTCTTAACTATTAAATCTTAATTAACCATTGGATAGAGTGATGACAAAAGGCAAAAGGTTTAACGGTACCTACTTATCTACATCATAAGAAACTTGGCTATCAAAAATTAGGGGCCAGACACAAATGGCGCCAGCCGACTTTAGCGAACTTTGGGACCTACCCACCTACTGCGTCTCCCTCTAATAAAACAAGATAAACAATGGTAATGCGTATAATAGGGTGTTATTTATTTGCAGCTGACTCACCGTCAAAGTGGGTGGCACTATTTATGTGCGACACCCTCGAACCTCAAATGTTGTTAGGGGGGTCCCCCCAACAGGGGGCGCCACTTGCCATATTCTTTAACATTGTAGGTCTTGAGCCATCCCGGGGGAGGGTGATACCCCGTAATGTTAAATAAATTTTCTGAAGGGGTCCCCCGTGTACTAAAGGCATAGGAGGTTCGAGGGTAGTGCGACCCTTTATCTGCCGTATAAAATGAAACAGTTTGAATTTCCCGCAAAAATGTTGTCGAAATGTAAAATTTGATTTTTGGACCGGTCACTCGCAGAATTTGCATACAAATGTTACATCACTGGAACTGTAATAATTAGCAGAATATAATGATGTTCGAGTTCACCGTCATATTCTAACAGTTTTGGATTTTGTTTTGAAAAAACCGGTTTTTTCCCGAAAAAATGCTATAAAAAGTGTTGTATGGGCTAGAAGTGAAAACAAAAAAAAGTATTTTTTTTTTCATTTTTCAAGAGCTTTAAAATAAGCTACCATTTGACCAAATGGGTCAAGTATTTCATAAGTGTTATAAATTATGTAAATAGGTAGACAAAAATTGGTGGCATCAAACAGATTGTCTAAATTCAAAACATTGTCTCAAGCAGCCTTAACACAAGTTAAAAAGTAGTTTAAAAAATAAATTGTAATTCTGTGCAACGTTTCAAAATTTTGGAAAATCTTATTATCCAAAATTTCTGTTCAAACTCTATTGTGGAGTGCAGATTCATTTTACCGAAACCTGAAAATATACTGGGGTATAGGGTACATGGGGTGTTCCTAAACTCTGAGTACTGGTACTGGTACGGGTACATCAATTTATGACATTGGCCCATATCCAGTGGGAACGGGTTCAAGACTATAGTTTACCCCGGTACCCATACCCAAAGTACCCAGGTATTTTGGGTTATTTTGTAAGTACTTACTTCCTTATGAAAAATGCGCCATGGCAGCCGTTTACTATGGGTACTCCCTAATTGTAAGTACTTTAAAGAATTTTAATGTCAAATTGACTTAAGCAATAAAATTTTAATTTTAAAGCTATAAAACATAAAAATCAGTTTTACTTTCTGTCTAAACGCGAAAGTCTTTATTTATACAATAATCAATCTTTTTGACAAAACACAAATTCCATTTAATGTAATGTTGGCTGTGGTCACATCTGAAGTACTTCTACTGACAGTGCGTTAGTTTAATGGAGAAACAAATTAAATAGTTGTAGGATTATTAGTTGTATCCACTTGGTTCTGGGATTCTGGGTTTAATTATTTTTTAATTCGTTTACCACCGTTGTTTTTTAAACTATACCCATCAAAATGTTTCAAAAGAAATAGTTGATTTTCACAAAACTGTTTGTACCCGGGTACGGGTACACTGCGAACGCGTGCGGACCCCGGTACACGATTTTGTACTTTCCTGGGTACGGGTACCGGGTACGGACCCGGGTACAAAATCTATCTTACATAATGAGTACAGGTACGCCAAAATTTGGACCCGGGTTCACGGGTACAGATACGGGAACAGGTTGCTGTACCCAGAGTTCGGGTATGGGCACGGGAACGGCTACATGATCTCTGTATCCAATCCGAGGACTCCAGGGTTTCTTATTTCGTACTCCATGTTCCTTTATATGATAAATAATACATATCAAGGGTGAAGGATCAAATTGGTTTTCTTCCAATGTTTCTTAAAATCAAAACGGTTTCCTTCTAATTTTCTGTAAAAGCGAAACGGTTTCATTCCTTAGCAATTTCGATGGAAGGAAACCGTTTTGCTTTCAAAGAAAATTGAAATGCCACCAATTTGCTTTTAGAAAAAAATGAGAAGGAAACCAATTGTATCCGTCACCCTCGATATGCATAGCTATACAAAATTCTGTATGACTTAAAATTTTTTAAATAAAAATTGAATAAATTTGACTATTACCCTACCGCAAAAAAGCATATGCAACCAAACTACGTTTTCTAATGCGTGTACTACGTTTTTTGGCACTTTCAGTGTAAAATGTATTAAGGCATACTTTATTAGCTTTTTTTCATAGATATCCGCTGAGCATGAACGCATATGTGGAATCCAGGAGGAACTCCAGCTTATGAACGAGATAAATATTCAGTATTGCAATAAAAGCAGTTACATAAATCCACCAACCAATAAGAACGACCCATTTGTTCCTGTGTCTAGTAATTCAAGTAAGTAGACCTTAAAATTCTTAAAATACGATGGGGTGAAATTTGTATTTATTGTTATGACAAAGATTCGATCACCTGGACGCTGAAGTAACTCAATTCAGAATTCAGTGCTCTGGGTACGATTAGGTCCGATGCCACAAGTCTTGTAAAGAGTCGAATTCGATTAAAATTTGGATAACTGGTCTCCATTTTTGTAATAATTTCAAAAATAGTCTTTCACATTTCGACCAACGAAAACAACCGATTAATTTCGCGTCCCGCATCTCTTGCAATGATTGATATTTCAGATACCTATATATGTACCTATATACTTCTGTCTTTCGCGTCGGAACTCGGAACCGAATGGCGGGAATACACTGCACACAGTTTAAATGTCCCCATAAATTGATTATTGATCATTTTACACAAAGATGACAATAATGATTAGAATTTTGGGAATTAATTTTTATGAAACCTAATTATCTGTCATCTGATAGTGTAGTGGGAAATACTTGAATACAAGCAGCAGGTTTTGAGAGAAAATGTTTGCAATGCTTGAATTTAGCAAAACATGAGTGAAACTCACGTACTTATTTCAATCCACCAGCCGAGCCCGATGCCAGTTTTTATCTGGTTCAATATTAATTAAATCGTTACGTATTTGGCCATGCCTTATTTTAATGGTTTGGCCTTTAAGACTTCTCACTTCTTGAACAACTAAATATAACATTAACATTAACTTTTTCACTTTTCTTACTACGTAGATAAGGTCGCAGTCAAAACTAAACGTAAGGGTATAACATTTCACGATTTTATCTAGATGGGAAGTATGAAAGTGGTCAGTGAGTGTCTATGTTTTAGTTTCATTAGATACCCCGGCTTGGCAGTTCAGTGTTCTAAGCACTGGATTGTGGAGTCGGGGGAGTCGGCCCCAAACTTGGATTGCATTCGAGTTGATTCTTACTACGTAGATAAGGTCGCAGTCAAAACTAAACGTAAGGGTATAACATTTCACGATTTTATCTAGATGGGAAGTATGAAAGTGGTCAGTGTCTATGTTTTAGTTTCATTAGATACCCCGGATTGGCAGTTCAGTGTTCTAAGCACTGGATTGTGGAGTCGGGGGAGTCGGCCCCTAACTTGGATTGCATTCGAGTTGAGTTGGGTCTGGTTGAAGTGAGGAAGATTCAGTTTGGGGTAGGGAGATGGTATAGTGGACTGGTGGTATGTATGTTGATCCGTGGCCTTGTGCAAGAGACGGAGATATATGTCGGACGGGGCAAAAGATTTGTTTGTCGTAGAGATGCCTTTAGTCTAGATGTGGACGTTGGCCTGGGATTTATTTAGGCTAAAATAGCCTGTCGGCCGAAGTGGACCGCGGATCAATGTTGGTCCGTGGTCCACTGCGCCCGACGGTCCACTCCACCCCGATCCTATTTCTCAGTGCTTTCGCGTGCAATTAATGAAATGGATAAAGTAGACTGTCGGCCGCAGTGGACCACGGATCAACATTGATCCACGGTCCACTTCGGCCGATAGACTACTTTAGCCTGAATAAATCCCAGCCGATCGTCCACATCCAGACCAAAGGCATCTCTACGACAAAAAAATCTTTTTCCCCGTCTTACATATGCCTTAATACGGATATTCTGTAGCCATGCCACGTACACTTTGTATATACCTATACCCACACCAACTGTTTACTACTTGCTCTTCCAGCTCACCGCTCTCGTCTGCTCTCTCTAATAGTTCAGGGGTCGGCCGGTGTGCTGCTACGCTGAGTTCGCTCTAGACGAGGATTGAGAACCCTCGGCTATTGCGATGTGGCTGGCAGTAAGCCGCGGCTCAGCCGGAATTTTAACAACATGCAGAGATGCAGACTAATCTATCCTCTCCCGCCGGTCCGCAGCGCCACACGCAACTAGCAACTAAAATTAAGAACTATGATGAGAAGCCCAATGTGATTTAGTTCCATACTCGATCACGGGAACTTCGAATCAAAACAGTAAAAATGTAAACATGAGTGAGACCATGAATGATACGTTCGAATGTCTCTATACTCCCTTACATACATACCCTTACATACATAGTTTCATTAGATTGTTAGACTAATCTAGTTGTTTTAGGTATTATTTGTGCAATATTATTGCACCCTTCGAATGCCTTTCATTTCCTAATTAATTCATTTTGAAACTGATAATAAACAACTCTAAAGTTCATCGATTATATTGTTAATAAATTAGTCAAAACATTCTGTGAACTTTTTAATTCATAATGTGGGTGGCAGGGACGTCGGAACCAAATTTTTTCAAGAGGGGCAAGATTAGTACACCCAAAAATCCGGCGAGTTCAACAAAATACATAGCTGAACATTACTCTGCAGCGATTAGCTATGATAAAGGCTAAGCTATTCCTCAAGCTATTCCCAAACCCAAAATTATATTTGGTCACAGTTGTTTTTTGAAAAATTTACTACCGCAACTTACTGCCTAAAAGACTTTCTTCATTTGTAGAAAGGTAGACAGACCCTTGTTGCTACTAAGTTTGGCTCCACCCACAGGTATGACTTCATTTGATCGCATTTCTTTATTGGCACCGACTGTAAGTAACATACAACCTCTTTGTATAGCGTAATTTGTGTCGTGTATTTATTTGTATCAAAATTTGACCGTAGCCCCAGGTACATTGTCATTTCTGGACAAACCATTCTTGTCCTTTAGCTTGATAGCACCCACGAGTGTGACCTCATTTGGGGACAGAACCTTTTGCCACTAAATTTGCCATCGCCATAAAGAAGAACGGTATTTGTAGTATCTGCAGTACTTCTTTGTTGCTGTCACTTCATATTAAAACTCCCCCACCTGCAATACCGTTTACAAGCATTCCTTTTGACTTCACTTAATTACAACCTATCCTTACGTATAATGTCAATTTTGAAGTTTCTTTGTTATAAATAAATAAAAACTTACTTCTAAGAGTAAGATAGATTTGCTTGTAAACAGTCCTTTGTTCTTAATAAATATCGATATGCCAGAATTTATAACGGTATTTGTGAACCATTCCTTCTTGCCACTCAGTATTAACCCACCGCAAGCGATGAAGTGTCTGTAGAGCAAAAAGAAACAACGTAAGAAACAATTGTAATCAGTTTCAATTCCCTACTTTTCGATGTTTGCCATGGACATGGACATACTGCAGAACAAAATTAAAAAACTAACATATATCGCTCTATTTTTATATTAACAACCTTGAAAAGTCGTTTTGATTATAATAATTTTTAAACATTGAGTTCGAGCATTCCGGAGTAAATAATCACAAAATGTGTAGCCTAGTATATTTGGATATGCGAAAAAAGTACTTGAAACACAACTCAGCCAACTCAGGAAAACTAAAAATTTCTTACAACGCAGCCCTAAGCAACTATTTTTAACATGGTGCAGCAAGTAGTAATAATGGTATTGTGAAAAACACGCTCGTGTTTTTAACATGTTAGATCTCACAAAAATATTAAATATTTCGAAATATTTCGGTTTAGCCATATACGTGGAACCCTGCTTTTTTAGATGCTAATCTTAAGCATCTATTGAAATGGTGCATGTCTGTCTTTCCTTCCGTAGGATGTTGGCTACAGGGCGCATGTTTAAACCGATTAAATTTAAACAACTTCTAATCATCCACAAATGCGAGGGACAAATGCTGTATTGTCTGCCCATATAGAATTGACTGTTTTGTACATGCGCAATGAGATTGCTGCACCACCAACAAGTTCGACTTCGTAGAATCCTTGAAGTTTCACTCGATGCACAATAACGTCATAGAGCTTGCCGTGTCATACCGCTTTTCATTACGTGAATTTTATTCGCGCCTTAAACTATTTCAAATTTTGAAAAGCAAGGACAGGGACTGCGACCATAAGTCTAGGAGCCGCAAAGTCAGTTTTGGCTTTATTTACAGTCAAAGGCTTCTGGCTCAACAATAGTTTTTGGTTATGATCTGGCCATTCATCTAGCCGCAATTAAAATTTAATGGAATTGGACCAATTATCAAAATTCCGTTTAAAAAAGGAGCGAGAATGCATGTCATGTACATACGTAGCAGAAACCCGGCTTGGTGGTTTGACGATGCTACGGCATGGTCACACCACTGAGTCGGGCCAGCCAGTCACGCTCAGGATTGGAGTTGGTGATTTTCCTGGCTGATGGGTGGGGAGAAGAAACGGGGTGTTGTGGAGAACTAAGGTGAGTGGGTGCTTTCCGTACATTTATCTGTGACAGTTCTACTGTCTGAGACAGAGATGTTGGATGGCTTAATGTAGGTACCTACTGCCTCTCACTGTATGTTTCATATAGTTCAATACATTCATTCCCACTTTTTCTACTCTGTGCTACAGGGGTTACCACCCAATAACTTTCGCTTATTTGAGTTGTGGCTGGCGGGTGTTGAGTACTGGCGGATCCCTTTCTCTTCTTGACTTGGCGGCTCAAGATGATTTAGTGGAGTTACCAGTGCTCGATCCCTCTGCGTCAGCAGGAATTCTTGACGATGTTACATCTCCTGTCGAGGAGTATAATCCACTCGCTGACTTTCGGTCGTAAGCAAGTATACACTATCCATGTTTAAGATAAGATAAAGTATTATGCGATACGGAACTTGAGTGACATGTTCATATATGCCCACCAAGGACCACATCGTAGAGCAACTGATTAATAGAGACATAACCGCTCAGGTTCAAATTCTCTCAATAATCATACATACATTACATACATACGTAGCAGAAAGCTGGTCAAGTTTCGCCTATATGAACACATGGCCTTTTTCACGAATTTACTTTACGAGCATAGGTACTTAGCTATGTACGTATTCCGGGTGTTCCATAAATGATGTCTCTATAAATATCATTCCAATACGACTGCCCCACTCTACAGTCAAAACTTAAACATAGCATAAACAGCTACTTTTAATATGAAGTGTCAGTAGTACCTGACTATTCCTACTAGGACTACCGATCACATCATTTATGACCGAAACAACATCCTGCTATATTTTAAGATGTTAAGCATCTATTGAAGTGGTCATGTCCGTCTGTCTGCCCGCCTGTTGGTTATTTGCTCTGCATGTCACAGCTTTTAACTGGTTTTCTTCAAACCGCTTTTAAACTACTACAAATGTGAGGGAAACTCCCCGCGGTTTCGACGCACCTGGTGGGTCGTTTGAAAACCGAAATAAAACTAATGGGTTTACCAAACGGTTGCCGGAATTGTATATTTACCATTCATTGGGTTATGTTTAATTACTATGTGTATGTATGTGTTGTGGAGTATCTCTAACACAAAGCTCTAGTAGGGCTGTCCTACTGTGTCTTACCGTGCAGGCGTGTTGAATTTGAAAATTTTAATATTTTTTGAAAAATTGGTTAAAAAACCAGGCCTCAAAAATATGGGTTTCCTAGATTTTTTTCGAAAAAAAATTAAAATTTTTGAATTTTCGAAAATCCTCAATTTACTTTTTAGATAACGGCCTTAGAATAAGAAAAAAACAAATTTCATCAAAATCGGTTAATAACTGTAGAAACTGCAGGGCGGCAAAGTTTTAAAATTTGAATTTTTTTAAACTTTGCCGCGCTGTTCTAGGCGAACGACGCAAAATGCACTCGAGTTACTTTGGATCTATACTATTTAAAAGTAGCCTGATTTTTTGAAATAGGTCTTTCCAAATTCTGGGTCGGTCATGTCGCGTCATTCCCTTGTGAGTAGTACTGAGCTCGGTGGGCACGATGTTAAAGCAGAAAATAAACTCGTTAAGCACTGAAAAAAACTATAAAATCGTGCAAAGGTTAAAAACCCACAAGCAAATGGAAGTAATGAAAGAAACAGGTTTAGGTTCCATTGTGACACATCTTCCTCAACTGGCCTTTAGGTCTGAAAAATTTGCTGGTGGAGAACTTATTTAAAGCTTATGTGTGCGTGAAAATCCGAATCAAAATACATCTTACATGGGAACCTACCTTACTTGAAACTACGGAATGAAGCGAAACTACCCGGAACGTATACTACCTATATAAGTGACCTCTGCTTGTATAGTCGTTCGACTGCAAAATTCGTTGTTCGGCGGCAATCGCGCGCGCAATTTCAAAAATATCGATTTTTTCGAATTTCGTTGCGCTCTAACTCCCACAATTTTTGTGCAATTTTCATAAAATTTGAAATACAACATCTTTATACACTTATCTAAAAAGTAATTTCAGGATTTTTGAAAATTCGAAAATTTTAATTTTTTTCGAAAAAATTAGTCTTAACTCTAGGCCTCAGAAATAAACATTTTTTAAACTTTTTCGAAAAAAATCAAAATTTTCGAATTTTCAAAAATCCTGAAATTACTTTTTAGATAAGTGTATAAAGATGTTGTATATCAAATTTTATGAAAATTGGACAAAAATTGTGGGAGCTAGAGCGCGACAAAATTCGAAAAAATCGATATTTTTGAAATTGCGCGCGCGATTGCGGCCGAACAACGAATTTTGCAGTCGAACGACTATACAAGCAGAGGTCACTTATATAGGTAGTATACGTTCCGGGTAGTTTCGCTTCATTCCGTAGTTTCAAGTAAGGTAGGTTTCCATGTTAGAAACAAACTTCATTAACTGACTTTTTTGAACTATCTAATTAACTGTCCACTGACAACATTGTAAATATCTCACTTTTAGTAAATATAAAATCTTCCATTCTTAAATGATTAATGAAGTCCTCTTAAAAGAGAAATCCCTTACACGGTTAAAAGGGAATCGGTCCCGCAGAGTCCCTTTCAAGTGAATAGTGAATTTTATTGTAGTTTTAGTTTTGTAAACAGTACATAGTTCCCGATTTCGTGTTTCTATTTTTCATTTTGTAAAGACAGCGGACATGTTTAAGTTTTTAAATAAATTGTAAAATGAAATTGTTGTTTATTTGTTTTAAAATACAAGATGTCAACTAGTTGCAAACCAACCTTGCCAGAAGTATGTACAGTTTAACTTATATCTGCATTTACATATTTGAGACTAAATTTTAAAAATAAAAAGTACCGGTAATCTGTTGAAGTCCACCATTGATTGTACATGAGTACTTTTTTCCGTAGGTTCTTTAACAAATTATTAAATTGTTTTTTCGTTATAACTTTGCCTGTGTGGTTTAATTGGAGAAACGTACAAACGTACTATTATATTAGAATCCGCATATATAGTTTCATAGATGCCTTTTATACCTGCGTAATAGAGCATAACATAAGTTTTAAAATTACATGTAATAGAAAGTTTTAAATAAAGATTATTGGCCAAGTTCAGCTTGTTGTGTGCGTCAGCTTGTTGTATTTTGTTCACAATTGTTCAATTGAATTGTTGGTCGACCCTAAAGAATTGTACACAATGAACGTTGTCGACAACAGAGGTTAAGTTGCTCAGCTATTATTGTGAAAAAGAACAACCTAAAAAATTCACATATTGTTTGCAATTCAAAATTCAAATTGAAAAAAACAAGTACAAGTTTTTTTTCAATTTAAACAAGTACGAATTATGCTCCGGGTTCTACACAGTAAATTATCTAGCTGTGTGTTCTAACTTGTTCTTCAACTAGTTAACAGTACGTTTTGTGTTTATAATTATACTATATTAGAAACATCAAATGTTCCACATCCACAGACGTATTAAATAAATGTATTATTGCATATACGGAAACTCTTTGTCATAACAGAAAAAAGGATGTGCATGTGTCATTAGTGATGCCCTGATGTGTTTAAATACTTATACTTTGATTGAATATCACTGATATCAGTAGCTGAAATCCCCCCCCTAATTCCTAATCCTTATTTTTGAAATGACTCGAATTGTTTTATTTGTGTTTAATAACTGTTTAGTTGTTGTTCTGTACAATGAAAAACAAGTTACGGTATTGTGCTTGTTCAAGACAAAACTTGAACAAAAGCTCGTTCTTTGAACATTATACAACACTAGTCAAAACTTGTTAATTTTGTTTAATTTAATTTGTAAATGCGAATATCATTTCCAAGTTTTCGTGTACACTGAATACTCCTGGTAAAGTCTTCAACGTCTAACAGTAAAATCCGTCACTAGGTACTATTCAAATATAATATTTTTCTTCTTTGAAGTGATAATACTGAATAGAGTCTGAAAAATGATTTTCGGCATACTGCAGTAGTGCAGTCTAAAATTACTGCCGCTAGGTGGTCTGCAGTAACAGTCGCAACTTACCCTTCCTCTTAAATATAATTATTATTAGTGGTTGTAGATTCAATGAGCACTCCCATCATGGGGTGCTCAAGAATCATATATACATCCGTACAGTAATACACGGTGCTGATATATCCTGAAAAATGGATGAAAGGCTATACCGTACAATGATATAATATGATATGATAATACTGATAATTATGTGATTTAGGCACCAATTTGAGAACAAAACAAACTTAACATAACTCCAAGGTTGTTTCCAGGTAGTATCATTAAATGCGACAGCTGTTCAACACCAATACTAACTCGCAAACTTTGTAAATATTTTAGGTCTTGATGGAGTTAAATGCCCAAAGGTAATAATTAGAAGCACTGATTACGTTTCCAATTGTTTGCCAGTGTTAAGATTATTTTTCATTTTATTATATTTGTCTAGGATCTGTATTTATCAGAAATGGCTTCCGGGTCAATAAGAAAGAATGCCCATCTCTTTTCCATAACTCGTGAAATAAAGTGGCACAGTTGCGAAGCCATTCCTAACAGTTGTGAGGAAGTACAAAGCTGCAATAACAATAAAACCGCTATAACAAAAAACAAACGAAATAAAAGATCCACGTTAGTTAAAAAAGTCTTAAAAACGTGGGACGCACAATCCCCTATAGAAGTCATACAAGTTCAAGTGGATAGGAAAGAAGCAAAAGCTAACATTACTATTAAAAGAACCAAAAGTAATACTAAATTGCAAACTGTTTCCGACCTGATGTTATCTACTACGAGCATCCCAAAAGCGTTTTACTACTTCAATGTCGAATCTAGCAATGCAGGACCAAATGCATATGTAAAATGTGATGAAAACTCTACCACGACTGAAGTAAATTCATTCGATACAATTAATATCACAATACGATTTACGAACAAAATGAGCCTTATAAGTAGTGTAAATATTAAAAAACCTACTGGAGAAATTTTAAATGCTTGCACTTTCAAAATAACAAGCACTCTTTACAATGTTTATATTACACCCAACGGTACACAAGAAATGCCAATTGAATTTAAATCAGTTTTACATACTTTACATGAACCAATTGAGCTCAAAACAGTTGTCACAATCAAACCAAATAAAAAGCCAAAGCAAACAACTAAAAAATATAACACAAAACAAATATCGGACATCACTACTTTCGACCATTTCAAATTAGCAACTAGTAATAAGCCGCACAAAAACTTCACTTCATCTATTCTAACTACAAAACCTGTATTAACTACCTTAGCTATCACTACTGCAAAAACTTCTATCATTACTTCTACTCCATTACCATTAAATATAATACCTACGCACGTAAAACGTACATTAGAAAACACAACCATCACGACAGCTTTATTAAATTTGCCTACAAAACATACGGCAACAACTCTAAAAACAAGCACATTCCTCAATACCACAGTTCTCGACCCTGCCGCCTTGTCGACATTTAACAAACTAGTGCCCTTCAATAAAATTACAATGTCCAGCACACATTCGACGCCTACAACTATTACAAGACCCTCCAACATAATATGTGCTTGTACAGACCATGTAACTACCAAGATATCGACTGGTACAAGTACTTCTAGCACAGTTAGAAGAGCTACATTTCCGTCTGATGTGAACACCAAAACCATAAAGCCAACTTTAATATCTAAAATAACGTTAACAACTTCAAGAAAACCAATACAGTCGTTAGTCATTTTCTCTTTTCTTAACATAAAATCACAGATATCAATTTTTAACACTACAAATCCAAAATCTGACACAATTTTGTCAAGCTCTAAAAAACCCAAATCACTTGTGTTTTTCTCTCTCATAAAATGTAAAACCGCAGGATCTCCTAATAAAACTACACATGATTCATCAAATACATTTTTAAAAACTACTAGCAAGCCCACAAAATCAGTGATATTGTCACCCTTGGTCATTAGTGACAAACCTATACAATCACACGTATTTTTTTCGCTTTTATTGTCCTCAAAAACAAAATCCCCTGTTAAAATTCCAAACTCAAGCTTTGAAAAACCTCTAACCACAAGCAAGCCCATTCAATTCAAAGTATTTTTTTCTTTACTTATTACCAAAACCAAGATATCAGCTATTTTGTCAACCCCAAAAAAACCCAATAAATCTTGTCTGTTTTTTTCTTCAATCAAACCTTTAACCGCAGTATCTGATAATAACACTACACGTAATATTTCCGATTCATTTTTGTCAACCACTAAAAAACCTACTAAATATATAATTTTCATTTCTTTTATTACCACAAAACCGTTTGTTTCTCCTACCCGCATGACGCACTCTACACCTCAAGCCACGTTAAAAAGTAGCTCAAAATTAAAATTGCCTATACATTTCACTTTTATAAAAACCAACGCATCTATTTACACTACACATTCCGTATCTAAAAGAGCCTCAACCACCACTAGAAAACCCATAAAATCACAAGTGTTTTTTTCTTATACAAAGTTCAAACCTACAATATTCCCGACTTACTTTACCAATCTAAAATTAAAGCAATCCCCAACTAGAAGCAAACCCACAGCCCTCCAGGTATTGCTACCTTCAAGCAACCAAAAAACAACAATATTGCCTGTTAGCACACTCACTTTTCTACATCAAAAACATATAAATACTCACAACCCAATAAAATCACTAGTGCCTTTTTCGTTACCTGCTACGGATTTAGCAGTGCTTCCGCATAGTACAAATACATTTCCTAGTATACAAATCCCAAGCAGTACTTCTTTATTTGAGACAGCGTGGTCGCATTCCAAGGAAAATCGCGTGACAGCACAAAAACGTAAAGGCCACGGGGACAAACAAACAACGAACCAAACCACTGAAACGACAGCACCCACTATGACTTCTAAAACCAAACCGCCAACCCAAATCAAAACCGCATCATCATCTTGTAGCCATGCAATAACTTCAATTACAACAACCAACACCAAAGTATCCGTTAGTACCCTCAAAAATCTTAAATCAAAATGGACCTCTTTGTTCAACAAAACGAAAACGACTCCGTCTGCCTACCAACTGTCGTCCAAACCTAGTGCAGACAGAGATGACACAGTAGGAAGAACCCAAAACCTTTTACTATCCAACCCACTCAGCACAATGTATAATCTTTCTTCTCTAGCAACTAGTTATGAGTTAGTACAGTCAGACTTAAAAACGCCAGCTTCCTTAAGCAATGCTGAGACGACTGGATTGCAAGTAACGTCCTCAATAGAAGTTTTAAATACTGTTTGCAACCTGGCGTCAAGCAGTGCTGTTGATGTGCAAATAATTAAAAGTTTGAATGAAGCAACTAGTCTGATTTCATCCGAACCAATCACTAAAGCCGCAGTAAGTCTACAAACTGAACAACGTGTGCCTTCAACTCCACTGGGTGCAATATCAAATGCTTCATTGTGGCCGACGTATGATTCTCAATTATTAGAAAAAACATCACCATTTTCCATAGACATCCGAACTATGGAATTAGCAGGGTCATCGATATTGACTACTAAATCAAGACAGCAGAATACAGCCAACACGTTTTTGACAAACACATTAGGTGGTACTAATTTGTTAGAGTTGTCCAAGTATGAGAATTTTACTAGAAGCTCAATGATATCAGAGCAACGTTTAAACAAAGGATTATTTACATCGACTGAACAAATGAAACTGACAATGCCGGCTAGTGGGAATCCAAGTGTTTCGTCTCTTGCAGTATTTGAGTCAATGCATTCAGCCAAACCCTTGTTATCTTCTCCATTAAATGTGCAATCAACAAGTGGAATAGAGAACACAGTAGTATTGGTTGATACTTTGGGTGGTCGAGAAAAAAGAGGGACTACTTTGTCGTTTGAGTCTATGTCGCCGACTCCGTTTGCCTACCAACTGTCGTCCAAACCCAGTGCAGACAGAGAATACACAGTAGGAAGAACCCAAAACCTTTTACTATCCAACCCACTCAGCACAATGTATAATCTTTTTTCTCTAGCAACAAGTTATGAGTTAGTACAGTCAGACTTAAAAACGCCAGCTTCCTTAAGCAATGCTGAGACGACTGGATTGCAAGTAACGTCCTTAATAGAAGTTTTAAATACTGTTCGCAACCTGGCGTCAAGCAGTGCTGTTGATGTGCAAATAATAAAAAGTTTGAATGAAGCAACTAGTCTAATTTCATCCGAACCAATCACTAAAGCCGCAGTAAGTCTACAAACTGAACAACGTGTGCCTTCAACTCCACTGGGTGCAATATCAAATGCTTCATTGTGGCCGACGTATGATTCTCAATTATTAGAAAAAACATCACCATTTTCCATAGACATCCGAACTATGGAATTAGCAGGGTCATCGATATTGACTACTAAATCAAGACAGCAGAATACAGCCAACACGTTTTTGACAAACACATTAGGTGGTACTAATTTGTTAGAGTTGTCCAAGTATGAGAATTTTACTAGAAGCCCAATGATATCAGAACAACGTTTAAACAAAGGATTATTTACATCGACTGAACGAATGAAACTGACAATGCCGGCTAGTCGAAATCCAAGTGTTATGTCTGTTGCAGTATTTGAGTCAATGCATTCAGCCAAACCCTTGTTATCTTCTCCATTAAATGTGCAATCAACAAGTGGAATAGAGAACACAGTAGTATTGGTTGATACTTTGGGTGGTCGAGGAAGAAGAGGGACTACTTTTTCGTTTGAGTCTATGTCGCCGACTGCGTTTGCCTACCAACTGTCTTCTAAACCCAGTGCAGACAGAGAATACACAGTGGGAAGAACCCAAAACCTTTTACTATCCAACCCACTCAGCACAATGTATAATCTTTCTTCTCTAGCAACAAGTTATGAGTTAGTACAGTCAGACTTAAAAACGCCAGCTTCCTTAAGCAATGCTGAGACGACTGGATTGCAAGTAACGTCCTCAATAGAAGTTTTAAATACTGTTTGTAACTTGGCGTCAAGCAGTGCTGTTGATGTGCAAATAACAAAAAGTTTAAATGAAGTAACTAGTCTGATTTCATCCAAACCAATCACTAAAGCCGCAGTAAGTCTACAAACTGAACAACGTGTGCCTTCAACTCCACTGGGTGCAATATCAAATGCTTCATTGTGGCCGACGTATGATTCTCAATTATTAGAAAAAACATCACCATTTTCCATAGACATCCGAACTATGGAATTAGCAGGGTCATCGATATTGACTACTAAATCAAGACAGCAGAATACAGCCAACACGTTTTTGACAAACACATTAGGTGGTACTAATTTGTTAGAGTTGTCCAAGTATGAGAATTTTACTAGAAGCCCAATGATATCAGAGCAACGTTTAAACAAAGGATTATTTACATCGACTGAACGAATGAAACTGACAATGCCGGCTAGTGGAAATCCAAGTGTTTCGTCTCTTGCAGTATTTGAGTCAATGCATTCAGCCAAACCCTTGTTATCTTCTCCATTAAATGTGCAATCAACAAGTGGAATAGAGAACACAGTAGTATTGGTTGATACTTTGGGTGGTCGAGAAAAAAGAGGGACTACTTTGTCGTTTGAGTCTATGTCGCCGACTCCGTTTGCCTACCAACTGTCGTCCAAACCCAGTGCAGACAGAGAATACACAGTAGGAAGAACCCAAAACCTTTTACTATCCAACCCACTCAGCACAATGTATAATCTTTCTTCTCTAGCAACAAGTTATGAGTTAGTACATTCAGACTTAAAAACGCCAGCTTCCTTAAGCAATGCTGAGACGACTGGATTGCAAGTAACGTCCTCAATAGAAGTTTTAAATACTGTTCGCAACCTGGCGTCAAGCAGTGCTGTTGATGTGCAAATAACAAAAAGTTTGAATGAAGCAACTAGTCTGATTTCATCCGAACCAATCACTAAAGCCGCAGTAAGTCTACAAACTGAACAACGTGTGCCTTCAACTCCACTGGGTGCAATATCAAATGCTTCATTGTGGCCGACGTATGATTTTCAATTATTAGAAAAAACATCACCATTTTCCATAGACATCCGAACTATGGAATTAGCAGGGTCATCGATATTGACTACTAAATCAAGACAGCAGAATACAGCCAACACGTTTTTGACAAACACATTAGGTGGTACTAATTTGTTAGAGTTGTCCAAGTATGAGAATTTTACTAGAAGCTCAATGATATCAGAGCAACGTTTAAACAAAGGATTATTTACATCGACTGAACAAATGAAACTGACAATGCCGGCTAGTGGGAATCCAAGTGTTTCGTCTCTTGCAGTATTTGAGTCAATGCATTCAGCCAAACCCTTGTTATCTTCTCCATTAAATGTGCAATCAACAAGTGGAATAGAGAACACAGTAGTATTGGTTGATACTTTGGGTGGTCGAGAAAAAAGAGGGACTACTTTGTCGTTTGAGTCTATGTCGCCGACTCCGTTTGCCTACCAACTGTCGTCCAAACCCAGTGCAGACAGAGAATACACAGTAGGAAGAACCCAAAACCTTTTACTATCCAACCCACTCAGCACAATGTATAATTTTTCTTCTCTAGCAACAAGTTATGAGTTAGTACATTCAGACTTAAAAACGCCAGCTTCCTTAAGCAATGCTGAGACGACTAGATTGCAAGTAACGTCCTCAATAGAAGTTTTAAATACTGTTCGCAACCTGGCGTCAAGCAGTGCTGTTGATGTGCAAATAATAAAAAGTTTGAATGAAGCAACTAGTCTGATTTCATCCGAACCAATCACTAAAGCCGCAGTAAGTCTACAAACTGAACAACGTGTGCCTTCAACTCCACTGGGTGCAATATCAAATGCTTCATTGTGGCTGACGTATGATTCTCAATTATTAGAAAAAACATCACCATTTTCCATAGACATCCGAACTATGGAATTAGCAGGGTCATCGATATTGACTACTAAATCAAGACAGCAGAATACAGCCAACACGTTTTTGACAAACACATTAGGTGGTACTAATTTGTTAGAGTTGTCCAAGTATGAGAATTTTACTAGAAGCCCAATGATATCAGAGCAACGTTTAAACAAAGGATTATTTACATCGACTGAACGAATGAAACTGACAATGCCGGCTATTGGAAATCCAAGTGTTTCGTCTCTTGCAGTATTTGAGTCAATGCATTCAGCCAAACCCTTGTTATCTTCTCCATTAAATGTGCAATCAACAAGTGGAATAGAGAACACAGTAGTATTGGTTGATACTTTGGGTGGTCGAGAAAAAAGAGGGACTACTTTGTCGTTTGAGTCTATGTCGCCGACTCCGTTTGCCTACCAACTGTCGTCCAAACCCAGTGCAGACAGAGAATACACAGTAGGAAGAACCCAAAACCTTTTACTATCCAACCCACTCAGCACAATGTATAATCTTTCTTCTCTAGCAACAAGTTATGAGTTAGTACAGTCAGACTTAAAAACGCCAGCTTCCTTAAGCAATGCTGAGACGACTGGATTGCAAGTAACGTCCTCAATAGAAGTTTTAAATACTGTTCGCAACCTGGCGTCAAGCAGTGCTGTTGATGTGCAAATAATAAAAAGTTTGAATGAAGCAACTAGTCTGATTTCATCCGAACCAATCACTAAAGCCGCAGTAAGTCTACAAACTGAACAACGTGTGCCTTCAACTCCACTGGGTGCAATATCAAATGCTTCATTGTGGCTGACGTATGATTCTCAATTATTAGAAAAAACATCACCATTTTCCATAGACATCCGAACTATGGAATTAGCAGGGTCATCGATATTGACTACTAAATCAAGACAGCAGAATACAGCCAACACGTTTTTGACAAACACATTAGGTGGTACTAATTTGTTAGAGTTGTCCAAGTATGAGAATTTTACTAGAAGCCCAATGATATCAGAGCAACGTTTAAACAAAGGATTATTTACATCGACTGAACGAATGAAACTGACAATGCCGGCTATTGGAAATCCAAGTGTTTCGTCTCTTGCAGTATTTGAGTCAATGCATTCAGCCAAACCCTTGTTATCTTCTCCATTAAATGTGCAATCAACAAGTGGAATAGAGAACACAGTAGTATTGGTTGATACTTTGGGTGGTCGAGAAAAAAGAGGGACTACTTTGTCGTTTGAGTCTATGTCGCCGACTCCGTTTGCCTACCAACTGTCGTCCAAACCCAGTGCAGACAGAGAATACACAGTAGGAAGAACCCAAAACCTTTTACTATCCAACCCACTCAGCACAATGTATAATCTTTCTTCTCTAGCAACAAGTTATGAGTTAGTACATTCAGACTTAAAAACGCCAGCTTCCTTAAGCAATGCTGAGACGACTGGATTGCAAGTAACGTCCTCAATAGAAGTTTTAAATACTGTTCGCAACCTGGCGTCAAGCAGTGCTGTTGATGTGCAAATAACAAAAAGTTTGAATGAAGCAACTAGTCTGATTTCATCCGAACCAATCACTAAAGCCGCAGTAAGTCTACAAACTGAACAACGTGTGCCTTCAACTCCACTGGGTGCAATATCAAATGCTTCATTGTGGCCGACGTATGATTTTCAATTATTAGAAAAAACATCACCATTTTCCATAGACATCCGAACTATGGAATTAGCAGGGTCATCGATATTGACTACTAAATCAAGACAGCAGAATACAGCCAACACGTTTTTGACAAACACATTAGGTGGTACTAATTTGTTAGAGTTGTCCAAGTATGAGAATTTTACTAGAAGCTCAATGATATCAGAGCAACGTTTAAACAAAGGATTATTTACATCGACTGAACAAATGAAACTGACAATGCCGGCTAGTGGGAATCCAAGTGTTTCGTCTCTTGCAGTATTTGAGTCAATGCATTCAGCCAAACCCTTGTTATCTTCTCCATTAAATGTGCAATCAACAAGTGGAATAGAGAACACAGTAGTATTGGTTGATACTTTGGGTGGTCGAGGAAGAAGAGGGACTACTTTGTCGTTTGAGTCTATGTCGCCGACTCCGTTTGCCTACCAACTGTCGTCCAAACCCAGTGCAGACAGAGAATACACAGTAGGAAGAACCCAAAACCTTTTACTATCCAACCCACTCAGCACAATGTATAATCTTTCTTCTCTAGCAACAAGTTATGAGTTAGTACAGTCAGACTTAAAAACGCCAGCTTCCTTAAGCAATGCTGAGACGACTGGATTGCAAGTAACGTCCTCAATAGAAGTTTTAAATACTGTTCGCAACCTGGCGTCAAGCAGTGCTGTTGATGTGCAAATAACAAAAAGTTTGAATGAAGCAACTAGTCTGATTTCATCCGAACCAATCACTAAAGCCGCAGTAAGTCTACAAACTGAACAACGTGTGCCTTCAACTCCACTGGGTGCAATATCAAATGCTTCATTGTGGCCGACGTATGATTTTCAATTATTAGAAAAAACATCACCATTTTCCATAGACATCCGAACTATGGAATTAGCAGGGTCATCGATATTGACTACTAAATCAAGACAGCAGAATACAGCCAACACGTTTTTGACAAACACATTAGGTGGTACTAATTTGTTAGAGTTGTCCAAGTATGAGAATTTTACTAGAAGCTCAATGATATCAGAGCAACGTTTAAACAAAGGATTATTTACATCGACTGAACAAATGAAACTGACAATGCCGGCTAGTGGGAATCCAAGTGTTTCGTCTCTTGCAGTATTTGAGTCAATGCATTCAGCCAAACCCTTGTTATCTTCTCCATTAAATGTGCAATCAACAAGTGGAATAGAGAACACAGTAGTATTGGTTGATACTTTGGGTGGTCGAGAAAAAAGAGGGACTACTTTGTCGTTTGAGTCTATGTCGCCGACTCCGTTTGCCTACCAACTGTCGTCCAAACCCAGTGCAGACAGAGAATACACAGTAGGAAGAACCCAAAACCTTTTACTATCCAACCCACTCAGCACAATGTATAATCTTTCTTCTCTAGCAACAAGTTATGAGTTAGTACATTCAGACTTAAAAACGCCAGCTTCCTTAAGCAATGCTGAGACGACTGGATTGCAAGTAACGTCCTCAATAGAAGTTTTAAATACTGTTCGCAACCTGGCGTCAAGCAGTGCTGTTGATGTGCAAATAATAAAAAGTTTGAATGAAGCAACTAGTCTGATTTCATCCGAACCAATCACTAAAGCCGCAGTAAGTCTACAAACTGAACAACGTGTGCCTTCAACTCCACTGGGTGCAATATCAAATGCTTCATTGTGGCCGACGTATGATTTTCAATTATTAGAAAAAACATCACCATTTTCCATAGACATCCGAACTATGGAATTAGCAGGGTCATCGATATTGACTACTAAATCAAGACAGCAGAATACAGCCAACACGTTTTTGACAAACACATTAGGTGGTACTAATTTGTTAGAGTTGTCCAAGTATGAGAATTTTACTAGAAGCTCAATGATATCAGAGCAACGTTTAAACAAAGGATTATTTACATCGACTGAACAAATGAAACTGACAATGCCGGCTAGTGGGAATCCAAGTGTTTCGTCTCTTGCAGTATTTGAGTCAATGCATTCAGCCAAACCCTTGTTATCTTCTCCATTAAATGTGCAATCAACAAGTGGAATAGAGAACACAGTAGTATTGGTTGATACTTTGGGTGGTCGAGAAAAAAGAGGGACTACTTTGTCGTTTGAGTCTATGTCGCCGACTCCGTTTGCCTACCAACTGTCGTCCAAACCCAGTGCAGACAGAGAATACACAGTAGGAAGAACCCAAAACCTTTTACTATCCAACCCACTCAGCACAATGTATAATCTTTCTTCTCTAGCAACAAGTTATGAGTTAGTACATTCAGACTTAAAAACGCCAGCTTCCTTAAGCAATGCTGAGACGACTGGATTGCAAGTAACGTCCTCAATAGAAGTTTTAAATACTGTTCGCAACCTGGCGTCAAGCAGTGCTGTTGATGTGCAAATAACAAAAAGTTTGAATGAAGCAACTAGTCTGATTTCATCCGAACCAATCACTAAAGCCGCAGTAAGTCTACAAACTGAACAACGTGTGCCTTCAACTCCACTGGGTGCAATATCAAATGCTTCATTGTGGCCGACGTATGATTTTCAATTATTAGAAAAAACATCACCATTTTCCATAGACATCCGAACTATGGAATTAGCAGGGTCATCGATATTGACTACTAAATCAAGACAGCAGAATACAGCCAACACGTTTTTGACAAACACATTAGGTGGTACTAATTTGTTAGAGTTGTCCAAGTATGAGAATTTTACTAGAAGCTCAATGATATCAGAGCAACGTTTAAACAAAGGATTATTTACATCGACTGAACAAATGAAACTGACAATGCCGGCTAGTGGGAATCCAAGTGTTTCGTCTCTTGCAGTATTTGAGTCAATGCATTCAGCCAAACCCTTGTTATCTTCTCCATTAAATGTGCAATCAACAAGTGGAATAGAGAACACAGTAGTATTGGTTGATACTTTGGGTGGTCGAGGAAGAAGAGGGACTACTTTGTCGTTTGAGTCTATGTCGCCGACTCCGTTTGCCTACCAACTGTCGTCCAAACCCAGTGCAGACAGAGAATACACAGTAGGAAGAACCCAAAACCTTTTACTATCCAACCCACTCAGCACAATGTATAATCTTTCTTCTCTAGCAACAAGTTATGAGTTAGTACAGTCAGACTTAAAAACGCCAGCTTCCTTAAGCAATGCTGAGACGACTGGATTGCAAGTAACGTCCTCAATAGAAGTTTTAAATACTGTTCGCAACCTGGCGTCAAGCAGTGCTGTTGATGTGCAAATAATAAAAAGTTTGAATGAAGCAACTAGTCTGATTTCATCCGAACCAATCACTAAAGCCGCAGTAAGTCTACAAACTGAACAACGTGTGCCTTCAACTCCACTGGGTGCAATATCAAATGCTTCATTGTGGCCGACGTATGATTCTCAATTATTAGAAAAAACATCACCATTTTCCATAGACATCCGAACTATGGAATTAGCAGGGTCATCGATATTGACTACTAAATCAAGACAGCAGAATACAGCCAACACGTTTTTGACAAACACATTAGGTGGTACTAATTTGTTAGAGTTGTCCAAGTATGAGAATTTTACTAGAAGCCCAATGATATCAGAGCAACGTTTAAACAAAGGATTATTTACATCGACTGAACAAATGAAACTGACAATGCCGGCTAGTGGAAATCCAAGTGTTTCGTCTGTTGCAGTATTTGAGTCAATGCATTCAGCCAAACCCTTGTTATCTTCTCCATTAAATGTGCAATCAACAAGTGGAATAGAGAACACAGTAGTATTGGTTGATACTTTGGGTGGTCGAGGAAGAAGAGGGACTACTTTGTCGTTTGAGTCTATGTCGCCGACTCCGTTTGCCTACCAACTGTCGTCCAAACCCAGTGCAGACAGAGAATACACAGTAGGAAGAACCCAAAACCTTTTACTATCCAACCCACTCAGCACAATGTATAATCTTTCTTCTCTAGCAACAAGTTATGAGTTAGTACATTCAGACTTAAAAACGCCAGCTTCCTTAAGCAATGCTGAGACGACTGGATTGCAAGTAACGTCCTCAATAGAAGTTTTAAATACTGTTCGCAACCTGGCGTCAAGCAGTGCTGTTGATGTGCAAATAATAAAAAGTTTGAATGAAGCAACTAGTCTGATTTCATCCGAACCAATCACTAAAGCCGCAGTAAGTCTACAAACTGAACAACGTGTGCCTTCAACTCCACTGGGTGCAATATCAAATGCTTCATTGTGGCCGACGTATGATTCTCAATTATTAGAAAAAACATCACCATTTTCCATAGACATCCGAACTATAGAATTAGCAGGGTCATCGATATTGACTACTAAATCAAGACAGCAGAATACAGCCAACACGTTTTTGACAAACACATTAGGTGGTACTAATTTGTTAGAGTTGTCCAAGTATGAGAATTTTACTAGAAGCCCAATGATATCAGAGCAACGTTTAAACAAAGGATTATTTACATCGACTGAACAAATGAAACTGACAATGCCGGCTAGTGGAAATCCAAGTGTTTCGTCTGTTGCAGTATTTGAGTCAATGCATTCAGCCAAACCCTTGTTATCTTCTCCATTAAATGTGCAATCAACAAGTGGAATAGAGAACACAGTAGTATTGGTTGATACTTTGGGTGGTCGAGGAAGAAGAGGGACTACTTTGTCGTTTGAGTCTATGTCGCCGACTCCGTTTGCCTACCAACTGTCGTCCAAACCCAGTGCAGACAGAGAATACACAGTAGGAAGAACCCAAAACCTTTTACTATCCAACCCACTCAGCACAATGTATAATCTTTCTTCTCTAGCAACAAGTTATGAGTTAGTACAGTCAGACTTAAAAACGCCAGCTTCCTTAAGCAATGCTGAGACGACTGGATTGCAAGTAACGTCCTCAATAGAAGTTTTAAATACTGTTCGCAACCTGGCGTCAAGCAGTGCTGTTGATGTGCAAATAATAAAAAGTTTGAATGAAGCAACTAGTCTGATTTCATCCGAACCAATCACTAAAGCCGCAGTAAGTCTACAAACTGAACAACGTGTGCCTTCAACTCCACTGGGTGCAATATCAAATGCTTCATTGTGGCCGACGTATGATTCTCAATTATTAGAAAAAACATCACCATTTTCCATAGACATCCGAACTATGGAATTAGCAGGGTCATCGATATTGACTACTAAATCAAGACAGCAGAATACAGCCAACACGTTTTTGACAAACACATTAGGTGGTACTAATTTGTTAGAGTTGTCCAAGTATGAGAATTTTACTAGAAGCCCAATGATATCAGAGCAACGTTTAAACAAAGGATTATTTACATCGACTGAACGAATGAAACTGACAATGCCGGCTATTGGAAATCCAAGTGTTTCGTCTCTTGCAGTATTTGAGTCAATGCATTCAGCCAAACCCTTGTTATCTTCTCCATTAAATGTGCAATCAACAAGTGGAATAGAGAACACAGTAGTATTGGTTGATACTTTGGGTGGTCGAGAAAAAAGAGGGACTACTTTGTCGTTTGAGTCTATGTCGCCGACTCCGTTTGCCTACCAACTGTCGTCCAAACCCAGTGCAGACAGAGAATACACAGTAGGAAGAACCCAAAACCTTTTACTATCCAACCCACTCAGCACAATGTATAATCTTTCTTCTCTAGCAACAAGTTATGAGTTAGTACATTCAGACTTAAAAACGCCAGCTTCCTTAAGCAATGCTGAGACGACTGGATTGCAAGTAACGTCCTCAATAGAAGTTTTAAATACTGTTCGCAACCTGGCGTCAAGCAGTGCTGTTGATGTGCAAATAACAAAAAGTTTGAATGAAGCAACTAGTCTGATTTCATCCGAACCAATCACTAAAGCCGCAGTAAGTCTACAAACTGAACAACGTGTGCCTTCAACTCCACTGGGTGCAATATCAAATGCTTCATTGTGGCCGACGTATGATTTTCAATTATTAGAAAAAACATCACCATTTTCCATAGACATCCGAACTATGGAATTAGCAGGGTCATCGATATTGACTACTAAATCAAGACAGCAGAATACAGCCAACACGTTTTTGACAAACACATTAGGTGGTACTAATTTGTTAGAGTTGTCCAAGTATGAGAATTTTACTAGAAGCCCAATGATATCAGAGCAACGTTTAAACAAAGGATTATTTACATCGACTGAACAAATGAAACTGGCAATGCCGGCTAGTGGAAATCCAAGTGTTTCGTCTGTTGCAGTATTTGAGTCAATGCATTCAGCCAAACCCTTGTTATCTTCTCCATTAAATGTGCAATCAACAAGTGGAATAGAGAACACAGTAGTATTGGTTGATACTTTGGGTGGTCGAGGAAGAAGAGGGACTACTTTGTCGTTTGAGTCTATGTCGCCGACTCCGTTTGCCTACCAACTGTCGTCCAAACCCAGTGCAGACAGAGAATACACAGTAGGAAGAACCCAAAACCTTTTACTATCCAACCCACTCAGCACAATGTATAATCTTTCTTCTCTAGCAACAAGTTATGAGTTAGTACAGTCAGACTTAAAAACGCCAGCTTCCTTAAGCAATGCTGAGACGACTGGATTGCAAGTAACGTCCTCAATAGAAGTTTTAAATACTGTTCGCAACCTGGCGTCAAGCAGTGCTGTTGATGTGCAAATAACAAAAAGTTTGAATGAAGCAACTAGTCTGATTTTATCCGAACCAATCACTAAAGCCGCAGTAAGTCTACAAACTGAACAACGTGTGCCTTCAACTCCACTATGTGCAATATCAAATGCTTCATTGTGGCCGACGTATGATTCTCAATTATTAGAAAAAACATCACCATTTTCCATAGACATCCGAACTATGGAATTAGCAGGGTCATCGATATTGACTACTAAATCAAGACAGCAGAATACAGCCAACACGTTTTTGACAAACACATTAGGTGGTACTAATTTGTTAGAGTTGTCCAAGTATGAGAATTTTACTAGAAGCCCAATGATATCAGAGCAACGTTTAAACAAAGGATTATTTACATCGACTGAACGAATGAAACTGACAATGCCGGCTAGTGGAAATCCAAGTGTTTTGTCTCTTGCAGTATTTGAGTCAATGCATTCAGCCAAACCCTTGTTATCTTCTCCATTAAATGTGCAATCAACAAGTGGAATAGAGAACACAGTAGTATTGGTTGATACTTTGGGTGGTCGAGGAAGAAGAGGGACTACTTTGTCGTTTGAGTCTATGTCGCCGACTCCGTTTGCCTACCAACTGTCGTCCAAACCCAGTGCAGACAGAGAATACACAGTAGGAAGAACCCAAAACCTTTTACTATCCAACCCACTCAGCACAATGTATAATCTTTCTTCTCTAGCAACAAGTTATGAGTTAGTACATTCAGACTTAAAAACGCCAGCTTCCTTAAGCAATGCTGAGACGACTGGATTGCGAGTAACGTCCTCAATAGAAGATTTAAATACTGTTCGCAACCTGGCGTCAAGCAGTGCTGTTGATGTGCAAATAATAAAAAGTTTGAATGAAGCAACTAGTCTGATTTCATCCGAACCAATCACTAAAGCCGCAGTAAGTCTACAAACTGAACAACGTGTGCCTTCAACTCTACTGGGTGCAATATCAAATGCTTCATTGTGGCCGACGTATGATTCTCTATTATTAGAAAAAACATCACCATTTTCCATAGACATCCGAACTATGGAATTAGCAGGGTCATCGATATTGACTACTAAATCAAGACAGCAGAATACAGCCAACACGTTTTTGACAAACACATTAGGTGGTACTAATTTGTTAGAGTTGTCCAAGTATGAGAATTTTACTAGAAGCCCAATGATATCAGAGCAACGTTTAAACAAAGGATTATTTACATCGACTGAACGAATGAAACTGACAATGCCGGCTAGTGGAAATCCAAGTGTTTCGTCTGTTGCAGTATTTGAGTCAATGCATTCAGCCAAACCCTTGTTATCTTCTCCATTAAATGTGCAATCAACAAGTGGAATAGAGAACACAGTAGTATTGGTTGATACTTTGGGTGGTCGAGGAAGAAGAGGGACTACTTTGTCGTTTGAGTCTATGTCGCCGACTCCGTTTGCCTACCAACTGTCGTCCAAACCCAGTGCAGACAGAGAATACACAGTAGGAAGAACCCAAAACCTTTTACTATCCAACCCACTCAGCACAATGTATAATCTTTCTTCTCTAGCAACAAGTTATGAGTTAGTACAGTCAGACTTAAAAACGCCAGCTTCCTTAAGCAATGCTGAGACGACTGGATTGCAAGTAACGTCCTCAATAGAAGTTTTAAATACTGTTCGCAACCTGGCGTCAAGCAGTGCTGTTGATGTGCAAATAATAAAAAGTTTGAATGAAGCAACTAGTCTGATTTCATCCGAACCAATCACTAAAGCCGCAGTAAGTCTACAAACTGAACAACGTGTGCCTTCAACTCCACTGGGTGCAATATCAAATGCTTCATTGTGGCCGACGTATGATTCTCAATTATTAGAAAAAACATCACCATTTTCCATAGACATCCGAACTATGGAATTAGCAGGGTCATCGATATTGACTACTAAATCAAGACAGCAGAATACAGCCAACACGTTTTTGACAAACACATTAGGTGGTACTAATTTGTTAGAGTTGTCCAAGTATGAGAATTTTACTAGAAACCCAATGATATCAGAGCAACGTTTAAACAAAGGATTATTTACATCGACTGAACAAATGAAACTGACAATGCCGGCTAGTGGAAATCCAAGTGTTTCGTCTCTTGCAGTATTTGAGTCAATGCATTCAACCAAACCCTTGTTATCTTCTCCATTAAATGTGCAATCAACAAGTGGAATAGAGAACACAGTAGTATTGGTTGATACTTTGGGTGGTCGAGGAAGAAGAGGGACTACATTGTCGTTTGAGTCTATGTCGCCGACTCCGTTTGCCTACCAACTGTCGTCCAAACCCAGTGCAGACAGAGAATACACAGTAAGGAGAACCCAAAACCTTTTACTATCCAACCCACTCAGCACAATGTATAATCTTTCTTCTCTAGCAACAAGTTATGAGTTAGTACAGTCAGACTTAAAAACGCCAGCTTCCTTAAGCAATGCTGAGACGACTGGATTGCAAGTAACGTCCTCAATAGAAGTTTTAAATACTGTTCGCAACCTGGCGTCAAGCAGTGCTGTTGATGTGCAAATAACAAAAAGTTTGAATGAAGCAACTAGTCTGATTTCATCCGAACCAATCACTAAAGCCGCAGTAAGTCTACAAACTGAACAACGTGTGCCTTCAACTCCACTGGGTGCAATATCAAATGCTTCATTGTGGCCGACGTATGATTCTCAATTATTAGAAAAAACATCACCATTTTCCATAGACATCCGAACTATAGAATTAGCAGGGTCATCGATATTGACTACTAAATCAAGACAGCAGAATACAGCCAACACGTTTTTGACAAACACATTAGGTGGTACTAATTTGTTAGAGTTGTCCAAGTATGAGAATTTTACTAGAAGCCCAATGATATCAGAGCAACGTTTAAACAAAGGATTATTTACATCGACTGAACGAATGAAACTGACAATGCCGGCTAGTGGAAATCCAAGTGTTTCGTCTGTTGCAGTATTTGAGTCAATGCATTCAGCCAAACCCTTGTTATCTTCTCCATTAAATGTGCAATCAACAAGTGGAATAGAGAACACAGTAGTATTGGTTGATACTTTGGGTGGTCGAGGAAGAAGAGGGACTACTTTGTCGTTTGAGTCTATGTCGCCGACTCCGTTTGCCTACCAACTGTCGTCCAAACCCAGTGCAGACAGAGAATACACAGTAGGAAGAACCCAAAACCTTTTACTATCCAACCCACTCAGCACAATGTATAATCTTTCTTCTCTAGCAACAAGTTATGAGTTAGTACATTCAGACTTAAAAACGCCAGCTTCCTTAAGCAATGCTGAGACGACTGGATTGCAAGTAACGTCCTCAATAGAAGTTTTAAATACTGTTCGCAACCTGGCGTCAAGCAGTGCTGTTGATGTGCAAATAACAAAAAGTTTGAATGAAGCAACTAGTCTGATTTCATCCGAACCAATCACTAAAGCCGCAGTAAGTCTACAAACTGAACAACGTGTGCCTTCAACTCCACTGGGTGCAATATCAAATGCTTCATTGTGGCCGACGTATGATTCTCAATTATTAGAAAAAACATCACCATTTTCCATAGACATCCGAACTATGGAATTAGCAGGGTCATCGATATTGACTACTAAATCAAGACAGCAGAATACAGCCAACACGTTTTTGACAAACACATTAGGTGGTACTAATTTGTTAGAGTTGTCCAAGTATGAGAATTTTACTAGAAACCCAATGATATCAGAGCAACGTTTAAACAAAGGATTATTTACATCGACTGAACAAATGAAACTGACAATGCCGGCTAGTGGAAATCCAAGTGTTTCGTCTGTTGCAGTATTTGAGTCAATGCATTCAGCCAAACCCTTGTTATCTTCTCCATTAAATGTGCAATCAACAAGTGGAATAGAGAACACAGTAGTATTGGTTGATACTTTGGGTGGTCGAGGAAGAAGAGGGACTACTTTGTCGTTTGAGTCTATGTCGCCGACTCCGTTTGCCTACCAACTGTCGTCCAAACCCAGTGCAGACAGAGAATACACAGTAGGAAGAACCCAAAACCTTTTACTATCCAACCCACTCAGCACAATGTATAATCTTTCTTCTCTAGCAACAAGTTATGAGTTAGTACAGTCAGACTTAAAAACGCCAGCTTCCTTAAGCAATGCTGAGACGACTGGATTGCAAGTAACGTCCTCAATAGAAGTTTTAAATACTGTTCGCAACCTGGCGTCAAGCAGTGCTGTTGATGTGCAAATAACAAAAAGTTTGAATGAAGCAACTAGTCTGATTTCATCCGAACCAATCACTAAAGCCGCAGTAAGTCTACAAACTGAACAACGTGTGCCTTCAACTCCACTGGGTGCAATATCAAATGCTTCATTGTGGCCGACGTATGATTCTCAATTATTAGAAAAAACATCACCATTTTCCATAGACATCCGAACTATGGAATTAGCAGGGTCATCGATATTGACTACTAAATCAAGACAGCAGAATACAGCCAACACGTTTTTGACAAACACATTAGGTGGTACTAATTTGTTAGAGTTGTCCAAGTATGAGAATTTTACTAGAAGCCCAATGATATCAGAGCAACGTTTAAACAAAGGATTATTTACATCGACTGAACAAATGAAACTGACAATGCCGGCTAGTGGAAATCCAAGTGTTTCGTCTGTTGCAGTATTTGAGTCAATGCATTCAGCCAAACCCTTGTTATCTTCTCCATTAAATGTGCAATCAACAAGTGGAATAGAGAACACAGTAGTATTGGTTGATACTTTGGGTGGTCGAGGAAGAAGAGGGACTACTTTGTCGTTTGAGTCTATGTCGCCGACTCCGTTTGCCTACCAACTGTCGTCCAAACCCAGTGCAGACAGAGAATACACAGTAGGAAGAACCCAAAACCTTTTACTATCCAACCCACTCAGCACAATGTATAATCTTTCTTCTCTAGCAACAAGTTATGAGTTAGTACATTCAGACTTAAAAACGCCAGCTTCCTTAAGCAATGCTGAGACGACTGGATTGCGAGTAACGTCCTCAATAGAAGATTTAAATACTGTTCGCAACCTGGCGTCAAGCAGTGCTGTTGATGTGCAAATAATAAAAAGTTTGAATGAAGCAACTAGTCTGATTTCATCCGAACCAATCACTAAAGCCGCAGTAAGTCTACAAACTGAACAACGTGTGCCTTCAACTCTACTGGGTGCAATATCAAATGCTTCATTGTGGCCGACGTATGATTCTCTATTATTAGAAAAAACATCACCATTTTCCATAGACATCCGAACTATGGAATTAGCAGGGTCATCGATATTGACTACTAAATCAAGACAGCAGAATACAGCCAACACGTTTTTGACAAACACATTAGGTGGTACTAATTTGTTAGAGTTGTCCAAGTATGAGAATTTTACTAGAAGCCCAATGATATCAGAGCAACGTTTAAACAAAGGATTATTTACATCGACTGAACGAATGAAACTGACAATGCCGGCTAGTGGAAATCCAAGTGTTTCGTCTGTTGCAGTATTTGAGTCAATGCATTCAGCCAAACCCTTGTTATCTTCTCCATTAAATGTGCAATCAACA
Source organism: Dicyrtomina minuta (assembly GCA_949802685.1). Lineage (NCBI taxonomy): Eukaryota > Metazoa > Arthropoda > Collembola > Symphypleona > Dicyrtomidae > Dicyrtomina > Dicyrtomina minuta. Next base: position 89,973,896 of record OX461809.1, read on the forward strand.
AGTGGAATAGAGAACACAGTAGTATTGGTTGATACTTTGGGTGGTCGAGGAAGAAGAGGGACTACTTTGTCGTTTGAGTCTATGTCGCCGACTCCGTTTGCCTACCAACTGTCGTCCATACCCAGTGCAGACAGAGAATACACAGTAGGAAGAACCCAAAACCTTTTACTATCCAACCCACTCAGCACAATGTATAATCTTTCTTCTCTAGCAACAAGTTATGAGTTAGTACAGTCAGACTTAAAAACGCCAGCTTCCTTAAGCAATGCTGAGACGACTGGATTGCAAGTAACGTCCTCAATAGAAGTTTTAAATACTGTTCGCAACCTGGCGTCAAGCAGTGCTGTTGATGTGCAAATAATAAAAAGTTTGAATGAAGCAACTAGTCTGATTTCATCCGAACCAATCACTAAAGCCGCAGTAAGTCTACAAACTGAACAACGTGTGCCTTCAACTCCACTGGGTGCAATATCAAATGCTTCATTGTGGCCGACGTATGATTCTCAATTATTAGAAAAAACATCACCATTTTCCATAGACATCCGAACTATGGAATTAGCAGGGTCATCGATATTGACTACTAAATCAAGACAGCAGAATACAGCCAACACGTTTTTGACAAACACATTAGGTGGTACTAATTTGTTAGAGTTGTCCAAGTATGAGAATTTTACTAGAAACCCAATGATATCAGAGCAACGTTTAAACAAAGGATTATTTACATCGACTGAACAAATGAAACTGACAATGCCGGCTAGTGGAAATCCAAGTGTTTCGTCTCTTGCAGTATTTGAGTCAATGCATTCAACCAAACCCTTGTTATCTTCTCCATTAAATGTGCAATCAACAAGTGGAATAGAGAACACAGTAGTATTGGTTGATACTTTGGGTGGTCGAGGAAGAAGAGGGACTACTTTGTCGTTTGAGTCTATGTCGCCGACTCCGTTTGCCTACCAACTGTCGTCCAAACCCAGTGCAGACAGAGAATACACAGTAAGGAGAACCCAAAACCTTTTACTATCCAACCCACTCAGCACAATGTATAATCTTTCTTCTCTAGCAACAAGTTATGAGTTAGTACAGTCAGACTTAAAAACGCCAGCTTCCTTAAGCAATGCTGAGACGACTGGATTGCAAGTAACGTCCTCAATAGAAGTTTTAAATACTGTTCGCAACCTGGCGTCAAGCAGTGCTGTTGATGTGCAAATAACAAAAAGTTTGAATGAAGCAACTAGTCTGATTTCATCCGAACCAATCACTAAAGCCGCAGTAAGTCTACAAACTGAACAACGTGTGCCTTCAACTCCACTGGGTGCAATATCAAATGCTTCATTGTGGCCGACGTATGATTCTCAATTATTAGAAAAAACATCACCATTTTCCATAGACATCCGAACTATAGAATTAGCAGGGTCATCGATATTGACTACTAAATCAAGACAGCAGAATACAGCCAACACGTTTTTGACAAACACATTAGGTGGTACTAATTTGTTAGAGTTGTCCAAGTATGAGAATTTTACTAGAAGCCCAATGATATCAGAGCAACGTTTAAACAAAGGATTATTTACATCGACTGAACGAATGAAACTGACAATGCCGGCTAGTGGAAATCCAAGTGTTTCGTCTGTTGCAGTATTTGAGTCAATGCATTCAGCCAAACCCTTGTTATCTTCTCCATTAAATGTGCAATCAACAAGTGGAATAGAGAACACAGTAGTATTGGTTGATACTTTGGGTGGTCGAGGAAGAAGAGGGACTACTTTGTCGTTTGAGTCTATGTCGCCGACTCCGTTTGCCTACCAACTGTCGTCCAAACCCAGTGCAGACAGAGAATACACAGTAGGAAGAACCCAAAACCTTTTACTATCCAACCCACTCAGCACAATGTATAATCTTTCTTCTCTAGCAACAAGTTATGAGTTAGTACATTCAGACTTAAAAACGCCAGCTTCCTTAAGCAATGCTGAGACGACTGGATTGCAAGTAACGTCCTCAATAGAAGTTTTAAATACTGTTCGCAACCTGGCGTCAAGCAGTGCTGTTGATGTGCAAATAACAAAAAGTTTGAATGAAGCAACTAGTCTGATTTCATCCGAACCAATCACTAAAGCCGCAGTAAGTCTACAAACTGAACAACGTGTGCCTTCAACTCCACTGGGTGCAATATCAAATGCTTCATTGTGGCCGACGTATGATTCTCAATTATTAGAAAAAACATCACCATTTTCCATAGACATCCGAACTATGGAATTAGCAGGGTCATCGATATTGACTACTAAATCAAGACAGCAGAATACAGCCAACACGTTTTTGACAAACACATTAGGTGGTACTAATTTGTTAGAGTTGTCCAAGTATGAGAATTTTACTAGAAACCCAATGATATCAGAGCAACGTTTAAACAAAGGATTATTTACATCGACTGAACAAATGAAACTGACAATGCCGGCTAGTGGAAATCCAAGTGTTTCGTCTGTTGCAGTATTTGAGTCAATGCATTCAGCCAAACCCTTGTTATCTTCTCCATTAAATGTGCAATCAACAAGTGGAATAGAGAACACAGTAGTATTGGTTGATACTTTGGGTGGTCGAGGAAGAAGAGGGACTACTTTGTCGTTTGAGTCTATGTCGCCGACTCCGTTTGCCTACCAACTGTCGTCCAAACCCAGTGCAGACAGAGAATACACAGTAGGAAGAACCCAAAACCTTTTACTATCCAACCCACTCAGCACAATGTATAATCTTTCTTCTCTAGCAACAAGTTATGAGTTAGTACAGTCAGACTTAAAAACGCCAGCTTCCTTAAGCAATGCTGAGACGACTGGATTGCAAGTAACGTCCTCAATAGAAGTTTTAAATACTGTTCGCAACCTGGCGTCAAGCAGTGCTGTTGATGTGCAAATAACAAAAAGTTTGAATGAAGCAACTAGTCTGATTTCATCCGAACCAATCACTAAAGCCGCAGTAAGTCTACAAACTGAACAACGTGTGCCTTCAACTCCACTGGGTGCAATATCAAATGCTTCATTGTGGCCGACGTATGATTCTCAATTATTAGAAAAAACATCACCATTTTCCATAGACATCCGAACTATAGAATTAGCAGGGTCATCGATATTGACTACTAAATCAAGACAGCAGAATACAGCCAACACGTTTTTGACAAACACATTAGGTGGTACTAATTTGTTAGAGTTGTCCAAGTATGAGAATTTTACTAGAAGCCCAATGATATCAGAGCAACGTTTAAACAAAGGATTATTTACATCGACTGAACGAATGAAACTGACAATGCCGGCTAGTGGAAATCCAAGTGTTTCGTCTGTTGCAGTATTTGAGTCAATGCATTCAGCCAAACCCTTGTTATCTTCTCCATTAAATGTGCAATCAACAAGTGGAATAGAGAACACAGTAGTATTGGTTGATACTTTGGGTGGTCGAGGAAGAAGAGGGACTACTTTGTCGTTTGAGTCTATGTCGCCGACTCCGTTTGCCTACCAACTGTCGTCCAAACCCAGTGCAGACAGAGAATACACAGTAGGAAGAACCCAAAACCTTTTACTATCCAACCCACTCAGCACAATGTATAATCTTTCTTCTCTAGCAACAAGTTATGAGTTAGTACAGTCAGACTTAAAAACGCCAGCTTCCTTAAGCAATGCTGAGACGACTGGATTGCAAGTAACGTCCTCAATAGAAGTTTTAAATACTGTTCGCAACCTGGCGTCAAGCAGTGCTGTTGATGTGCAAATAACAAAAAGTTTGAATGAAGCAACTAGTCTGATTTCATCCGAACCAATCACTAAAGCTGCAGTAAGTCTACAAACTGAACAACGTGTGCCTTCAACTCCACTGGGTGCAATATCAAATGCTTCATTGTGGCCGACGTATGATTCTCAATTATTAGAAAAAACATCACCATTTTCCATAGACATCCGAACTATGGAATTAGCAGGGTCATCGATATTGACTACTAAATCAAGACAGCAGAATACAGCCAACACGTTTTTGACAAACACATTAGGTGGTACTAATTTGTTAGAGTTGTCCAAGTATGAGAATTTTACTAGAAACCCAATGATATCAGAGCAACGTTTAAACAAAGGATTATTTACATCGACTGAACAAATGAAACTGACAATGCCGGCTAGTGGAAATCCAAGTGTTTCGTCTGTTGCAGTATTTGAGTCAATGCATTCAGCCAAACCCTTGTTATCTTCTCCATTAAATGTGCAATCAACAAGTGGAATAGAGAACACAGTAGTATTGGTTGATACTTTGGGTGGTCGAGGAAGAAGAGGGACTACTTTGTCGTTTGAGTCTATGTCGCCGACTCCGTTTGCCTACCAACTGTCGTCCAAACCCAGTGCAGACAGAGAATACACAGTAGGAAGAACCCAAAACCTTTTACTATCCAACCCACTCAGCACAATGTATAATCTTTCTTCTCTAGCAACAAGTTATGAGTTAGTACATTCAGACTTAAAAACGCCAGCTTCCTTAAGCAATGCTGAGACGACTGGATTGCAAGTAACGTCCTCAATAGAAGTTTTAAATACTGTTCGCAACCTGGCGTCAAGCAGTTCTGTTGATGTGCAAAGAATAAAAAGTTTGAATGAAGCAACTAGTCTGATTTCATCCGAACCAATCACTAAAGCCGCAGTAAGTCTACAAACTGAACAACGTGTGCCTTCAACTCCACTGGGTGCAATATCAAATGCTTCATTGTGGCCGACGTATGATTCTCAATTATTAAAAAAAACATCACCATTTTCCATAGACATCCGAACTATGGAATTAGCAGGGTCATCGATATTGACTACTAAATTAAGACAGCAGAATACAGCCAACACGTTTTTGACAAACACATTAGGTGGTACTAATTTGTTAAAGTTGTCCAAGTATGAGAATTTTACTAGAAGCCCAATGATATCAGAGCAACGTTTAAACAAAGGATTATTTACATCGACTGAACAAATGAAACTGACAATGCCGGCTAGTGGAAATCCAAGTGTTTCGTCTGTTGCAGTATTTGAGTCAATGCATTCAGCCAAACCCTTGTTATCTTCTCCATTAAATGTGCAATCAACAAGTGGAATAGAAAACACAGTAGTATTGGTTGATACTTTGGGTGGTCGAGGAAGAAGAGGGACTACTTTGTCGTTTGAGTCTATGTCGCCGACTCCGTTTGCCTACCAACTGTCGTGCAAACCCAGTGCAGACAGAGAATACACAGTAGGAAGAACGCAAAACCTTTTACTATCCAACCCACTCAGCACAATGTATAATCTTTCTTCTCTAGCAACAAGTTATGAGTTAGTACAGCCAGACTTAAAAACGCCAGCTTCCTTAAGCAATGCTGAGACGACTGGATTGCAAGTAACGTCCTCAATAGAAGTTTTAAATACTGTTCGCAACCTGGCGTCAAGCAGTGCTGTTGATGTGCAAATAACAAAAAGTTTGAATGAAGCAACTAGTCTGATTTCATCCGAACCAATCACTAAAGCCGCAGTAAGTCTACAAACTGAACAACGTGTGCCTTCAACTCCACTGGGTGCAATATCAAATGCTTCATTGTGGCCGACGTATGATTCTCAATTATTAGAAAAAACATCATCATTTTCCATAGACATCCGAACTATGGAATTAGCAGGGTCATCGATATTGACTACTAAATCAAGACAGCAGAATACAGCCAACACGTTTTTGACAAACACATTAGGTGGTACTAATTTGTTAGAGTTGTCCAAGTATGAGAATTTTACTAGAAGCCCAATGATATCAGAGCAACGTCTAAACAAAGGATTATTTACATCGACTGAACAAATGAAACTGACAATGCCGGCTAGTGGAAATCCAAGTGTTTCGTCTGTTGCAGTATTTGAGTCAATGCATTCAGCCAAACCCTTGTTATCTTCTCCATTAAATGTGCAATCAACAAGTGGAATAGAGAACACAGTAGTATTGGTTGATACTTTGGGTGGTCGAGGAAGAAGAGGGACTACTTTGTCGTTTGAGTCTATGTCGCCGAATCCGTTTGCCTACCAACTGTCGTCCAAACCCAGTGCAGACAGAGAATACACAGTAGGAAGAACCCAAAACCTTTTACTATCCAACCCACTCAGCACAATGTATAATCTTTCTTCTCTAGCAACAAGTTATGAGTTAGTACATTCAGACTTCAAAACGCCAGCTTCCTTAAGCAATGCTGAGACGACTGGATTGCAAGTAACGTCCTCAATAGAAGTTTTAAATACTGTTCGCAACCTGGCGTCAAGCAGTGCTGTTGATGTGCAAAGAATAAAAAGTTTGAATGAAGCAACTAGTCTGATTTCATCCGAACTAATCACTAAAGCCGCAGTAAGTCTACAAACTGAACAACGTGTGCCTTCAACTCCACTGGGTGCAATATCAAATGCTTCATTGTGGCCGACGTATGATTCTCAATTATTAAAAAAAACATCACCATTTTCCATAGACATCCGAACTATGGAATTAGCAGGGTCATCGATATTGACTACTAAATCAAGACAGCAGAATACAGCCAACACGTTTTTGACAAACACATTAGGTGGTACTAATTTGTTAAAGTTGTCCAAGTATGAGAATTTTACTAGAAGCCCAATGATATCAGAGCAACGTTTAAACAAAGGATTATTTACATCGACTGAACAAATGAAACTGACAATGCCGGCTAGTGGAAATCCAAGTGTTTCGTCTGTTGCAGTATTTGAGTCAATGCATTCAGCCAAACCCTTGTTATCTTCTCCATTAAATGTGCAATCAACAAGTGGAATAGAGAACACAGTAGTATTGGTTGATACTTTGGGTGGTCGAGGAAGAAGAGGGACTACTTTGTCGTTTGAGTCTATGTCGCCGACTCCGTTTGCCTACCAACTGTCGTCCAAACCCAGTGCAGACAGAGAATACACAGTAGGAAGAACGCAAAACCTTTTACTATCCAACCCACTCAGCACAATGTATAATCTTTCTTCTCTAGCAACAAGTTATGAGTTAGTACAGCCAGACTTAAAAACGCCAGCTTCCTTAAGCAATGCTGAGACGACTGGATTGCAAGTAACGTCCTCAATAGAAGTTTTAAATACTGTTCGCAACCTGGCGTCAAGCAGTGCTGTTGATGTGCAAATAACAAAAAGTTTGAATGAAGCAACTAGTCTGATTTCATCCGAACCAATCACTAAAGCCGCAGTAAGTCTACAAACTGAACAACGTGTGCCTTCAACTCCACTGGGTGCAATATCAAATGCTTCATTGTGGCCGACGTATGATTCTCAATTATTAGAAAAAACATCATCATTTTCCATAGACATCCGAACTATGGAATTAGCAGGGTCATCGATATTGACTACTAAATCAAGACAGCAGAATACAGCCAACACGTTTTTGACAAACACATTAGGTGGTACTAATTTGTTAGAGTTGTCCAAGTATGAGAATTTTACTAGAAGCCCAATGATATCAGAGCAACGTTTAAACAAAGGATTATTTACATCGACTGAACAAATGAAACTGACAATGCCGGCTAGTGGAAATCCAAGTGTTTCGTCTGTTGCAGTATTTGAGTCAATGCATTCAGCCAAACCCTTGTTATCTTCTCCATTAAATGTGCAATCAACAAGTGGAATAGAGAACACAGTAGTATTGGTTGATACTTTGGGTGGTCGAGGAAGAAGAGGGACTACTTTGTCGTTTGAGTCTATGTCGCCGACTCCGTTTGCCTACCAACTGTCGTCCAAACCCAGTGCAGACAGAGAATACACAGTAGGAAGAACCCAAAACCTTTTACTATCCAACCCACTCAGCACAATGTATAATCTTTCTTCTCTAGCAACAAGTTATGAGTTAGTACATTCAGACTTCAAAACGCCAGCTTCCTTAAGCAATGCTGAGACGACTGGATTGCAAGTAACGTCCTCAATAGAAGTTTTAAATACTGTTCGCAACCTGGCGTCAAGCAGTGCTGTTGATGTGCAAAGAATAAAAAGTTTGAATGAAGCAACTAGTCTGATTTCATCCGAACTAATCACTAAAGCCGCAGTAAGTCTACAAACTGAACAACGTGTGCCTTCAACTCCACTGGGTGCAATATCAA